>JAOTON010000772.1:1185000-1537500 GCA_034440635.1 Lepas anatifera | reverse complement strand
TGCCAGCTCACACGAAGTGCACCATACAAAACCACCACCCAAACACACATAGGAGTCAGCTGCGAGATACAACTGTTCATGCCGAGGCAGCTGATCAGAACAACTACTCACTATACAGCATCTACAACACCGGCAGTGACAACAGCTCTAACTACGGGTCTACTGCGGGGTTGCATGCGTCTAACGTCCTCAAAACTACAGGACACAACAGACAACAAGGCAAGCTGCAACACTTGCAGTTTTTGCTAAATACAGCCCAGGGGTCGACCTGAGCCGCACCCGAGCCGACACAGGATAGGAGGGACTGAGGGGCAGCTGCGTGACAGCTAGCGGGACAGTCCGACCTCGTGCTCACGCTGAGTACAACGGACCAGCCCAGCTTACCATGTTGCTCGCCCCGCTTGTCTCGGCGTGCTAGGAAAAGCGCGAACAGAGTTATAACAAAAGGGCCAGAATCAAATGTGCAGCCAAGAACCACGCACAAGTTCGCACCGTCCGACGCCAGCAGTAGCATTTACAGCACAAACCAGAATTCCAGGCACATGGGGCCAGACCAATGAGTTCAGTGTTTAACTTGAAAACTGAAGCTTTTCCATCCTGTGCGAGCGGTGTAACTTAAACCAAAACCACCACTAGTGCCAAGCGGTGTGAATTTGCACAGCCCCAAAACCACCGATCTTTCAAGGTAAAGATAATTTGTCACTCGGACTCAAGCACTATCCAAATTCTCAAAGCCACATGGTATAAGTTAAGCAGAAAACAAGCACGCTCACAGCATTCATTTTCACATGACTGGGCGATTCATGATAGAGCAGCATATCTCGCACCGCCGCAAGCTCAGCCAGGGCAGCTCAGCCCAGCGCGGCAGTCGGTACCTGGACGGCGTCGTGGTCCAGGGTGGTCTCCTGGGGCCGGTTCACGCGCCGCGTGCCGCCCGCCATCTTTTTGCCGGTGTCCTCGGCTGGTCTGGGCTCCGGAGCCGGCTCCGGCGCGTCCCCCGACTCCGCCTGTCGGCAGGAGACGGGGTGGGGCTCTGGTCCTGCCGCGCTGCCGCACTCACTGCACGCCAAACTGTTATCTTGCAAAAATACCGCGGCTAGTGGGGTTTACGTTTTTTGTGGGTACAATTTTTGGCCATATTTGCATTTATGTCTGTTCCAAGTTTATGTTCAAAGAACATGGATGAGCGCCGTGAATTATGATATGAGTAAGTTTCGTTAGAATCTCACTCTTCCTTTGGAGACTTTGCTTCAGGCGGGGAGAGGGAAAAGGCCTTCAGCCTTTCCCAAGTGCCTTGTTCTTAAGGTATGACATGGGCGTTACCAGACATCACAAACACCTTTTAAGTCCATGGCGTACAAGCAAAATAAATTGATACACTTGTGACGAAACCTGATTTTACTCGAACTTCGAATGGGTTTCCTAAAACAAATCGTCAACATATCCGGAAATCCTGAGGCATGGGGTTTTCAAGGTAGTATAGAGGGCCAATTGTGTCAAGTTATAAATAATTTTACATACATCCAGGGTTTGGAAACTTTCAAAGTGCTATGCAGAGAACCAGTCGATCCATATCTCCTTTTGGGCACTTAAATGTAACAATAGAAGAGAAGTTAAATGAACTGGGTGGGTTTTATCCACAAAACATAAACGCGCAAAAAAACAACCCAGGTTGTGGCTCGTGTCAACCCTGCAAATGTGCGCTATGATTGGTCCAATTCGGCCCAGTAGCCATGGTGAGGATGGAATGAGATCCATCCTCCTACCAGCTCTGCCGTGCGAAGGAAAAATGGTATCCCCAATGTATAAGCAATGAGAGATGCCAGTGGTTCCTTTGCACGGCATTCCAGACCATTACAGTCTGGCTTGAAAAAATACACCGTGGTTACTCTGAAACGATGCAAACCAACAAAGACTGGAAGCTGTTGGAATTTACCTACATGTTTTTGGTTTGTTTGTTATGTACCTAATTGAATGGGAAAATCCTGACCAATTGAAACGCTTTGTAACGCAAGCACCGAGAAAGCGCTGCAAGGTCAAGTATTATTGGTAACAGATCAGATTAAAGCAGACTGTAAATAAGCCTCTGATGCTTATCTTCTGACTCCTCCTCCCTTTAATCAGCCACATACATTTTGGGAGCTCATAGCCGTTCTCATGTCATGAAAAGACGAAATAATGCTTCTGACGTCAGTCAATGTTTTTAATGATGTTGCTAGACTGTGCAAGCGACTCGAACTCAAGTCAGTCAGGGACTGTAAACTAAGTGGTCAGGCCGAAATTCTATCAAAGAAAGTCTTAAATTATTGAATAAAAACAAACTGTATGTGTCCCCTCCAACAGTCTGAACAACATCACTGCCTTTCTGTCACTCCGATTATCTCAGTGTCTTTTTGCAGAAGTGTTTTATCCAGCCTTCAGGTTCGCACTAACTAACAAGAACAGCTGAGGAGCTCAAGCTGCCTGTTCACGGGAGAGTCATTCCCAGGGAATTTATCTGTCCCAGCCGTTGCGAACAGCCTTGGCTGCCTGAGAGAGACCACTCACCTCACCGCACGCCTGAGCCCGCTTGAAAATGTCGTAGGGCAGCAGGATCTTGTCGTAGTGGTGCTTCAGCGTGAAGCTGAGGTGATGCTTGGCAGTGGGGAAGCCCATCCGGTGCGCGATCTTGTTCCAGCGGCGGTTCAGCGACACCACATCAGGACCGCCTGGGGAAAACGGTGCGGTGGCGCCACCTGGTCCCAGCCAACATATCCCCTAGCAAGCTATCTGAAGGTATGGGGTCTTCGACGCAAAATAGGAGGAACCTTTTTGTCCCTTGAAACACGATGTGAAAATGACAAATGACGTGTAAACATATTTCCTCGGATGGCTTAGTGGTAAACGTCTCAAGAGAAAACAATTATGATGGAAAAAGTCCTAACTTGCGAAGTCGAAACATTAACACGCGCATTGATGGGGGTGCCCGCCCCCCCTCGGGTTTTTCGCAGACAGCATAAAAACGGCGGCGCGTAGCGCCGCCGTACTTGGCATACCTTTTCCCTCATCACTTTTACAGCTCTTGTCAAAATTCTAGAGTTGGGTCATCTCAGGTCAGGTCACCCGTATAGGTCAAGTGACCTAACCTCAAAAAAGTTTAAGATGCATAAGTCGGAACAGGGTGAACTTATCCGATTGAAACTCATCACACAATGGCCCTACCGAGTTCTCTAAAACATGCTCCGGTATTTTTGCTATCGATGACCTAAGGTCAGGTACGAGCCATGACCTCTCAATTGGAAATACATTGGAAAATGGTTTTAACTGAATAACTCCGTGAGGAATACAGATAAAGCATTTATTTTAATCGCATTGGATTTGCCTCGTCATTGCGATTCTAATGATAGACATTTTGCTCAATTTGACCTTGACCTGACCTCAGGTCAGGTCAAATCCTTGATTTAACCTAGCAAGGTCATATTATATATTATTCGATTCGGCTTGCTGCGAGGATTCATAAAGTTCAAATCGTTTTTCTCTATCTTAACTTGTTCAGATGTAATGGCCGAAAAACTTAATTTACATGTTATCCCTATGGCGGCATGTTTTGGCCTCTAGTGACCTTACATGTGACCTGACAAAAAATGGTATAAATATTTTCGATGGAGAAGTATATGGGATATCCAACGCCGTTTACCGTTTTCGCTACCTTGCGCGGTTCTCGAGATCTTAGGGGGGTACTCGCCCCCCACCGTCAAGGCGAAGGTGGCTCAGACCCCCGTCAATGCGCGTGTTAAAGCGAAAGAAGTACTTTAAGAGGAGAAAGAGGTATGCGAAGTTTTTTATTCCTTCTTCTAAAGTAGTCATTCTAGGATGCATGATTTATGCGCAAGCATAGCTTCGAGCGCAATCTTTCGGAAGCCTTTTGGTATCACGTGTATCTATTCGTTTATTTATTTGGAGACATAACTCTATTCACTTTCGTATGCGCATTTTTATGCGCGCATATTCTTAAATAAAAAATGTCATGGATTTATTTTCTCGTGACACGTCTTGTATCCATATTAGGTTGAGCAAATAGGCCTGATCAGGTTGAGTAAGTTGGGTGAATACAAGTTGGACTGGATCGAGTTCGGTTAGGCTGGGTTATGCAGTATGGCCAAGGAAGATGTTAAACGTGCACTCTAGCTTTAAAATTTGGTGCTTACTAAGTTAGAGGTTCAATGTAATTGGGGCTTGATAAGACAATTATCGAGCCATATTTTACCCGTGACGTTTTTTCTGTCTCCAGTTCTAATCCACAAAAGACATATAATTTTACGCCACGTTTTTTCTTTTCTTTCGCTTAGTTGCAACCCGCAATCCGCAGTATTTGGTTGTGTTCATTAAGTTTTGATTAGATCCGGTGAGACCAATTTGTGCCTTCAGGCACGAGCTAATCTGAGGGTAATTTTTGTGAGTGATGATAAGGCTAATCATGAGAAAATAATCCGCCTTAAAATCGATCGTTGTAAAATGAGGAATACAGCTATTTTGTCTCAAGACCTGTGTTCCGAAACACGTCATGCAAAATGTCCTGCAATAGCACGTTAAAAAACGTGACTAAAATTATCAAAATACGCGATACAAAAACATAGACACAAAAAATATTTCGAAAAATATACTCCGCAATCCCGTCCTAAAACCTTTCCGGATGCAACTAGGAAGCCAGAAGTCATGTCACGTCCCAATAAGAAGTCAATGTCAGACACTATCAATTTCACAATTCCCAAGCTAAAACGTACCTTCTTTGTGCACTTCGCAGTGCAATGCATGTAAATCTAGCGCTTTGCCCTCAACGAGAGGTATGCGCAGAGATGAACCCTGTAACTCCCAGAACTTGGCTATCTGGTCCAGGAAGTTGAGCTTGACGCGGGTGTGCGCCTGTCGACCAGAAGAGTATGGTAAACGTGAACTGAAATACAACAATGGTTCGCCTAAAGCACTACCGAGTTTTACAGGTAGCAGGCCATCAAATCAAAGCAACTATATTGAGGAAACTGGCAGTTATTTTATTTTATTTATTTATTCATCTTCCCATATTCATTATTTATTTTATTTTATTTATTTATTCAGTTATTCCCATTCAAACAAAAACAGCCTCGCCAAGTGCGACCCTAGGATTAGTAGGCAACAGAAATACACCCGCAAACACAGGCTCACGGGCACACAGAGGACAAGAGAGAACAACGAAAATGATATCGAAATGGCCTGGAAAGGGAAACTTGCAAAACTTCATATTTTTCGATTTTGGCCGATAGTGAATCGTTTCAGGAACATGAAAATGATAGGTCTGGGTGAACTGAATGGATCAAAACGACGAAAGCGCGACACTGACTGCACATGACCATTTCAGTCCTCGTGGAGCATGAACTCTTCTAGCAGAACAGGGGTAAACAAAACTCGCCACCGTGTCACCATTGAAAACTTCACACCATAAATGTGTCTCGTACCGGTACATATAGATATTTTGACGTGCAAATGTGCTCTCATACTCTACAAACCACATTATAACACTGGATTGCGCAATTTTCTAAGAAACAAGCCAAACCTAGAAAACTCAACACATATTCCCAACTCTCTATGCTTCCCATATTTTAGGCAGATAATGTTTTACATACCAAACACGCTGTACATACCTCCAGCTCATTCAGGCGTTGAATACGCGGAGTAAACTTGAGGTTATCTACATCCACGGCGAACGGAGGTTGCCAGTCCTGGAACATTTCCAGCAGGTCAACCAAGTGACCAATGATACCTTACCAAAAGACTAACAAAACGTAATGAGCTGCAGGCGTCATATGCTTGGAATAAATAATGTTTGGATATTTCAAACATAAAAGAAGCAGATCCCAACAGCACGCCGACCATCATATCAGACTTCACAAGGAAATGCCACTTTTATTCTGAAAGTTTACGCGCTATTTACATTTACGGATGTTTTGGCTCAAACTTCTCCTATGTCCTACAAAATAAACATTTTTGCAGACTGGTTCGACGCAAGTTGAGATCCTTCAATGTATTATGCTACAATAAGCTTAACTGCAGCTGAGTCACGTTCTCTTTAATCATCATATTCAATCCGCACGAATACAAGTATTGAAGATCAGTATTTCACTCTCTCAATCTCCCACACTATGTCTACCCATGTCTTCCTGAATAATCACACATCCACGAGTGAACCTATACACGGTCTAGCAGCCGAATCGACGGAGGATTCAGCAGCGGGAGTACTCACCGGCGGAGGGACGATGCGCGCGATCCCCGTCTGTTCGGCAATTGGCCGGATCTTGTTGATATAGCTCAGCGGGTCGGCGAACTCCTCCTCCGTCGGACGGAAGACGGGCGCCTCCGGCGGAGGCACAAACTCAAACTCCGACGCCATCGGTGGCAGCACCGCCGCCTCAAAGTGACCGAGCTCTCATCTGGCTTAGTTTTCACACGCCTCCGCAACAGTTAACTGCAGGATCAACATTATTTCCATCAACAATAAGTCATAAATAGAATAAGCATATGACCAAGCTGTCGGTGTGCCCAACCCCCCCCTCCACTCAAATATAACAAAATAATACATCAAACACATTCTCATTTTCGATAATTTCTCTCCAGGCTATTAGGTACATGTTTGGTTTTTGGTACAGAGGTCTCACGTAAGTTCTCAATGAACTTGTCTCACTTTGTCGATTATCAATATAGCTTTCTCTGACCACTCTGACTATCCGTGCAAGTACTTCCCATAACGGCAGGTGAATTAAAAACCAAAATACTATCTCACAAAGTCAAGGGACGGCCGCCACGCTCAGGTCACCCTTTGATCAGCCAGTCACCAGCCGCTTACATCTGCTGAATATAAAGCACCGGAACTTCTCAGAGGAATCATCTAAAGCCTTGCACTGCCACTGGTTTCTGAGAAGTGGGCAGAAACTCAACTCTCCACCAACTGAGCTATTGGGACTGCATTACTACCAAGCACCAGCAGGCTAGACAGCGAGCCATGAACTTAACTATGTCACTCACGAGTGGGTGACTACGTAAAAGGAAAGTGTGCTATGCAAACCTCAATACATCTTTCTTTATCCTACCATCAGGCAAACATACAAGCCGCCTTCGAACACGAAGTTCAATGAAACAAAGGGCAATTCCAGCCAGATCTCACCATCTAAGGCACCCCTGTTATTATCCCATCAATGTTTGCATCAAGTGGACACCCCAAAGTGGTTTTCATACTAACGGCATCTAACTTGAATGTTATCCTTTACCCAAATCAACGTTTTCAAGCCCAGGCGTACCAAGCTCTGCCTTTTAATCTCTGTCTGCAGACAGCAGTCTCTGTCCCACAGCCATATGGTTCATAGTTGGTTCAGAGTTACACATTGGTTCATATTTGGCCCACTATTAGAGATTGGTCCATATTTGCTCCAGAGTTACACATTGGTCCATACTTGGCCTTGAGTTAGACATTGATCCATACTTGGTTCAGAGTTAAACATTGATCCATATTTGATTCAGACTTAGAAATCTATTCATATTTAGCCCAGACTTAGAGATTAGTTAATGACCATAAGCCAGTCCATATCTGGTGAAGTTAAAGGTTGGTCCATTTCCAGTCCCTGGCTACAAACTGGCCTATATCTGGTTCATGGCCACAAGCTGTCCTTTATCTAGTCCATGGCCACAAACTAGCCATGTCTCGTCCATAACCATTGATTAGTCCATACCTTGTCCAGAGCTAGTCTGCAAAGTATAGCAGCATGCGGATGAGACATGCCAGCTATATTGAATTCTCAAACCAATTTGCACCACTAGCCTTTACCTTAGATACCTTAAATTATCACAACTTTAAAGCCACCTAAAATTTGAACCAAATTCAGGAGAAAACACTCATTCATACCTAAAAATAAACAAGTAGGACACAACTAGTGGGTACACAAGCAGTCTACAAACATATTTTAACCAACTTTTCCTTATTCCATCTTTCAACATGGAAACAGAAGTGTCAAAAACTCTGTCATCTGCCCCATCCCCATAAACAGCCAGTCTTTCCACTACTTGGGCTCTCCTGCTTTCCCCTGGGTCCTCTGTGAAAAATGGTGGAGGTAAGAATGTAGGGTAATGTTTGGCTAAAGACACCCCACCGTGGCTAACTTGGCTATAAAAAAACAGGAAGGATATGTTGAGTCTTGAATTCCACAGAAGTAAAATGGACAATTTGGTGTTTTTAGAGCCAAATACTTGCTTACTTTTGGCCAAGAAGTCTGAAATTATCTTATTCAAATGATAGATCCTCATTCTCAGTTCTATCATGATCACTTCTTGGTCATGAAACCAATTATCTAATACTGTGACTTGCAGGAATATATCAATATTGAGCTGTACTGTTAAACATTAAGTGGAGGTATCAAACATACATTTAACCCTTTACTTCGGTCTCAATTGATCAATTTTCACCAGAAATTAATTCTGAAGAAAAGTGTGACAGCCAGAAACAGAAATATATGTCTGCAAAAATGGACATTTTTATCCTTCTCAGCCAGTGTGCAAAGTATGGCATTTTCATTGAGATCTCATCAGTGTTAGTGCCCTCAAAGACAGGAGAGAGTGGTGTGAATTTTATCAACCTGGTGCGTATTTGCGAGACTCGTGCAAGGAAGGTGATACTTAAACCAAAAAATAATGGCTGAATGATTACTAAGACACAGGAGGGGGCCTTATAAAAGTCCTTTAGTAACTAACTAACAAGAGAGCTAGCATTGCATCATGTGGATAGGAATGGGCATGATTTTCTCCCTGGTATATGGCAGATTGGTGCAAATTTTTGGAGGCTGGTGGTGCAATAATTTTACATGACTGGTGTGACTCATCTGGCCTGCTGCCATACTTTGCACACTGGCTTCTCAGACTATCCGAAGGTGGCAGGATCAATGAGATCTTGATGGCGCAGCCTCAGGCCAGACCCACCAGTTTGTGGGCAGCTTTTGCCCATGTTTGAGGTAGGTAAGGAAATATTGAGGCAAAAACTGACCTTTGGTGGGCACTGACACACCCAGGCAGACAATGAGGCACCAAAAAGATGACAAATAGTGAAAAGAAATGGTGATAATTGTTTTTAGTGGCCTTCCTTAAGTGTAAAATAAACATATATGCCCTAATGGTGATAACCTCTGCCTCAACAATCAAACCTATGCCCCAAAGGGACAGGATTTGGCAGCCTCAAAACCTCATCGAGAAGCATGCTACATTCTGCAGACTGGCAACTCAGCCTGTACTACAGCTGGGAAAACACCCCCAGTAATAACACTGAGGAATGGAGGAAAGAATGGCATGGCTAATGAGGCAACAGTAGTTGCAAAACTGGTAAATGGCTAATAAAAGAAATTTACATACTAAAAATGACCCATAAGAAGCAGGAGATATCCCTTACACGCGCAAGATTCGTAGCATCACATTTGATACATTACCACAAGGAAATTATAACAGACACCTCCAATAAAACCATACCGAAATTATGCAAAAAACATAAAGCAATTCATGAACCAACCCTCCACATGCATGCTCAATTCACATGAAACACGAAGCACTCACTCATTCCTGTGAACACCTTCCTTGAAAATAATAAATAAAACTAAAGACCACTCATCCATGCATTTTTGGCGAATGGAGGTGGAGCAATATTATTTAGCAGCGCCTACAGTGACATTTGGGATCGTGCACTTCCACTTGTGTTGATTAACTCAAAACGATTGAAATATGCAGGGCTTTGCTTTCTAATTTATCACGTGGTTTTAGACCGTATCTTGTCTACAGCGCGCCATCTTCCGCAATCTTGAAGCGACTTCATGTTCTGCTTATAAACGGTAATAAAACTACCAAAACTCTAAATCGCAATTTTGATTTGTTTAGGTTAAGAATATAGTACATTTTAACAAATTATAGACGGACACTATAGCTGCTGATCTTTTTTGCTGGTTTTAAAACATAAATCTGGTTGCGTTGGATTTGTAGAATTATGTTTCGGAAAGTGAATAAGTAAGAAGAAGGATTAGGGGGTGTGTTGTGCACTATTATTATTATTATTCCTATTTTTATAGATACAAAAGGTAGATTGCTGCAAGAGTTGTTACCGTAATCAAAAGACGAAAAGAGGCGAAGATACCGTGAGAGAGGTGTGTTGTTTTTGAGAATGGTGTTTTGGTTTAAGGGAATGGACCACTGTCGAAATTTTTGCATTTGATAATTGACAAAATAGGCCTAAAATCAGGAAACCGCATTTTGTTTCCACCTTAGATCGATCGAAACTATAAAATATTACCTTTTCTTAATTCCCTGTGTTGACCTAAGCATCACATGACATTATGAATCCGTTTGCTGCAGCTTGCGGCATGGAATGTTGTAAAAACGATGCCAGTTAATACTTAGATATCATCAATCATGTGTCGTTCTTTGCCAGATGGAAAGAGATTGAGATTGGAGCATATTGCATCGACTGGCAGTCCCTCAAAATGTGCTTTGATGAAGCAGTGACATCTTTGTCAGTATTTATATATTTATACCTTATATACCTTACTTGACCTCATATATAGTATGAATTTCAAGGCTACTGTGGCCTGCTGATCCTGTTCTCATCAAGTTCCAGATGAAAGTGTACATACTTATCTCAGTGGTTCTCTCAAATCAGGTACCTGAGATGGTTCTAGGTGCTATTTTTTTAATTTTGGTACACTTTCTCATGTAAAATGTTCCAAAGGAAATGCTCAAAAATTCCCTGAAAGTGTGACATTCTTCAGAGCCACACTGTTCTGATGGTTATACAAACTTGCTGAAGCACTGGCTAACAAACACTTAATTATGCTATAAAATATTATATACTGCTTGAGTGCCCACCCATCCAGTCTGCAAAGCATGGCACATTCAACAAGATCCTGTTGATAGGAATGCCCCTCACGACTGGTGTGAATGGTGCCAATTTTGGAGCAAATGAAATCCCAATGTGCAAAGTATGGCATTTTTGGTGAGATCTTGTCTGTGTGAGTGCCCCTGGAGACAGGAGCGAGTCTTGAGAATTTCATCAACCTGGTGCAAATTTGCAAGACTGGTGCAAGGAAGGTGACACTGAAAAAACAATGGCTGAAAAGTTATAAAGACTCAGGAGGGGCCACACAAAAGTCCTCAACTAACTAACTAATAAGAGAGGAATTATTGCATTGTGTGGGTAGGAATGTGTGCGTTTTTCACCCTGGTGTATGGCAGATTGGTGTGAATTTTTAGGTTGGTGGTGCAATGGTTTTGGATGGCTGGTGCGACTCGTCTGGCCTGCTGCCATACTTTGCAGACTGGATGAAATCTCTGTAATTGGTAGGTTTTTGGTGTAAGATGGCTAACACTAAACACACACAGAACTTGCAGAGGGTAGAAAATGGGCTTAAGACTGTTACAAATATTGTATGTAGGGTTCAGTGCATTTTTGCTCCAGTTTGGTGCAAAATTCAGGTAACTATTGGAGGAATGTATATATATATATATATATATATATATATATATATATATGTGTGTATATGTTTTGTTGAAGACCAAGGAGTATTTAGTGTTGATTAGCTTTTTCGTTTCTCGCTCCAATTCTCTCCATGTTTTTTGCTGTTCGTGAGAAAGTTTAAATATTTGATTAGCAAAGGTATCCATTTAATGCATTTTTACATTTTGATGTACTCTCACCATCTTCAGAAAATTACATAAAGTACAATATTTTACACAGACAGAATACATATAGCATAATGAAACTTTTTGATTCAAGTTGGGATGGTTAGGTTTAAAAGTTCTTCTTCTTTGAATTTTTGCGTCAATCAGGAGGTTGCATGTTGGTTGGTGTTCACATCCTCCATCTAGGCTGGCTGTTTAGATCTTAGTTTTTGAATAGTTCTAATCTTGTGTAGGACTTGAGTTATTTGTTTATTTCCAGGCTTATTTGTTTGATGAGCAGTGCTTCGGAAACCTCTAGTTGCTTCGGGTCGTTGTTTCATAGCAATATTCTAGTGTTGGTCTCGAGGTCGTTTCGGAGTAGTCGGCGGTTGTGTTCTTGTCGCATGTGTTGATGTGGTGCTCCGTCATTCAGATGGTACGACATTCTCCGGGGGAGAGTTGTGGTCGTCATTCCAACTTGGCTTATCTTAACAAGCTTGCATTCTTCTTCAGGACAGAAATATTGATAGACTATGTTGGTCTGCTTGGTGTCCTTTGTGATGGTGGTCGTGTTGTTGCGCATGACTAACTCCCGTGTTTTTCAACTTTTGTAGTACACGATGAGGTTCAGGTTGTTGTCCTTGTCAGTGCAGGCGACGTTGTTGTGCACAATTTGCTTAACAACGCGTTCATCTACTCGGTATGATGACGTCATTTGGTTCTTGTAGAACAGCTTGAGTGTTGACTTAGTCTGTTTCGGAGGATCGTTGTTTTTCGGAGAATCGTTGTTGTCGCGTCGGCTTATTTGCTTTCGGATTTCGTCGTCGATGATACGGTTCGAATACCCGTTGTTGATGAGTACTTGTTTCGTGCGTTGTAGCTCGGCGTGTATGCTGTTCCAGTCAGAACAGTGGTGGATGGCCCTTCGTATGAATGCCCGGATCACACCTAGTTTATAGCGATCCGGACAAACACTTGCCGCGTTCATGCAGTGCCCACTACCAGTTGGTTTTCTGAAGACATTAGTTTTTAAGACTCCATTGGAACAGTCGATGTCTACATCCAGGAAGTGAATCCGGTTCTCGTTGCTGATCTCGGTTGTAAAGTTCAGTACGGAATGATCTTTGAATGCCTCTACTAGGCTTTGAAGGTGGATTTCATCACGGACATCTAGATAGCAGTCATCCGTGTAGCGGCAGAAGGTGTAGGGTCTCAGCTCAGGGTTCGATAGCACTTTATTTCCCACATGGGACATGTACATATCCGCAAACAGGCACCCTAGAGGGGAGCCCATGGCGATGCCTTCTATTTGTCTGTAAAGTTTGCCATCTGGGCTACGGAATGGCGCTTCTGTGGTACACAGTAACAACGTCTGTTCGAGGATCTTCTTCGGTATCTTCAAAGGTGGTAGAGTCGGGTGATTGTACACAGTGTCTTTGATGATGCTGGTTGTCTCTTTCACGGGAACGTTTGTGAATAAACGCTCAACGTCGAGAGTTGCGAATAGTTTAAATATTTGATAACCAAATATTTAAACTAACTCAAGAACAGCGAAAAACATTGAGAGAATTGGAGCGAGAAACGAAAAAGCTAATCAACACTAAATATTCCATGGTCTTCAACAAAAGATGTAAAAATGAAAATATCCTGCCAAAATATTTCACGATATATATGTATATATATATATATATATATATATATATATATATATATATATATATATATATATATATATATAGTGGTTATCTAAGCACTCATTTTGTTTTGTACTGCTTTTTCTTTGCTATTTTTGTTATTTCTACTGACTTGCATTATTATTTGTCCTAATCTCATAACATGCTCACCTACCTACCTCACTTGTGCTGCACTGTATGGCTATTGCTCGCTTTTCTTGTGTTTCTAATCACTGTTATTTTTCTTTGCTTCTCTGCACCTGTCAATGTGTAAAATGAAATAAATTGATGAATAATACATATAGCTGCTGTAACTAATCTAGCTTGTTTTCATACTTTGCAAACTGGCCAATCATGATGACAGGTTTTTAATGTCTTAGATCAGAAAATGAGATACATGCCATACAAGAATATGAAAAATGGACTATTACAAAATATTTAGTAGAATGAAGAGATAATGAACTGCTGTCATTGTAGACAAAGCAGAGTTTGCCCTTGTTAGTTTGTTTACCATTTTTACGTTCCACATGTTGACTGGGAATCCATAGTGATTGGAAACACTCATAGTGAGTGTAGTGAGTGTAATAGTGAGTGTACTCATACACTCATAGTGAGTGTAGTGAGTGTAATAGTGAGTGTACTCATACACTCATAGTGATTGTAAACACTCATAGTGAGTGTAGTGAGTGTAATGAGTGTAATAGTGAGTGTACTCATACACTCATAGTGAGTGTAGTGAGTGTAATAGTGAGTGTACTCATACACTCATAGTGATTGTAAACACAGTACAGCGCGACTCTCCCTACACACACTGCAGTGGTTGTGGAGCGAGACACTCAGTTGATCATGGTGGGGGAGGAAGTCTTTAGTGAGGTCATTAGAAATATGACGAGGGACTTACATCATGTAACTTTGAGCAAGTGAAATAATGGATGGCTTTGACTTTTGGATCTTTCTTGCAGATATTCTGCCTTGAGCTGATATCGCATCAACTGCATATTACGTCATATTACATCAGTTCAGCAATATATCTCGCTTTCCTAAATCGCCTCCTAACACATTGACCCTGTCTTTTGAAAGAGGAGGGTCTGACTCGATTCGACCCCGTCCACGTGTACCCCGTCCCCGTCCAGACATCATTACCCGCCAACTACCAGGGAATCTAGTAGGTACTACAGCACTCCGGAGCAAACCTTACAATGCATAATACCCTCATCTCACCGATTTTTTAAATGAACTTGCAGGTGGGATTATCTAGTGTGCGGCATCTTAGTCTGATTATTAACTCCGCCAGGTGAGATAGCTCAACTTGTCAAAATGCCTGGCGGTACTACCCCGGCGGGATTATTTAAGGGGCAGGATGTGAGGTATATTCCATGATCGCCATGATGAATACGTACGAGTAATTGAATTTTTATCGATAACCTTCTCCCTGGTCTCCCGAAATAAGTGTATGCAGGCCATCGTGACATTTCTGTTTTTAGTTATTACGTGTTGCATCAAGTTGGGATTATCAATACAATGAACAGTCATTTTCATGATCAGACGGCAAATTTTGACCAGTCACATCTGAATGGTCATCTGGAGTTACTCCAAGGGAATGGGCACCTCTATAATTGAGTTTGAACTGAGACGGCCATCTGGTGAGCATACCGAAGAACCCCCGGTTTGATATTTCGTTGAATCCAGAACTCCCCGTTTGCGGAAAAACAGCAGGTATCGGGAGCGGGTGGCTACCCCGTCGACCCCAGAGTGGCGTCGCTCCGACGGGGGTCCGCCGCCGCCAGCCATTAGACCACTGTAGGGTATATCCTTACCCTTTAAACAGTGCCCTCGTGAAGCACTTTTGCTCCTTAAATGGTCAGTCCTGAAAAAAGATGTGTGAAATCAGGGCGCCTGGGTGTACTGCACACGGCTGAAAGGTAGATTACATAGGTACCCAGTAATTTGACCCTGTTTTTATCTGCATTTTTGGTACAGTTCGGTGTAAGTAAAATGCCCATGATTAATGGATATGCTACAACGTTACTAATGTCGCCACCCCGGTAGCTCAGTTGGTAGAGCGCTGGGCTCCGGCCCGCTGCTCAGAAGCATGCAGTGGCAGTGCATGTCCAGGCTTGGGATCGGTTCCCCTGAGACGCTCCGGCGCTCAATAGTTTACCCGACGTACAGGTCGTCTGGCAACTGACTGGCGAGAGTTTAACTTCTAAATCAACCCTTCATTGTGGGAGTTCCTCGTTCGGGTGGTGGGGTTGGGGTCTCCGTGGCAAGTTCCTTGATGACTTGAGTGAGATTCTGACTCCAGCAGTCGAACTGATAACAACTTGGACACAATTTATATTAAAAAGAATGTTTACAAAACACGTTGCAAATAGGAAAACTCGGTGAAAATACATTTTTGGTAGACTTGCGTCACCTGGCTAAAATTAAAAAAATGTCACAACGCCACATGTCGAACAATGTGCAATATATCAATTTACCCAGGATGCATGATTTTTGGTCTCTTATGAGTTGGATCATGTATAATTTTACTGATTTTGATGGAAAGCAACCGGAGTTACTGGCCTATAAGGATAGCTCTGTATGATAGCCTGGCGAAAATGCCGAAGGCTATAACTCGTGACACTAGGTTAAACCGAGCTGAAAACTGCGCAGCTGTGTTCAGTGTCCCAGGTCACCCCAAAAAGCCATTCGGATGATACCTCACTGCTGAAGTGGTCAGGGTACCGAAAAAATCCCACCTCATTTTGGGTCACATAAGTTATCTTTTGACCTATGCATTTTTTCGCATGGCATGTGCAGAACATTGCAAATGTTTCAACACTGGTCCATACGTTGTTCCGGTACTAAAAGTTGGTGCAAAAGTGCATAGTATTCATGCTTGTCACGTTTGCGGCATGTTTTTCGGCCATATGTGTAGCCTTGCAAGGTCCCCAGTTTACAGAGACTACCAGCTCTGCAAGCCATCAGAGACTTCAGTTCACAAGCAGCACGTCGCCACTTACTGTATTTTGGTTTCCAAACGGTTAGGGAGGTCGGCTCAACCCACCCTGAGTATGGCGATGGTATGAAATACTTCCGGTAGGGCAAGGGTTGATGTGCCGAGGGTGCTTTAATAAATTCAGTTGATTAGTTAGTCACTTCTAAATGACTTTTTCTCATTCATCTCTTCATTCAGGAGGCCTTTCAGTGTGAATGCGGTATATCAGTATTCATGAGAACCTTCTTAAAATCTGTTGGCGCCTTGGTAAACAAACCGTTGTGTCACCAGGAGATAAGGAGGACTGTTCGTTTCGTAACCATCGTCTTTGCTGGTTCCAGGTCAGTGACCTGTGGCTTCTCACCATCTGCGTAGCATAACAAAGGTAAGTGAGCTCGTGAGCAGATTAGAAGATAAATACTTCCTGTGTGGGTTTGACGAGAACCTGCCCGATTACGTCGCCAGGCTTTAGATGTTAATGCATGTGTTAATGTATGTATGTTGTGTTAATGTATGTATGTTAATGTAACACCACGTTGTGTTCTGTTCCCCTGTATACGAACAATCCCAACCATATGCTGCTGCCTACAGTTGTATCCACGGTCTTTAGTTATAACTGCCACGAGATTTGCTTTTGGCTCAGCACGTATATTTATATTTGAAACCATGACACGTTTATTCAGCAGCATCACATAATGACAGACACGGGTACTCTGCATAACGGTAATAGCGTAACAGTACTTGATGACGGGGACAGAGAGGAGGTGATGAAGTTATCCCAGGAGTCGTCCCACACATGAGGGAGAGAGCGCTAGCGGTGCAGCTCACGAACCCCAACCCCCCCCGAGACCCCCACGACGGAAGCGCCGCGGCCGCGCAACGAATCACGGGCGGGAGCGCCACCTGGCCACGGCAGGGGACGGAACGAGAACGACGGAGGGGAGCCCGGACCCCGATTGACCAATTCAAGGCCAATTTAGAATGTCATCCCTTGGGGCGTTGTTTTCCTCTTAGTGGACTCAGATTCTGCACTAGAATGTAGTGGACTCAGATTCTGCACTAGAATTCCTGAGTGCCGAATTTTCTGCGATCTTTGAGATATTTCCCCTCCACAGATGATGAGCTGACCATTTTCGTCTCTGTCGCGTAACATCCAGATACCCCTTTAACCATGCGTTGACTCGGTAGTGCTGTGGGCGCTGCATGACATTACCGTTAGTGCGCCCTTAAGCCAAAATAAGAAACGAGCTGAAACCCTTTCCCGATAGTCGTCCACGCTCCGGGCATGTATAGAAAGCCTTCACTTCAGACAACCATGTTCGGTTTCAGCCTCGAAGATGACGATTTTAACCGGCAGAAGCAGCACATCGAAAAGAGTACCAACAGCGATAAAGGCGGTCGTCTGGCTGTTTACAGTGCATAATAAGTGCAGACCTGATGCGTGCCTATGGTCAGTGTAAAGCATTCCCTGCTGATCGGAGTTTAAGGGAACATCAGCTACCAAGGCTACACCTGGTCCGACGTTGTCGGACTAGATCTGTTCCGAGCCGTCGTGGCTAGTTTAAGAATCAGTGCTGGGGATTTTTTTCTTCGGCTGAAGAAATTCCATCCGTCGGAGAGAGAACTTTAGAGGCACCTAGTGATTTTAGAGGGTCAATGAGGCCCAGGCCTAAACGGGGTGACGACTGGGTCTTTTCAAGCCAAGTTCCCGGGAGTATGAGGCGTTCGTCCCCCGGCTCCCCGTCGTCTGTTACAGCGGACTGGGAGATGAGGAGCGGCGCCGCCGACACGCCGCCGCGCCATCCGTCTCTGGCGCGTCACATCCGTCAGCGGCGCAGACAGCGCCGACGCGACCCGTCCGCACGACACCGGCGCGCGTGCCATCCCTACACTCTCCGCCGGCGTCCGGCGCTGTTTACTGAATTATGCCGACACTCGGAAACTGCTTAGAAGCGTGTCACACTGTTTCCGTGGGTTTGTCTCCTGTGGCGGAAATTTCGACGCGTTTTGTTTTACTTTACAATCGCGCCTTGCGTACTCCTTAAATCATCTCCCCAAGAGAGTTCGCGAACTTAACTCTGTGAGGAGAGGGGGAACGGGGATAGTTTCGTCTCCACACATGATACAATAATATGTCCACGGCTACGCTAGCTGAAATTCCATGTTTTGTCAGAGACAACTAGTACAATTGTCTCTGACTACTCCCTCGGATCGGCCAATGGTTATTTCCACACGTTCTAGATACGATAACGTTACCCACCTTTTGTCCCAGCAACACCGGAGCTGGGTAAAGGGGACAAGGGAGGAAATGCGGGCTTGTGTAAGCTCGAATACATTTTTGGTGTTTCAGTTTAAGACGTTTTTGCCTCTGTGGCTTGACTTGGCCACTGATTTCTGACGACGAAACGCCATAATCTTGTCGACCGTCGTGTCAATATTATTTAAGAGAGAAATAACGGTTGGGGGAGGAGGGCAGGAAGGGATTCGTGCCAAGTACAGCAGTCGCTAAGGGTGCGGAAGTGGTGGTGATAAACACAAGCTACAGATGATCATCTCCATGATCGGAGAGAGCTGGCACGCGTCAGTAGTTTCCGCCTCTGAACATAGATGGCAGGAGCGGTGCCGCCGGCGAGAGCCGCAGTGACGCGTGGGAGCGTCGTCCGCGCTGCGGCTGTAATTGGAGACATCCTGCACCAGTCTGGCCAGCCTCGCCGGAACAAAATCGGCGACCGAGCACCAGCTCAATGAGGAGGGGCGGGCTCGGCCGCGACCTTGCCGCGTCCCTGCGCGACCCCGGCCGGCCATCGGCTAAGGCAGCCGCGCCGGGGGTCGCCCGGCTGAGGGATGACCGTGATTATGTCATTGTCCGACGTGACGTCGGGTTCACCGCTGATTACCTGTCCAGAGTCGGCGCGTTAGCGGCGCGGGTGTAATTCAACGTCATCGCTCACAGCAGGCTGACCCGTGTTTCCATTCAATTCGCTAATGGTTGAAGGATGCGCTCCGGTATCGACGCGTGTATTATGTTGGCTACCACACGGTGCCATCAAACTGAGATTAGCGCCGGCGTCAGCTCAGAGCCCTGCGCTGTGACTGTGGGAGCGCGCCGTTTGTGGGAGACAACCGGCCCGGGCCTTGGGAATACCCCCGGTAATGTGTTGAAGGAGTCTGAATCGGCTGCACTTCACGCTGTATCTTCGGCTCGTTTTCGTGGTTAGTTAGATGTCCTACCATCTTTTTCAGAGGGGTGAACGGATACGCTCACTCAAAGTGCACGGAAAAATTTGGGGGAGCAAACTTCAACCCGATGCGACAAAAACTTCAACGTCAGACCAAAACTTCGAATTTGGGCTCTTCGTTGCCTCCCGCAGCGGCTGGATATAAGAATGTCCGGTTTTCTCTCATTTTGACGAGATCAGGAAATTTTTGCCAAAAGTGGAGGGCCAGGCCCTCCTGGCCCCCTTTCGACGCGTAGCGCTCACTAAGAAACCAGTTGATTTCCAAATCCGTGAACGGTCTGTTCCGGCAGTCCTCAGACAGCGCAAATTTTTCACGAACAATGCAATAGGGAAAAACGCTTCAGAAAGGTGCGGTAGGGGAAAATAACGCTTAGGCAGAGCATGAATTCTTACGATATAGTGAAGGAATAGTGGGCATTCCGGCAACAATTAATTTTCCGCCGTTGACCATATTGAAAAACTGCGCAGTGTAAGAAACCGGTGGAATTTACACATTTTCGTAAATATCAAGTAATAACCTGCCTGAACATGTCTTATTTTTGCCTTAACACGAATTTATATCGATTTGTCCGCTGCCTTCTGAGATGTGGTACCGCTGTCACAGCTTCCCGACTGTATGGGGTGCTGCTGGTACTCGGCCACACATGTGCGACACGTATAAGGTGGGATACTATGAAATAGTGGGTAACTTTGAAAAGTGTTAAGAATTAATGAAACTGTTATTTAGTTCACGAATGGATCTGTGGAAGGTGTTTGCAATTTTATGGCACTTTTCACGGAGCTATTTGTGAATCAGATTGCATTTTCATCAGTATTTAACACTGCAGTGTACTGTGCAACTGTAAAAGTGCTCTGTTTAAAGTTAATGAAACAGTGCACTGTTCAAAGTTGACGAAAGTCTTTGCTGAGCCTTGAGCGGGACCCGCTGGTGAAAATGATCCCACCACTCTGCTCTGCCCGTAACTTTACGGTTCCCTATCCTGGGGTAGAAAACTTACCCATTTGCCTCAAACCTCTCCAAATTTACGCCGTGGTTTCACGGCGCAAATCCAGGTTTATTTCCCCTGAGATGCCGGCAGATTTAAAATGCCGCTCTAAATCTCAGCTGAGGAATGCAGGGCATTGACGAACCCTGTTAGGCATGGAGTCTTTTCCGAAGATAGGTAAACAGATTGCCGTAATTGCAAGGTTTGCGTTGAGGATGACACCGTTATAGCGAGTTGGAGCAAAGGCGCTTCTTGCGCTGTTATTTGTTGCGGTTCGCCCCTGTTCTGTGTGTTGCAGTCGAACAGTACTTAAAGTTACCAACATATAGATTCCAACGAGAGTATCCAATTAGTGCCCTTTGTAACAATCAGAAGGGGCCGTGTTCTCGTTAAAATGAACGGCGCATTTCCTGTATCATTAACCCTCGCTCCGGTGGGGGCTGTTGGACCGCCCCCCATCGGGTTTTTCTGGCGGCACGAAAAACGTACTTGCCACACCTTACCATTGATCAATTCCGCAACTTGCTCCAAAATTTTAAGGTTGGGTTATCTCAGGTCAGATCACCAGTCCAGGTCAAGTGACCTAACCTCACAAAATGTTTAAGGTGGCAAAGTAAGAAATGGGTGAATCTATCGGATTGAAACTTAGACCACATAATGGGCCCACCGAGTGCTACAACATATATTCCGGGATTTTTAATATCGATGACCTAAGGTCAAGTACGGACCATGACCTCTCTTTTGGAAATAAATGGGAAAACAGAAATTTGGCTGCATTTGTGTAGACAGCTGAGAATACATCCATATTCTCCAAATTGGGCCCCTTTCCAGATTAATGTTGCAATTTTTGACCTGTGACCTCTAAGAGGTCATCTGTAGCTATTTAAGCAGTTTTCAGACTTAGGTCAATAACTTTTCATGAAATGATGATAAAGCTTTGATTTTGATATCATTGCGTTCAGATTGTTATTGCGAGTACATTGATATGTATATTGACTATGCTAGGTTAAAAAGTGACCTTGACCTGACCGGAGGTCAGGCCATTTTTTTGTTTCGGCCTAGTATGGTCTTATTATACATCATTCGATTCGCCGTGACGAGAGGAAGCGAATGGTGCCTTAAAAACGATCCTAACTCAACTCTGTCAGACGCTAGAGCCAAAGAAACTGCTCAAAATCGCACTCCCTTTGACCTGTCATGACCTCAATGTTGGCCTGAGCCAAAAAGTGACCGATGATATGGTTCCTTCGTGATTTCTTATGACTATCCACCTGCGTTCGCGTTTTTTTTTTTTGCTATCCCGCATAGGGGCCGAGTTCGAGGAAGGTGTTCAAACACCCCACCAGGGCGAAGGTGGCTTGGAGGCCGACCGGGGCGGGGGTTAAGTCACTAACAACGTGTATCTGCATGTTTTGTTTTTCATGTGCGAGGGTAGATCCATTATTTCAATTTCGTTCTATTGTTTGATATAAATATAGCATAGCTGGTATAAATATCATCAATTGGCTTCCGTATCATATCTTCACCTTCCGTAAACATTTTCCACTGGCTGTCTCACGCAAGCGCACCTGAGTACCGGAAACAGGGGAACACTCCCTCTCCGGCGGGCGAATCAAGAGGGTATTACATGTAAAATTGTGCATTCGGCTTGTTGCTTGCTCCTGGTAATTAAATGTAGTTTTGTCTAAATATTATAAAATTGATGGCATGTGAAGTATTGTGATAGCGCTCTTTCCGACGGTCAGTAAATTTAGTTTCACCTTCTGTTCCGCGCTGACGACGGTTTGAATTCGGTCTCTTCAGTAAACCTCTGTGAAACCCCCTGCGCGCGCATTACCTCCCCTGGGCGCGGGCTGCACTGGCTGATGACTCTCACAGACATCAGGCACAGGCACTGGGTGTCAGTTGGGCAGCTTGCTTACCACTTCTAACGGTGCTTACGCCATCACCAGGGTGACGACACAGCGCCAGACGATTACAGGCCGACATAACCTTGGACTTTTATATATTTCTCCTGGATTTATGTAGACTGTCAGGATCCAGAATTAGTATGGCTACAACGCCAAACCCCGGTGCTGAAAGTATTTGACGGGAGTTCAGAAGCTGTTTTGTGCAGATGGCTTGTTGGGAACCATAGGGTGAGCCAGTTCAAACACGGAAGTGTTACAGAATTTGTGAGTTCGGGGAGTCACTACACTGCTGGCTGCTGAACGATATTGTGGCTTGTTGAACCCCATCCTTCCTGACATGATCTGTGCTTTTAGGCCTGAAAATCGGTAATCGGTGCATTTGGATCTAAACTCACGGGCGAGAGCTTAAGCACGTTTTTGCACCAATGGGTAGTTGTTCAATTTATATGTTTCCGCTTGTAAGTTGCTCTGGTCTGTGCGTTTGTTCGGAACTGTAATTTCCGTCGATGCCATGGGTCGGCCGCTGATGTTGTTGTCGAGGCAGAACGGCTGCACCGCAGGGCACCGGCAGCAGGCTCAGGGTATGGCGGACCGCAACGGCGTAAACGTGCAGCTCAAGTTCCCCGGACATTGGCGTTAGATGACAGAGTGACGGGTGCAAGGGGGCTAGGAGGCTCAAACCCCCCCCCGAAATGTTGTGTGTATCTATGATAAAAGCTTAGCCGGAGGCGGTGCCGGGAGAATGGCGGGGGAGGCTCGAACCCCTGCCTCCCCTAGATAAAGCCCTGGATCCGCCACTGATGGTATACGTTTCCGCTCCCTTTTTCCTGTTGTGAATGATGGCTTGCAAGTGTGCAGAAATATGTGATCTATCTTCGTAGAAATTACCTCTGGCTGTTTTCCGGCTCCTTTATTATACCCGAGCTACAGATATAATTTTGATTTTGGATGTGGCAAAGGAAGTATGCATTGAAACAGTTTGAATGAATTTTGAACATTGGGACTTGGGTTGGTTCTCAAGTCTTGAATCGTTTGCGCCAGTTGAACCACTGTTTGAATTCAGATGGGATCTTTGTCCTGTGGGCATATCGATGACGGCCGTAAAGATGGTGTAGGGTGCCTCCTATTTGGCAGACGATCCATGTTTCCACAGGTTGTATCCGACCCCGACTTTGGACGCGAGGGGGACGCACACTGGTGAAACTAGCCGTGTGAAAGCCGGGACCGGCTCCGACTAAATGCTGTTAAGGCTCACCGCAGGTGTGAGGCTATGTGCTGGCCCCCTGATTTCCACCAGCAAAGTTGCATGACCTCTCTCACGACGGTGTGAATGTTGCACCGGCGAAACCTAGTGATTAGGGAAGCTGCGCAATGGGCCGGGTCGCCGCGGTGCACCTCCCTGGGAGCGCTCGGACCTGTTACAGACGACAGTCACTGGGCTGTCTTCATCTCTGCCCTCCAGTTGGAAACACTCCGTCAATGAAGCCGCCTGGCTTTGTTGGGCCCGTATTAAACTTGCAACGTGTGGAAACGCTGTTCCCAGAGAGGGGGCTGAGGTTTTATGTAATGTTTAATCACCTTGTCTGGCGCGCTTATTCCGCGCGGTAATGTTTGGCCTGTGAGGACGCTGTGAGACCGGCTCACAGGCTGGTGTGTGGCGTGTGATTCACGGGCTGGGGTGTGACCTGCCCGCAGCGTCTACACGGACTTCAAGGAGATAAAGTTGCATGCAACACACTGCGATTTGTGACTGTCTCTCCTTTTTCACCAAAACCTCCATCGTGAAAATATGCTTTGCAAGATCAATTTTGTAAGAAAACGGCATGGTCATCTTAATATGACACTGTCATACAGTCAGGCTTAGATTTCGGTTCGGACTCCGGGCTTGGTCATGATAAAATCTTCACTTTTCTGGCTGACTGTCCCAGTGGGATTTCGTCACATGCTTAGGTTTTTGGCCTTGTAAACCAAAGCCAGGAACTTGCATGCGTGACAGGGATTTGAAACTAGTTTTTTCGTGAGCCCTAGCCCGGCACAAGAGGTCAAAGCACGTGACGACCTTTTTATATCTAAGCTGTGTCAGGTTGTGGTCTGACGAATTATTGTGTAAGGTAAGCTCGAGGCTGCTAGTGAAAGGCATTGTGTCTTCCCGTCATGGCCTAAAAGTGGATCATCTGAAAAAGACAGTGAAGTTGTTTGTTTTTCACTTGGCGGATTAGTGTCCTTCAGGTCTCCATGACAAATCGCAGATGGGAACCTCATTACACTCTGTCTTTCCTTGTACGTGGGCAGGACAACTGCGCCTTTGAAAAGCCCGCTTGGACCTCGCTTCTCTCTTCAATCGCATGAGAAGCGTGTCAAGTGCCTTGAATGGCTCCGTTTCACAGTCGAGACGCATGGAACGTCGTGCTGGGTTTGGGTGTGGTTACAGCTGCCGTTGCTGTCCTACAGCAGCATTCCCCACATTCGTGCGGGCGTGCGGTAATATAGCCGGCGATGCGAACGCTGTAGCTGTCCGCGCGAACTCGTGTACGTTGTACAAACGGATTTGATTTGTTCTGCCATTAAGGGCAGGGGAAGGGGGTATCCTGTAATTAAGCGTAGCGGGATGAGAGAATCAGGCTAGCTGTGGGGTCGTCAGGATCACGTATGGCCGGACGAAGACCAGCCAAGTATTCTGGACGTGATTGGGAAGTGCGACCCCGGCTATCTCGGCTCACAGAGCCATTACCAGGGACCTTTTGGCCTTTTCGCGTGCACTTCCCCCTCCCATGAGTGTAATCTTGACTACTTTCCGTGAGCAGGGCTCCTCATCAGTCCGTTGGAGCAGTTGTTTCTACTTCCGCGGACCCGTGTCCTCTTCAAGCGGTGTGCAGGGACTCCTGGGAGGATCTGGGAGTTCTTCCGACTTCATGCCCGCTATGGTTGAGTGGTTTGAACTCTGAGAGCCGAAGCGACTCACGTGGATGACATCGTGGTCACGGCACTGCTTGTGTTGCTTATTCGTTCATGAGCAGGAATGCCGCCGGGGGCGATTGCAATCATGCAGCATCGCCCTAGGTGTTAGATATTGTATTTTAGTTCCATTCCTACGGAGATAAAATTTCCCGAGGACGCATATTCAGCAGTGAGAAGGCTTCCTGGTCAATGGGAAGCTACGCCTCGTTAGCTGAGGGATCCGCTTCTCACCTCATTAATCACGCGATCGTCCGTGAGTGTCGGACGGTTACGGGACGGAAACACGCCCTCTACCCACACCGATGCTGGGCGGACCTCATCGCCACCGCCGGCCCGGCCTGCGTGCACCTCGGCGTGGGCGAGCCGGCCGGTTCTCTTGCCGTGACGTCACCTGCGAAGACGACGCTGATTGGCCACGGGGCGTGTCGTCGCCGGCCCGCCCACTGCTGCGCCGCCTGCGACGCAGGGCAACCCGCATCTCGTCGACAGTGACGCTGTGCGGTGTACGGCGGGCGTGTGTCGCCGGTGCCGTGCTGGGGACCGTCGCCGGCTGATCTGGCGGTCTCGCTGTGGTGTGAAGTCCGGTGTGTGAACTGAAGGGCGTGATACGACACCAGCAGTCACGGCGGCCGGCTGACAACGGCAGCGACGTGAGAACGGGACAACAGGTCGTCCCACGGGAACGGGACGCGAGAGGTTCCCACCATGAATCAGGTGTACCCCGGCGGACAGGTGAGCCTCGTTTGTCCGAGTGGGTCAGGTGACGCCCTCCCCCAGGCAGACCACAAGCTATGGCAATCTCTTCCTTCCCAGTCTGAGGCTCGAGCCAGGTCGAAGGCGTTCGTTCTGTTATGCTTTTGCCGTTACTTTTAAAGAATGCACCTAGCGATAACCACCCGAAAGGCGTGCACATGCGCATTTTCCTGGTTCATATTGGTTTAACATGTCCGGTCGTGTGATGTTAAAGCGTATTTGTTGGCAGAAGTTTCTTGTGAGCTCTCCTTCGACATTGGCTCGGAATTTTTAAAAGATAGGCCCGTAACGGCAGCTGCCTAGTGCAATGCAGGACGGTGGGCAGGCCTGAGCCCGCTGAACAGTTTGTAAGTGTTCACCTGTTCACTGATAAGCTCATCCCCGGTTCTGCATACCTCTTATCTTGGCTCTTGTTTCATGTTCCTTCTTCAACCCGTAAATAACGCTGTTGTATATTCAGCTACGCTCAGTCCACTACGTCGAGAGCTGCTCTAGACTTAGCGACCTGACTGCATTCTTTACATCACCTTGCCGCATTTCCCAGTCATCTTCTACAGGAGACATCGTGATACCTCTGAAGACACCAGTCTCTGAACCTAGGGATAAAGGGTGACACCAATGTGTTTGTGCGATCTCGTAAACCCGTTTAGGTGGTCTGCAGGTATGAAGTCCAGAGGAAAGACGTCCCGTGATATTTACGCCGGATACTTGAGCAGCTTCAGTGCGCACTATTTTTGTACCGACTGCGGGACCATACTAATGGACACATGTATCTGGGTGTCTGGTACGTTTTTGCCACTCCGTTTCAGTCCTTTCCTACAAGAACTTTGGGGTTAGTCCGTACGTGTAGTAAGCAAAGGAATTCTACAATAACATTCGTTGACAAAATTTTGACACGGAAACACCGTTGAATATCAATTATTTGACTCTAAAATTTAAAACACAGACGGAAAACAAGTTTTATGAGGTTACATGGATGTTTCATTCAAATCAAACGCATGCTTATTAATTTGCTTTCGCAAAGATACCGTTCTGCATCGCCATATTTCGTCTGGGTTGCGTCGTATTTCGTTAACTTTAGGGCCTTACGACACACCGTCTGCTGAGATCATATGGTGTCGCCAACCCTCACCCTGTTGGTAGGGTAATATGGGGATCGGCAGATTTATGCAGAATGCCCGCCCAGGGATTTGAAGCCGGGTCAGCAGTGTGGAAGCCGAATTTTCTTCACCCACGCCACTGCACGTCGCGCTCATCCACGATGCGGATGGATAGTGAGTATTGCTGTAGTTTGTTCCCTGAATAGGCTGCTCGTGTATACGGGGTATTTGAGACGGACTGAGCAGACCCCCAGCAGGACCGTGGTCCAGGAAGAAAGCGCCCGGTGACTTTGGACGGGGAGCAGGTGGACTCCCAGCAGGACCGTGGTCCAGGGGAAAGCGCCCGGTGACTTTGGACGGGGAGAGGTGGACTCCCAGCAGGACCGTGGTCCAGGAAGAAAGCGCCGGGTGACTTTGGACGGGGAGAGGTGGACTCCCAGCAGGACCGTGGTCCAGGGGAAGGCGTTCGGTGACTTTGAGAGACGGGATAGGAGTGCACTCCCAGCAGGACTGTGGTCCAGGGGGAAGGGGTTCGATGACTTGGACGGGGAGAGGTGGACTCCCAACAGGACCGTGGTCCAGGGGAAGGCGTCCGGTGACTTTGGACGGGGTGGGAGTGGACTCAGCAAATGTGCTGCAGTGGGCGCGGGCCTGCCGGACCAGCCTGGTTCTGTAGATAGTACATTTCCCGGATGCCAGCAGTGTTTCTTATCCCATAGCTTTAGAACTTAAACGCGGGCTGATTTGCACCTTTCAGAAGTTGACGGCGCTCATTTTCGTACAATTATTTTACAAAAACCGGTATCTATTAAGATTTTACGGGCATGGGTGCAGCATTACCAGACATTTTTCCATTCTTGGAACATACCTTCTGCTGCCAGTCAAAAAGAAGAGCGTGTAATTTGTATGCGAAAATGAAGACAATGCAATTTCAATGGCTGTCCTCGCCGATACTTCACGAACGTGTCGGACCCATGACCAGCTTCCTCAAGTGTTTGCGTGGCCATTGCAGAGATGTGCGGCGCAGCGTATGCCAGTCTCTGCGGGCAGCAGTAGTGCCAGTCTCTGCCGGGCAGCATCATGGCCACTCTCGGCAGCTGTATTTCCAGTCTCGGCTGCAGTATTGCCACTAGCGGTGCTGGGCAGCATATGACCACTCTCGTCAGTACTATGGCCACTCTCGGAAGCAGTATGGCCAGTCTCGGCAGCAGTATGGCCAGTCTCGGCAGCAGTATGGCCAGTCTCTGGCTGGTACAGTATGGTCAGTCTCGGCAGCAATCTTGCCAGTCCTAGTCAGCAATATGGCCAGTCCCTCGGGCAGCAGTATGGCCAGTCTCGGCAGCAGTAAGGCCAGTCTCTGTGCGGGGCAGCAGTATGGCCAGTCTCTGTGCGGGGCAGCAGTATGGCCAGTCTCTGTGCGGGGCAGCGGTATGGCCAGTCTCTGTGCGGGGCAGCAGTATGGCCAGTCTCTGTGCAGGGCAGCAGTATGGCCAGTCTCTTTGCCGGCCCGGCCGGGCGTGGCTGCGGCGCGGCAGCTCCTGTGCGCCGGCGCGGGGTTCCCACGGTGAGCCGCTACGTCTCCGCCCGATTCGGCACCGTGTGCAGCCATTAGTCGGCCCTGTTCCCAGGCGGCGGCGAATTTGCCGGCGCGGTCACAGCCGGCCGGCTGACGCCTGTTGGTGGTGCCGTCGCCGACGGCGAGCGCTGCGGAACGTCAGCCGGCGCCGACACGGCGCACCAGCGCGACGGGCCGACTCACTGACCGCGATCAGTCACCAGCGGGCTGGAACACGGCGGCGGCGGCTGGAGATGGGGTTTGACGCGACGGGTCAGCATTGCAGCGCGGGCAGATGCAGCTGTCTCCACCATCCAGTCGGACGTTCCGGCCGAGAGGAGCTGGACAGCGAGGCATTGGCGTCACAACCGGAGCGGTGGCGCTGGCAGTGTAGCGGGTCTCTGCCTCGCCGGCCCGGACGGACCTCCGTTCGGTGATGCTGTGCGATGTCGCGTCGGCGCCGACAGGACTGCTGTGCAGCAGGACAGCTCTTACTGGGCCTCGGGTGCGACGGCGGATGGCATACAGGGGTCTCATGGGAAGGCTGACACTTCGCCCTGGGCTGTGCAAGAGCAGACCCCCGGCCGGCGCCCGTAGAGGGATATCCCACAGAATGAACAGAGGATTGGGGATGCGTCGTAGAACCGATGGGCGTCAGGAGATAAACACTCTCCAAGAAAACATATCCCCATAATATAGGAACATGATTGCTAGGTCTTTTAGTGTGATTTGCGTAGATAAGAAGTGTACTGGGGGAATATTTGTCACAACCCGTGGACTTATTACAAGTCTCGGAGGTTTTGGTCGATGAATGCCTGGCTATTCCATATATTTTCATGTCGAAAATTATCAGATGTCCTAAATCTTACGGTATGTCACAATTGTAGATTTCAAAACGAATCGTCGAGATTTTTGTTTTTCTTTTGTAAAGCTTTGATCTTGTGGTCCAAGCCCGCACAGTAAGTGTTAGTTTCTCCTTCAATATCGATATAAAGTTGTTATATGTCCTATTGATAGGCGACGTTCCGCTGGTCGACTTTGCGATTGGCTTGTGGTAAATCGTACAGGTCACTCAAATATATTGATTGAAGAGCGGAAGTAGTCTTTAACGCATCCTCATGGCTTATAGTGGGAAACATGAAATGTGGACTGACTCCTTCAGATTACATCAAATGAGGTGTGCAACTTGAAATATTATTAGTTGGATCGTTATTTCCCATTCTCTGGTAATATTTTTTGGTTGTCGTTATTAATTTGGTAGTTTTAAACCTTAGGTGTTTCTTGTCCAGGATAGCGCGAAGTTAATACATCCGTTTCAGACAAGATAATAGGATATGTGGCCTTAAACAGAGTCAGCCAAACCTAATGGTAGGTGGAGAAGTTCGACTTTGAGTATGCTGTAGTGACATCGAAGCCATTAACAAAGGATATTTACACCCAATCATTAAAAGCCTTCCTTTTTACGTACACTTATGAGAATTGTATTGTAATATCGGTTCGGAAGAGCACACTCAAAATCCACTAACCGCGCTGATAGGCGCCTGGCGCCGATTTGGCGGGTCCTCCCTTTCGCTCCGGGGCCTTTTAAGTCTCGGATCGACGGGGAGGGCCTCCGTTAGACGTCGGGCTTGGGTCCGGCGTCTAGGCTGCCCCCGCGCCTACGGGCCCCTGGGTCCGTTGGTGCGAGGTGGGCGCCGGAAGTGATGCCCCGGCGCCCCGCGCCGGCGCCTGCCGGCGCGGCAAACCTGTTTAAATCTGTGATCATGTATCCGCGCAGTGAGAATCATAACTACGATGTGAAAGAATCACTCTTTAATGTATATATTATTTCGCTTTAGACGAGACTTTACTTTCCCCTAAAGACAGACAAAATTATAAGCTTTGACTGCAGAGAAGTGTTATGGGCGCTATATGACCTCGCAGGTTGGCGCGCCCCTAAAACCCAATAATCAATCAACTCAAAATACACTGGTTCCATATTGATTTGTCACCGTTTGCAGAGAAGATTTCTGGATCATAGTTAGTATTTCGATTCTTGTGCCTTGAAGCCAGGAGTGTCTCCTGATGACTTCCGCGCGATATCTCTCACCTCCTGTGTATGTAAGCTGCTTGAAAGAATGGTTAATACTAGGTTCATGTGGTTCTTGGAGACCAATCATCTGCTTTCGAACGTCCAGTGTGGTTTTCGCCGAGGCAGAAGTACTGTCGACCATCTTCTTTCTCTCGATGCTGATATCCGTAAAGGCTTCTCTGAAAAACAACACACAATAGCTATTTTCTACGACGTAAAGCAGGCCTATGATTCGGTATGGAGGCATGGCATCCTGAAAAAGGTGTTTGGTTTGGGCATACGGGGTCATATGGGCTGGTTTCTCTCAAATTTCTTGCGAAGCCGTCGGTTTAGATTCAGGATAGGTAGCGTGCAGTCAGAGCAGCGAGCGCAGGAAAGCGGAACGGCCCAAGGTAGCGTGATCTCTGTGACCATGTTCGCTATTGCAATCAACGACATATCACATAACCTACCACGTAATATCAACACAACTCTATTCGTAGACGATTTCAGCATGTGGGTAACGGCGTCGTCCACAGCCGCTGCAGAAAGGCAGCTACAGCTCGGACTCACAAAGTTGCAGCGGTGGAGCTCCAAAAATGGTCTACAATTCTCAACGACAAAAACGAAATGTATACATGTTTGCCGGAGACGCAGTCCGTGTGATGATCCCACATTAACTATGTATGGAGAAAGAATCCAGGTAGTCGCACATGCACGGTTCCTGGGCCTAACTTTTGACTCTAAGTTGACTTATATAAACCACTTTAAGGTAGTAAGGGAAAGGTGCTTCAAGGATCTGAACATTCTGAAGGTTATAACTAAGTTTAAGTATGGCGCAGACAGAAAAACACTTTTGATGTTGTACCGATCGCTAATCCGATCAAAAATTGAATATGGCTGCGTGGTATACGATTCAGCCACGGAGACAGCAAAATCTATGCTAAATGCCATACATCACCATGCCACTCGAATTATCGTCGGTGCATTCCGCACATCGCCTACCGCCAGCATACTCGTCGAGGCAAACGAGATGCCGTTAGACTTGCGACGTCGTGTCCTTGCGATGAAATACGCTCTAAAAAATAAAACAGTCTCCAAACCATCCAACATACAGTAAGCTATTCTCTGATGACATCAGATACTCGGAAGAAAATCTATCCCGAAACAGACACCCTGGTCTCAGAATTGGAGCGTGGCTGAGGGAAGCAGGAGTTGACTGTGAACAGGTTGAGACTTTCCAGAATCCCTTATTAGAACCATGGACTCTCCCAGAGCCTCAGGTGGACACCAGTTTGCTTGTTAAGACCAAGAATCTACCGCCTGTTGCGGTCCGGCAGATTTTCTGGGAACACGTAAATTACATGTATTCAGGTTTTGAGATCTATTATACAGACGGATCTAAGACGGAGAGCGGTGTCAGATGTGCGTATGTAAGTGATGGAATTGAAAAACGTTATACACTTCCTGTGACAGCATCAGTTTTTACTGCTGAACTTTACGCTATCTTCCGAGTTTTAGACCAGGTGTTGCGGTCGAGGAGACGCAAATACGTTGTATTTACTGACTCAATCTCGTCTTTGCAAGCACTAACATCATTTGATTTTCATCCCTCATCGTCATATATTCTGGAACTTATTCGGAATAAGATGCACAGAGCACACTGCCAACAAAAAACAATTAACACTGGCATGGGTGCCCAGCCACGTGGGAGTGCCTGGCAATGAGCAATGTGACACTGCGGCAAAGGATGCGTCACGGGGCATCGTGCCGTCAGGAATAAAAGTGCCTTACTCTGACTGTTTCCCTGCCATCAGGCAGTATGCATTCGAGTCTTGGCAACGGAGATGGGACAATGATCCCAAGGGCTCCAAATTACGCCTTATGAAGCCCAGGATCGGCGCGTGGTCATCGGCCAATGCCAGGTGCAGAACGGACGAGGTTGTTTTAGCCAGATTGCTTATAGGACACACACACTCCACTCACTCGTTCCTTCTGAGAGGAGAGGAGGCACCGGAGTGCCCGCGATGTGGGGAACACCTCTCTGTTAAGCATGTTCTCACTGACTGCCGGGACTTTGAGATTGAGAGGAGGGCCCACTTCCCAGCAGATTTTTCACTCGGGTCCCTTATTGGTGAGTCGCCGTCAGTCGATGTGGCAACAATATCAGCTTTTTTAAAGAGTACCGCATTCAATGTCATTTATTCACCCTCGTAGTTTTTTTCTCACTTCATTTATGTAGCAGACACACACAATTGGTAACACCACAGGGTTAGTATTTTTAGGTATAAACCTCCTTTTTATTAGCGCCTGACCTGTTGCGGCCCTCACAGTACTACATTTAATGTTATGGGCGCCATATGACCCAGCTGTCGGTGCGCCCAAAAACCCCAACAATGATGATTCTTGTGCCTCCCCTCAACCACCAGATTTGCGGTCGGGTGCAAACAGTTTATTATAGCATCCTCCACTCGCATTTTAGGTTTTGTTTATCCTTCGTAGCATTCGACGAAAATTGGCTTCGTTGCGACATTGTGGACTTATTTCTTATGCCGTTTCTTGGCTTCCCGCCTCTTGCCATTTTGCTTACAAGTATGCCATTGCGGAGCCGGGCGGTCTGCTACTTAAATGGCACTCGACACCTGGGTGCAATTTTGGCCTGGTGTGGTTTTAGGGGTATTTTTATTGAAAGTAATGAATTTGGCCGTATTGTTGCTGAAAAATGGCCAATGAGCCCGATATTTTGGACTGGTTTCTTTTCCTTTGCGTAGGATGGAACTCCGTTGGGCACCTGCGTGGAATGGAGTTTCGTTGGCTACCTGCGTGAAGTGGAGCTTCATTGGTCACCTGCGTGGAATGGAACTTCCTTGGTTCACTTGCGTAGAATGGAACTTCCTTGGTACTTGGGGAATGGAACTCCGGTACTGCGTAGAATGGAACTTCCTTGGTCACCTGCACGTTCGTTCAGCCGACTTCACCTTCACCTAGTGGCACCCTCGCGTTGGCACCCTCGCGTTGGCACCCTCGCGTTGGCATCGAAACCGAATACATGATTTTAGATTAAATGCTGGTTCTGTGTTGCAATTCTACTTTATTTCTTTCTTTATTAGGGCACTCCAACAGGCACACTGCCCAATACAGGGCGTATTGGTGTGGGTGTTTAAGGATCCTCTACCGGGTCAGATCGGACACGGAAGGCGGTTTCCGCCGTGGGGATTGAACCCACGTTAATCCATGCTATCCAATCCGTAGACGGCAACCAAGCCACAGACCACCCCGGCCCCCACGGCTGTACTGTATCGTATTTTGGTATTTCTGTAATTACATATTATAATCTTGAGTTTATTTTTCATTGGGATCTGACGGGCTCCCCACGAAATTATTAACAATATACAGTTTCAAAGATAGATGTTGGTAAATTTTGAAGCTATATTCTATTCGAACGCATGCGAAGTGTACGTGAGATTTGTTCAGGTCTCTGCGCACCAGGAGTCCTCGCTGTTCCGTGTACTGTTGCTCATTGGCGCTGATATTCCGTCGGCTATGGGATGTGGATGAGGATGGGGTTTGCGACGGTGGAGTGGCGTGCACGGCAGACATATGACGGGAGAAGGTGCGGCTGGGGCGCGTGCCCTGCTGATTGGCGTGGGCGCGGACCTCGTGTACACGTAATTGAGTGCCTCTGTGCCGCCTAGACGAGATAAGTGGCAGAGGCGTGGATTTTTTTAATTGATGGGGTTGCCTAAATCTCAGTTTCGTTTAGAGTTTCATTGGGATAAAATTCACCGTGTTTCGGGGAGGGACTGAGGGACAAAGAAGACGACGTATGGGTTGCATTTGGCTGCATTTGCAGGCAATGGACCATGCCCTATGGACGAATCTCGACAGCGTGCCGTGTTTGTGGCCGGCTCCTCCGGGCCGGGAGATACTCCTCCGCTGTGGTCTGGGTACGCGCCCTCCGACACACCTTGTCAGCCGCCACCCGGCCGGCGTGCGTGCCTGAGACCTGCTGCCGCGTGCACCGTGGGCCGCCCCTCCCCAGCCGTTCCCAGGCCATTGTCGCCGCTGAATCCGCCCCGCTCCCCTCCGGCATATGTAAGATTGGCGCTGAATTCATTTACGAAAGAGACTTGGCCGAATTCTGGGCTCGGATCTTTTGGTCCGGCCCTCTATTTGCTTTGGTGATTAATAGATTAGAGCGGCGGCAGTGTCTTGCGGTGCGGAGCGAGCCTACTTTGGCAGGGGTCCGCCGCTGATGCTTTCAGCCCTGCGCTGCCGGATTCCCAGGCGACGCGCGCGGCACCGCCGCACTTGACATAAGGCTGCGCCATTATTGGCGCGGCGTGCGGCGGCAGGTAGTGCGCCGGTGCCTGGGAAAGGTGGAGGAACGGTGTCCGCCTGGGAACGTCGCTGCCGACGCTCCCAGGCGGCGGCGTCAGGTGCGCCGCTGTCGCCGTCGCCGCTCCCAGGCCTGTAGTGACAGCGGCACACTACTGCCGCCGCTGCAGCCGCTGCTGCAGTTGCGCTATACGATGGTGTTATAATGCAGCGGAGGGTGTTGCACCGTGTTGCAGTAATTTGGCGGCAATGAGGAATATCGCATCAGCGCCGGCGTGAAGGTAGTCGTTTCGTATGTCTACGAGTCGTCCCGTCAGTGTTTAACGGTACAGCTTTCCAATTTTAGGGAGCATTCTTTAGTTGCCATGATCTTAAAAACGTCGAAAATAGGTTGGTAAGATGATGTAGGACGGTATAACGTCTTTTGAATGATTTTTTATATTCATGCTTCTAAGTGCATATGTACAAAACACATGTTTATAGCATGTCGCATTCCTTAATAGCATTGTCATCAATGACGGTTCGTCTGTGGCCGACGCTGCGCGCCGGCGGTTGTGCCGAGCACACTGAAGACTGGCTGGGAGCGTGCCGGAGGGCCGCGCCAGTGGCACGTGCTGCGTTTCAGGGGGAGCGTCAGCGGAGCAGGTTCAAGGCTGACATCCGCTGAAAGGGGGCCCAGTCCGACTCAATAGCAGCGGAATGCCAGGCGGCACCTGCCGTCGACGGAGAACCAAGAGTGGCGCCCAGGGGAGCATCGGCAACACAGGGCTCCCCGTGTTTTACACCTAACGCGGCGTTTAGTATGAGTCTCCGGTGAACCCAATTCTTCCTTTTGGGTTTTTATTAAGATTCAAAGTAGCATCTTGCCGCGCCTTACAAGTTTAATGCACAGGTCATATGATGGACCTCTCTTTCTGTTGTCTACTGGCGACCGTGTTAGCTAAATCGCTGCCCAGGACATCTGACCTGTGTGTGGTCCAAAATCTTATCCTTCAGAGGGCAACTGCAATATCACGCTGCGAGGCCGCTCTCCTGGCTAGGAAGAACACTGGTACCGTGTTGCCTCGCGCGGTGGACGGTGGTCAGTCGGTGCGGTGGTGCGTCGCGCCTCGGGCCGCTGCGTGACGCCGGGTGTCGTGGCCGGCTCCCTTCCGTGACGCGCCGGTGAGAAATCACGTGAGAGCCGGGGCTGCGCTCCCAGCACCCCTCACACGACCCGGCCAAGGCTGGGAGCCCGGCCGCTGTTGTGCCCTGGTGCCACTCAGTAACACAGGCCAGAGCGGTCGCCGCAGAATCAGGGTCAGCCGGTCAGTCTGCGACAACATTGGAGGACGTGATACACATCTGGTCAGGTAGTGGTGAAAGCGAGGGCGAGTGCAGGGCTCTCACAGGCCGTGTAGCATTGCCTCTCCCCGGTGTGGCGGCCTTTGTACGCCGCTGTGTTCGCGGTTCTCACGCGTCGTCTGCCGCTCCCAGGCCCCTGAGCGTGCGCTACCGCGGCACACTCGGACGTGGGGTGTGCAGCCGCGCCAGAGCGGATGGTCTTCCCGCTGGCTGAGCGGGCTGTCCTCCCCGCCGGCTGAGCGGACTGTCCTCCCGCGGCAGACTCGGACGTGGGGCGTGCAGCCGCGCCAGAGCGGACGGTCTTCCCGCCGGTTGAGCGGGCTGTCCTCCCGCCGGCTGAGCGGACGGTCCTCCCGTGGCCCGACGTGGTGTGCAGCCGCGCCAGTGCGGACGGTCCTCCCGTGGCCTGAGCGGCCGGTCCTCCCGCGGCCGGTGCGGACGGTCCTCCCGCGGCCAGTGTGGACGGTCCTCCCGCCGCCTGAGCAGACAGTCCTCTCGCCGCCTGAGCGGACGGTCCTCCATGGTCTCCGCTGACCGCTGCTGCCACTCTGCTCTTCTGCGTCCTGTTGGCACTGGTCTGTTGACCCTCATCCGTTTTGTTCTGACGAATAGGTTAATTTCAACGAGAGAGTTTTAGGTTTTATACCACGAGAAGGGAAACGTGACGCTTGGCTTGTGCCGGAAGCTGCAATGATTTGTGTCTCACGACTCACCAGCAATGAAGCCTGAAATATATACACTAGCATAAACCAGTGTATGGGCTCAAAGTTAGTTCCAGCTTCAAGGTTGTGTTGCTTGCCTTTTTTTTGGGGGGGGGTTCATTCACTTTTGATTTCAATAATGGCAATTAAGTTAAGCCAGAAAAAAACAATGTGATAACAGACTTGTTGGGTCGCAACTCTGAGCCAGAGTCGACTCCTACTCTGAGCCTCTTTTGCTTGAGTCAGAGTCGAGTCTTCTCACTTGCGGATGCTGATGTGAGTCCTTTTTTAACACATATGCGCCAGAAAGAAGTAGCCTGAGGAGGTGAGGCAGGGTTGCGTACGCGTTTCGCGCCCCCATGTTATTATTGTTGCTGAACGTGTCACACAAAACAATACAGATACAGCAGACTATGTCTAGTATCATTTACCTCCACCTCCAGAGATGCTGACTTGAACCAGGGACCTTTGGCTCAGGAGATGAGGATACTATCCACTGAGCCGCCCATCCCCGCGATGGGGTGATTGCTGCATTATTCATACGGAAGATAACTTTGGTGGGCAGAGAGCTCACTCGCGATTAAACATAGGTACACACCTTAAGAAGACTGGATGGAGATGATGGGGTATCGCACGTGGGAAAGAGGGCGAACGTTATATTAATACAAGAAATGAGCTTGTACCACATTTTCTTGCCTTCTTCAGCTTCGAATTGTATCTGTGTGAGGCATCGTATTCTGCAAGTGTTTCTGTTGTATTCAATGCGTGCCCACCACAAACTGTGCGAACCCTGAACAGTGGCTTTTCCTTCATGTATTATATAATATGTATTGCTCCTCTGTAAAGAAATCGTGAGGTGTTGGCCGGTGCAGCTGACCGGGCAGTGTGTCGGGAGCGTGTGGTGTCTGACCGGGACGTGTGTCGGGATCGTCGGGTGTCTGACCGGGGCGTGTGTCGGGATCGTCAGGTGTCTGACCGGGACGTGTGTCGGGAGCGCCGGGTGATGTTGGGCCACTGGGGATGGTCGGGCATGGTCGGCCGCCGTGCCGCGATGAGGGGGTTGGCCGATGGTGAGCGCGGTCCGGCGGCCTGACGCGGGGGAGCCGCCGCTGTATTGTGTGCGGCGGCGGCCGGGAGATATCGATTGCGTGCCTATCATCACCGTGAGAGCGTCGCACCTGACGCCGCCGCCGCCGCCGCCGCCCTCTATGCATTGTTGATTCGCGGACGATCGAAGAGGTGCTCCGGGACGGGCGGCGTTTCGCCGCTAACGACGCCCAGGCACCGGTCAGTGGTCATTATCGCGTGCGGCCCGCTCATGGTACACCGTCGGAATGCCGCGGCGGAAAATGGCTGGCTGCGAAAGCACCGTCCTCCGCCGGAGCGGAGTGGTCCTACCGACGGAGGCTTGGTGCCCAGATGGTGTGTCAAGTACAGCAGGGGCTCCGGGGCCGCCTGATGGCTCGCTCGGAGCAGAGAGGAAAGGTCGAGTGTATGACCTCAGAGGGGAAACGTGGGAAAAAGATGCGCATTTTCTTCCAAGCATGGCAGACCCCTGGTGTTTGAAAGTTATTGTAAGATATGCCGTAGTAATAACGTAAGGCTTGAAAATCGGATAGGTTATTGTGTGCAGGGGCCATCACAGCGGCCATCATCATACAGTTCAGCTTAGTTAGGTTGATTGTATGTTAACGTTTGCAAATCAGTATACTTAGGTTGCCAAGAGCTTACAAATATTAAGTGAGCGACAAGACGGGAAAAAGACATACAAAATGATGCAAATCCAATATGAGAGCAGTAGCAGCAAAAAAGGAAAAACTGAGCTGATGGGACCTGGTGCTGTCAGTAGGTGGAAAGCACGCGTACGCGCGCACTTATTGAAAACCTAATAAACCACAGAGAGCACTTACGCATGCATGTCCGGGCATTAGTTAGGAAGCACTTAAGTCCTGCCAATAATCTGATATCAACGCGCCGATGCTTATTTACATGGACTGTTCTGTGTAATTGAACTAGATAATTGTACTAATTGTGTGATTTAATCAAGTCGTTGAGTGAGCACGAAACAGTTAAAGTGGAAAAAGCCCTCACCGAGTTATGACTTCTGCGTGATGGAGTCTGACAGGGCTGGTTCGTGGCCGCTGTGCAAGGCAGCTCGGGCCTCCTGGGATGCCTGTCGGTAACCGGTCGTTGATGGTTCTGCAAGCCGACTATGGTTTGGTTCCACTGATTAGTTGAACCCCATCGGACCAGTTCACAGTCACAGGGTTCTACAAGAAATTTTACAGGTCTATTGTTAGAAATTTCTTGTATAGCTCGTTAACCCATTATACGATTTTCTCCTACCATACCGCGAGGATCCGAGTCGCACAAAATAAGTGTCATCATAGATCGTAAGCTTTATAAGATATCCTGTCAAATTTCACGCATTATGCGGGATAGTGCAAATCCATTGGTAATTTATTCAAAGAATGTGGAAATAATCTCGAATTCAACTTATTCCTGAAATCAATCTTATTTAGACTGCTCCCCGATCGTTTGCGGCACAGTCTGAACTCGGACCGTGTGCGGCACAATATAACCTCCGATCGTGTGCGGCACAGTCTAAACTCAGATCTTTTGCGGCACAGCATAAACTCGTATCGTGTGCGGCACAGTCTAAACTCAGATCGTGTGCGGCACGGTATAAACTCGTATCGTGTGCGGCACAATATAACCTCCGATCGTGTGTGGCACTGTCTAAGCTCCGTCTCCTCCTCAGGCCGGATTCGGGTACGGGTTCGAGGCTGGTGCGGAAGGGTGGCCGGGCGCGGCTGACGGCCTCTACCAGCTGCCACAGCAGGCACAGCAACAGCACCAGCAACAGCACCAGCACAACCAGCACTTCTACACACAGGTCAGTGCCGTGCCAGGGCAAAGCCGACTCCGCTCAAGGGGAAGGTGTGCACCTTCCCGATGCGTATTTGCTTCAAGGGGCTTATAATTAAAATAGGAGCGTGTTTCGTGCGGTAAGAATAAAGTTAAAATGTAAGATCGTTGTAACGCCAATATCTTTTGTAAGTGTTTCATTGGGTTGTGTCTTACCTAAGGCGTTTCTGGTCAGCTGCAAGCTTTGTTTTGATAGTGAAGAGGAAACTGCAAACTTGTTTTCTGGACTGATAGCCGGGGCCGTGAACAGCCGCCGCCGATGTGCTGCGGTACTTTATCAGTGGGGTGCAGACTCTGATGGCGTCGCCGTCTGTCGCCAGGCTGAGGGTGTGTCGGGACTGGGCCCGCCGCCGCTGCCGCCCTCTCAGCAGCCGCCCCCCGGCTTCCCCGATAACAGGCCGGTGGACCTGAGCGCACCGCGGCCGGAGCCGCCCTACCGGCGACACCCGCCTCCGGGCGGCCAGCCCGGACACCCAGGTCAGTCCCGTGTCACCGCCCTGTCGCACCCAGGTCAGTCCGATGTCACCGCCCTGTCACACCCAGGTCAGTCCGGTGTCACCGCCCTGTCGCACCCAGGTCAGTCCCGTGTCACCGCCCTGTCATATCCAGGCCAGTCCCGTGTCACCGCCCTGTCACACCCAGGTCAGTCCGGTGCCACCGCCCTGTCATATCCAGGTCAGTCCCGTGCCACCGCCCTGTCACACCCAGGTCAGTCCCGTGTCACCGCCCTGTCACACCCAGGTCAGTCCCGTGTCACCGCCCTGTCACACCCAGGTCAGTCCCGTGTCACCGCCCTGTCATATCCAGGTCAGTCCCGTGCCACCGCCCTGTCACACCCAGGCCAGTCCCGTGTCACCGCCCTGTCACACCCAGGTCAGTCCGGTGCCACCGCCCTGTCACACCCAGGCCAGTCCCGTGTCACCGCCCTGTCATATCCAGGTCAGTCCCGTGCCACCGCCCTGTCACACCCAGGCCAGTCCCGTGTCACCGCCCTGTCACACCCAGGTCAGTCCGGTGTCACCGCCCTGTCACACCCAGGTCAGTCCCGTGTCACCGCCCTGTCACACCCAGGTCAGTCCCGTGTCACCGCCCTGTCACACCCAGGTCAGTTCCGTGTCACCGCCCTGTCATATCCAGGCCAGTCCCGTGTCACCGCCCTGTCGCACCCAGGTCAGTCCCGTGTCACCGCCCTGTCACACCCAGGTCAGTCCCGTGTCACCGCCCTGTCACACCCAGGTCAGGATCGTGTCACCGCCCTGTCACACCCAGGTCAGTCCCGTGTCACCGCCCTGTCACACCCAGGTCAGTCCCGTGTCACCGCCCTGTCATATCCAGGCCAGTCCCGTGTCACCGCCCTTTCCTCCGCTTCTGGATTGCCAGCGGATCAGTCCTCTCTCTCGGCTGCCGCTGTTGGTGTTTGGTTATAGAAAAGCACTCGTTCGACACGACCCAAGAGCGTCGAAAGGGGGAACGCCTCGATCCCAACTGGCGAACCAGGGGAAATTTCCCCGGTAGAATGTCAGTGCTCAACCGATTATTTTAGCCGTTTCTCCTCTCTGTCAACTTGGACCAGCGCAAATGTACCGAAGTTGGTTGCAGGCCTTTGCATCCAACCGCCACCTCTCCCCTATCTTCGCCTGGCTGGAGTCCTATCCCACCCCCTCCATCACCAAAAAAAAACTCGTTACGACTCTTCGGATGGACCGTTCGTGCTGTTAGCTTGCCCGTTGCTGGTGTTAAAGAACTCCGTGGCCTGTGGTCGTCAGTGTTCATTGTACGAGCTGGCCCTGATTTGCGCGCGCCGAATCAACGGCTTGAGTGTTCGATAATTATCTTTATCGGGAACTGAGCAAACCAGGGACCAGAGCAACCAGTGAAACGGTTTCTGCGGATTCAGGTATAAACTCTTCGTTAAATACACTGCTTCAGTTAATGTATAAACAAGTTCGGGATATCGCATCCAGGGTTTCCTATTCTGGTGCAGTTTTGTGCGTAGGTTCTAAAGATATGGTGCGGGAAATCCTGCATTGTCTCCTGTTTTTTTTCTTATCAACATTTATTTCGAGCACCTTTTTGACACCAACAGCGTACACAATATTGAAAGAAGAAGTGTCACCTGTGGTGACTTTTCTTTAACCAGCAATGTGCTGATAATTCAGTGATCTGTGACAACCAGCTTTATTCTTATCGTGCATTTGTAGTTTTGGAATCAATATGCAGTAGCCGTAACACACAGGGCAATGCAGGGATCCTGGCTGTTGTGCGCCCTCTGAGGACAAATACGCAGTTTGCTGGGAGATGTAGCGACCCAGAGGTCCTATTGGCCTGTATCCTTGGCCAATTTTACGAAAATTCAACTTTTTCCAAACGACCTTTTTTAGGCCACATGCTGATGAAGAACTCCTGAGTTTAAAACAAGTATGGAAATGCAAACCATGTTCATGCAGAGTTGCTTGAAGTAAGCGCTCAGGCGCGCTACTCGCTGGTCCGAGTTAACCTGGGGGAACTACGTAAATTTCAACGTATCATAATTGACCATATAAAAAACAAGCGCGGGTTAAAGATATGACACAAACGTGTTTGTGTCAACCCTTTGCCATGGTTTATCGTGGAAGAGAGTTTCCAAAATATGTGTTGACACTATTTAAAGTCCATTCTCAGTATGCTCCAGACAACAATACCTCTGGGATTGACAAATACAAAGATACTTCAATGCTTGACCTGCATCGGCACCACATAAGACCATCAAACGATTCCCTACCAAGTCATAAAGTCATAAAAAATTGCGTGCAGCATAAATTGACGTCGCTCAGTACTGCGGCGGAGGTGTTCCGTTGCCAAGGGGGTATCCTGGGGCACTCGCTGGGTCCGGTAGGCTATCCAAACACCACCGATCCGACGTGCAAACTCGTCAGATCCCGACATCATGCCCTGGCCGCGGCGGCCCACTCCGGCTCCGCTGCTGTGTGCGCTGCGATTGCCGCTGTTGACTCAAGGATAGCCACAGCCCGGCTTCCGGTCCAACTGAGACCCAGCTGTCTCACCGGAACCACCGGAGGGCAAACGGCGCGGGGTCCATTCTTCAGAGCATTGGGTCCGGCGGCGCGGCGGAGACGGACTCGCCCGCTCTTGGTGGGTGACAGATTTCTGTACCTGTACCTGTCGAAATAGTAGTACCTACTTCGCATTCTATCAACGTGCGAACAATTCATTAGTTTATTTTCATTCTGTGAATCGTGGCTTCCAGACGGGGGCGCCGCCGCTGGGCGACCTGGGTAGTTGGGCCCCCGCTCTAAAAAAGGGTGGCTAAACTTTTGGCCGTGAGTAAAGTGAAACTCTAATTCTAGGACGAAAATGTTCCGTTTTGTTATATTAATGAGACTGCACCGGTGTTTAAGACAATTAAGTGCTGCACTTCCTTATCTAACTGATCGAACATAGGGCCAGATGGGCCCAGGTTTCCACCAGGGGTCCGGCACCCCCGTTCGAAAATCCGTGGCGACACCCTTGCTTCCAGAATCTGATCCCTGCCGCAATGCAATCGCCTGCGTTGGTATACTGCGCCGCATGGTCTCGCCTGCGGCTATGCTGTACCGCCGGTGTCCTGCAGTTTCCCGTTGCACAGTGGGCCCGCGGACCCTCAAAAGCGCTTATTATTCGGATTTCGTAAGTTCAAAAATATTGCTTTTTTATGGGTGTCATCAGTGTGAAATTGAATGTAGAATACGATGGCATTCTTATTTTTTCTAAACGACTACAAAACTCTGTGCAGAAGCAGTCTGAAGACGAGGTTTCCACCGAAATCGTTTCGGAGCGCACTTATCGCCTGAATTTCCTTATTTGTTCACAAGTGTTTTTCAACGTCTCAAAGGCTTAGAAATTAGTTTTATGGCTTTTGTTTCTAGGAACGGAGTGTTCCAAATATGTTAGTACATGTTTTAACGTGATTTCGTGTATTGGTCAGGTATGGGGAGCAAATTTACCAAGTAATGTTACTGACGGAGATAGATTTGATCAAACTATATTTGAAATAGAGTTTTAAAAATATATCACCTTGTGCCGCAGTGAAACTTGGTCCACAAAGTAGCTGAAGGTGTTTACTTTCATGCCTTATAATTACTTTTTGCCCGATTTTGCCCGAATTCGTATTATGAGCATATTTGTTGTTCAGTGCAATGCACGGGTGCGGTCATAGTATTACACTATTACAAGCCAAATGGTAGAAATTGTTCATTTTTAAGGCAGGTGTCGGCAAGTTTTCCCTTTAGGATTCGTCTCGAGTCCCGGTTAACACAATTCTGAGCTATTTCGTAGACATGCAGGTTACGCAATCTTTTCCAGGTCACATTGGGTCAAATGGTTTACACAGGAAATATGGGTATTGTCTAAACACCGCTCGGGGCATAAGATAATATGCAGATTGGCCTGGGTTTGCCACTCGCTTTACACTAAATGCATCAGATGATTACCTCGCTTCGCACGAGAACTGATCACGAAAGCTCAAATCTGATATGAGACGAAATATAAGACGGTCGTTTCCTTGAGTCAGAAGTGGCCTGGTACAGAGGAACAATAGGCCCCTGACTCAGTTGGAGAAGTGCCTTGCTCTAGCGAACTGTGGTTTTGTAGTGGGAAAAATGATCTCACGAAGGGATGTGTTTAACTTTGTGCGTGGCAATATTGTTATCAACAGAGTGGCAGCGGATGACGAAGTGTCATATGTTAAGGACACATTACAGGGCGGATTCAGTGAGCATAAAAGAGACACGTGCGGTCGGAAATTACAATTTTTATTGCAAGGCTGAAGCGGAAATGGCAAGCAAGTCACAGGACCCTAAACCGCTTCTTGGAGGAAGAGAAACAGTGGCTGAATGAGTGTTCCATCGCAGCAGATTCACCGAGGGTATTGGAGCCTGTTGACCTGGACCAGCCATGTACAAGCCGGGGTCCTTGTCGGCCTGTGGGTTTATGTGGAACACTTTCTGGTAGCTCCAAACGTCGTCGAACCTCCGCTTTCATGGCTGGTTACTCCTCTGCAGAGCTTTTGAATGTCACACGCTCCAAAGCGCCAGGGCCTTTCTGGTTTTCTCAAAGGCGTGACCGTGGCTCCCACAAGACCTACTAAGGTAAGAAAAATGCTAAGAAAACCAGCAAATACCTCAATACGATACACAGACGAAGAAGCACTTGCTGTGTTCATTGAAGGGCAGCATACGAAGCAAACCTGGCAGTTTACCAGAGAGTCGGCCAAGAGTCAGAATCAGGGGCGTAGCCAGGATTTCGCTCAGGGGAGGGCAGCGCCCCGAAAAAGGCCCTAGCGACAGCGCCAAACGGGCCCTGATGGGTAAAAAGGGTTCTGCTTGTTACAGAATAGAGTGCTGAAGAGGGCTTAAGAGGGCCCTGTCTGGTATGAAATGTCATATTTGACCACAGAGCATAGTGCGGGCGAGCCGCGCTTCGCGCGACCCGTGTCCTCAGGGGGGCCCTCAGGGGGCCCTCAGGGGGGGTGGCTGTCCCTGCCCCCCCTTGGCTACGCCCCTGGTCAGAATGTCAGAATGCCGACATATGTCCTCCATACGACATCCCGAAGGCAAAAGAAATTGTTATCCGGTGGGGTATATTACTATGTATATTATCCTAGTAATATTATGCCAATAGCAAGACATAGGCTGCAGATACAGCAAAAACAGCCTCGAAAACTACTCGGGGGCATTTAAAAACCCTAGATATAAAATATCGCTGATGTAGCCTCAATAGTTCGACGGTAATTAATTTTAAGCGCTTTTGAGCGCCCGCCGGCCCACTGTGCGTTGGGTACGCAGCGGATACAGCGTACCGCGCCTCAAGGTGCATGCCGCTTGCCCTATGCCCCCGTGCCATACTGTAAAGGCAAGCCCGTCCGTGGTGTCTCTCTCAATTGTCTGTTACAAGATATGGACCATATGCTTTGTGCCGTCTTGAGGTATGCCGCTGTGTGATGGAATCTGGGATGGACAAGGGATGCGGCGTCAATATAGTTAGTGACGGAGCTAGGATTTCGGTAAGAGGGTAGGTTTACCCCCAAAACCTACCGTAAAGTTACATTATTGACAAAAATGTCACCTTGTGACATTTTTTCTCGACTTTGGCTTGCCCCGCCCCTTCCCCCGTGGGCCTAGTTTCTCGCATTCTCAGGGTGTCTCCGGCGCCAGACATGGGCTCCCGGCTCCACAGGGGCAAATTCACGGACCGAGTTGGGGTTTGTGACCGCTTCCTTTACGTCCTTGGATTCGTCTCTAAATTTTAAGTACAGTGTACCTCCGTTTGTACATACTTGTAGCTTCGGAAGACATGAGGTGGAAACAGGTTCCAATAGACTTTGACAAGTGAGCCTGCCGATTAATGTCTTAGGCACGAGGGATAGAAAAGTCTTAATCACGTAAGATCTGAATTCACTACAAAGAAAGGGAGGCAGGCTCCCTGCTCTGTTTTATTTCTGGTAACCAGAGCTTTAGTAGATGTCATATGCAGAAATTATCCGAACGCCAGTTCAGGTAGGCGAATCACTGTGGAGGCATGCCAGTTGTTGTTATTGTTGTTGTTGGGAGTTATTGAGTCCGGCGGCCGGCCCCCGGTGACCCAGGGTCGCCGTCTGATTCCCATCTAACCAGGCACCCACGGCTCGGACAGCTGCACGTGCCAGCCGACGGCCACTGTTCACAGGCTCCGCCCACCACCGGCGCGGCGCCGCTGATTGGGCAGCGCCAGCCGCCCATCAGCGGAGGCCCCGCCCACCTCCGGCACCGCCGCCACAATTGCTGGGAGGAAGACAGAGATGACGTGTAAAGGAAGCTGGTATTCATACATGCGATGATGGGAAGAGTGGCGGAGACGGTGGCGCGCCAATGCGCTGTAGAATAACGAGAAACTCGGAGGCAGATTGGCAATACAGGAGAGCTGTTCCGTGTATGCAGTTGTCTCAAATGCGGGGCCACCGATTTAGGCCATACCCACTGTCAATATGGAAAAGAGGATGTTTTTTGTTTATTATTGGGTTCTCTTTGGGATTTTTTTCTGGCCATCCTATCTGGGAGGGCCAGGAAAGATGTAGGAGTATTCAATCGAAATGGGATCTACTGCACTTTAACCACCTCTATGAAATATAACCAACCTTTTCCTCTTGGAATACCAGTGATCAAAGTAAAGGATGTGACGAAGTCGCGCTGTGTCGATTACGCTGTGGCCACACACGAGCGACCCACGGCCATATTTTCGACAATTAATCTCCAACGGAGTGCCGACCGCGTAGGGTCCGACTAACAGTGAAGCATATGCTGCTAGAGTGTCCATCTGAAACCCCACCGCGAACAAGGATTCTGAATTACTTGAGGGATCATAATTTACCGCCAAATATGCGGAATTTACTCGGCAACGACCCTCTCTCTTCTCCCCTCTCTCTCCGTCCCTCGCTGGCTCGTTCATTATTAGCTGGTCTTTGCCCCTGAACTTGCCGTTCGCAGAGAAAAAGGAAACAATCCAACGCCTTCCTACCCCCTCTGCCCCCGATGGCTACGTGCTGTTAGTTGAACGTGGGAAAGTGACGTCTTACTCAAATCCCACTGGCGTGCTGTGCAGACAAACTTTTATTGTGTGGACCTTTTTTACCTACGTGCTAAACGTTACTTTAATACTTGAGATTATAAATGCTTATAACTCGCTTCAGGGACTAGTTTCAAACGTGAAATAGGTCTTAATTTAGGAAAAAATAACGAATATTTTCAAGTCACGCTTTGAGTCTTAATAATAGTTTGTTTTAGCTAAAAACACTTCGTTGATATTAGTATTACTTCATGTTGCATTCATTATATTCGTATTCTTTCATGGCGTAGCCAGGCAGCAACGTTTATTGTGTATGACAATAAAGCATGATACCATATCATGACGTCACGCCGACATGGAGCGTTTTACCTCTTGCGAAGGAAGCTTAAGTAATGCGGAAAATTGGGCTTAGCCATTTTTTCGGAAAGGATAATGCAAAGTTCATAATGTTCAATAAAAATGCCACTAAAACCACACCAGACTAAAAATCATCCATATGTCACATTAGTCATTAGTCATCTTCTATGGCTAGAAAGTTTGTGACAAACCAACTGTAGTGAAGGCTTTTCTCGAACGTGCTGTATGAATTGAAACTACTGCTACCTGAGTTCAAAGTGCCTAGTAAAGGCATCGTGATCCCGAAGCGTCAGCCTGCCAGATTAGCCTATTTGTTCTTTGTTCCACGGAATAGTTGTTATTCACAGCTTCCTTCCAGCACTGGACTACATGACAGTAAAGATTGCCGTCAGGTCTATTTACAGCTATTAACCATTCACGTTTATCAGGTAGCTTTGTTACATTCGTGGTCTTTAATGGACTGATGCCTGATTTCCGGCGTTCCCGTTCGGATAATGGTCAGGGCATTGGCGGATCCAGTTTTTTGGGGCTTGGAAAGGTATGGACCAACCGGTGTTTCAGAGCTTAAACCCATGTGTTTTATTTTCATCGAAACACTGTGCTGATCGGAGTCCCGTTTTGCCCCCCCTTCCTGTTTGTGTTTCTCCAGTGGTGTCATGTGTTCCGCACGCCTTACACGGCGGGGGCATCAGCTCCGGCCCGCTCTATTTCCGGTAATTTGGCGTTTGGCTGGGCTGTTATCCGGCTGGCAGTCGGCAGTGAACCGAGCTGGCGGCTCTCGCCCGCGCCGCCGCCGCCGCCGCAGCCGCAGCCGCAGTCGCGGACGGCGTGGGAAGCCGCCAGCTGACCCCGTAATTAATGGCAGCACAAATAGATGGCGCTGGCTGCGGTCAGGGGGCGGTCGCACAGGCTCCGGGCCTGCTACTGTGCAGTTGTGCAGAGCTGTTGTCGGTCTGGCTGGCGCTGGTGCTTGTGGCGGGGTGTCCACGCGATATAACGAGCGTGCCGGAGTCGGGAGCTGGCCGGTTCTGCCTCCACTGGCCTGGCTGTGCTTCTGCCGCTGGTGGTTCGGCCACGGTTCTGCCGCTGGCTCGGCTGCGCCTCTCGTGCTTGTGTGTGCTAGTGAGAGTGGTTGAGGGAGATGCGGGCGCGCTGAGACCGGCCATGGAGCGCGGCGGCGGCGACTACGAGCCCTCGGCCGCCTACTGGGAGCCTCCGCTGTATGCGCCGCCCGCCCACTACGTCGGCCAGGGTGGTGAGTGCCGGTGGTGCACAGAGCCGCTGTAGGGCGGATCGAGGCGGGCTGCGGAACATCTCAAGGGCGGCTGTGTAGTGCAAATATATGGATCTCATGAGAATATAACTCAAAGTTGTACTTACCTTGTGATTAGGCTATTGATTGATGGTTTCTTGTATGCAGGTGTGCTGGCATACTCAAGGACGGGAATGGTCAATTAACGTCATTTATGACCTTATTCTTCCCCTTTTTTCTTGGGTCTGGTCAAGTATTCATGAAAGAGGTAACTTCTTACATGAAATTTACCGTGAAACGGAGGTGGGCCGTGTGCGGTCAGTGGGGCTTACCTAGGTTGGCCCAGTGTACTCTGGATTGGTTCCGCTAAACATGTCTGGATTTGGTTGCAATACTAGTGCGACCCGTTTGAACTTCCTTTCGATCCCTTGAGCTCTAATGAACCTGCGTGGCGCAGTCGGTTAGTGCGCGGGCTCGGCTCGGCCCAAGGTATTTTGTATATGCTAAGTTTCGCGGGTTCGAGCCCACCTAGAGGCAGCATTTGACGCTCTGTCCCAGCTCATACCTAGCCTGCTCCAGTCCCGTTCCGAGGCCATATGACTTTATCAGCGGGTGCGTCGTAACCCCTTCCCCAAAAATGTGATTTTTACTTGGAACCTGATGTTCTCGATTATATCAGTATGGCTTGAGTTCATGCATTACCTTCCTGTCTTGTTTTAATTTGTGTGGCAAGAGTTTTGATTCTCCGAAGTCCGGGAATGCATACATATGCCCGGAATCTCTGAACCCTTTATTCGGCCTTTCGACTAAAGTGGTCGCTCCCAAAGTAATGTTTCCTACTTTTCAGCATGGGCGCCGAAAGCGGGGGGACGGGGGGGACGCGTCCCCCCTGTTGGCCAACCAGGGGGACGTCCCCCCCAAAATTTTTGGGTCAATAGTCATTAATGCTGTCAGTTACCGAATATGCTCAAAATTCGCCTCCCCGGTCAGCACCAGCCCGGGTCTGTCCCCCCTGCGAAAATTCCGTGGCGGCGCCCCTGCTTTTCAGCTTAACCCTCGCTCTGCCGGCACCCCGGGAGTTACGCGCCCTGCCGGCATGGCTGAAAAAAACCTCCTCTGGTTTACTGATAGAGAACTTGAAGTGTAGGCGGTCGTATGTGCCTTACAGGGTCTCAAAAGACACCTCAATCATTTTTCACCTTGCTCGTATAAGTTTCATACATGAATTCCTATCAAGTGTGCCTAAATTAGTCCTTTTAACCAAACCTTGCAGTTTCATCCCGACCACAGCGGCCGCCACCCGCGGCGCGCTGCCGCCTGCGCCGTGTCCCGGGTACAGCCTCAGACAGGAGGTGCCGGCACCTGGCGCCGGTGCCTGAGCGCTGAGAGTGGCGGCCGCGCCAGCGAGCACATGCATTCGCTGTGGGATGGCGCCCCAACGGCGAAACAATTTTATGGGACCATTTCAAAAGCGGAAAAGAAACTTTTTGACGTTTGATATGCCATCTGCATAAACCACTTGTCACTTGTCGGATATATCCTAGCAAAAACAACTGACGTAGCCCCCCTACATTGTGCTTACACACATTGTGAACATATCAATTTTCCGGGAATTAATTTGACATATTTAGATTGTTCGTGCATAGTCTCGTCTTGAATACTGACAGAAAGATCGCACCTCAGTTCGCTAAGCCTAGCCGTACTGACATGCGCTCTACCTGGCTGAGATGAAAGAAAATGGCATCCATAGGAAATGGATGTTTTCGGGGGATTCGAACACAGAGTTTTCACAGTGTGACGTGGTGTCAGAAATAGCTAAATAAAAAGGAAATGTCATAATCTAGACATGCATGGAGAGAGGGTGTGTATGTTTTTCGTCATTCATTTTTTTAATCACCTGAGTATTCAATAAAATGTACAGGAAAACTCAAGGAACTAAAAGGATAGGGATAATTGCACCATTCCTACCAATGGATCTTTTTACATCCCCATCCGTTGGCTACCCTTTTACACGGCAAATTGTCCCTTTGCCATCCTGCTGTGAACCTGGCACAATGTCAAGTTTGGCGTGGGAATTTCCCCTGCGTAACCACGATACAAGGAGGGTGACCTGAGACCACCCCTCTCACCCCATTAGCCCCTGCTGATGTTGTCGAGCCCCCTGGCGCTGTCGCCATGCCGTCTGGGGACGTTTTCCAGGAAGCAAGCGTTAGAGATGCTGGCTGGGCCATTGTTCCGTATTTTCACGCGTGTCCTTATCGTCCACTCGATCGCTATCAGCTGACCAAACCACGAACACTGTCATCCTCCTACCTGCCGCCTGCGCTGACGAGCCCGGTCTGTGTCAGAGGCTGTCGCGGGCCCCAGCGGGCCGCGGCACGGGCCGCCACTGCCAGACCTGAGTGGAAAGGCGCGAACATCATCTCAAAAACTTTCGCTTTACGCAAAAAGTTGAAAAGGTATCTACTTTCTGTTTGCCGGGAATGATGCAGAATTGACATAGGAACAGCTACTCCGAGCATTATCATCGGGACGGTTAGTTGGATATAGATATTCGCATTGAAACGGCGAGAGGAGGAAAAAACAGCACCGCCGGCAGGGCGCGGGTTAAAGCTGGAGGGCTACAAAGAGGGAAGGGGCACAATAGAAACGAACGGAATCTTGTGTCCAGAATGCGTTTTCGATGCCCGAAACCCCCAACAATGATGATGATTATGAAGGAATACGTTTTCTTCCAAGTCCTCGCCATTTTTAAGCCTTTTCGCTAGTGATGAGCAAGCGCCTTGAGGTCTACCCCGTAACAACCCGTGCCTGCCGAGGCTATCGTAAATTCCCGTCCTCGATGTCACTGGTGGTCTGTGCTGCTGAGTTGGCACCCGTGAAACCCACCTGGCCCACGCCGCTGCCCTCAGGGAGTGACTGTATCGCTCCCAGTGCGCTGACAGCCGCGTCCGGCCCTGCACGTATTCCACCCACTCTTATCCGCCGGTTGGCGCGGACGGTCAGTATAGGCGCGCCTCATTTTCCGGAGTGGTGCCAGCGTTGGCGTTTGTAGCGCCATCTGCCGCTCGCGTCCTTGTTGCCATTCCGAAGTCAAGAACCCATCTCGTAAATCCGCTACATCGGCTCCGTAAAACACCACCAGGTGCCGGTGATGAGCAGAATAAAGCTCACCAGGGAGGACCAGCCTGATCACAATATCGTCAGGATGGACCAGCCTGATCACAATATCACCAGGATGGACCAGCCTGATCACAATATCGTCAGGATGACCCAGACTGATCACAATATCGTCAGGATGGACCAGCCTGATCACAATATCACCGGGATGAACCAGCCTGATCACAATATCATCAGGATGAACAATATCATCAGGCCTGATCACCAGCTCACGAGGGCAGGCCAGCCTGATTAGTGACGTTTCTTGAAAATCGCCTGCGTCGAGTACAATGGGTCGAAAATCGTACGAAATAGCAGTGTTTAGGTGCGACGTCCCGTTGCGGGCTCTGCTCCAGGCCTGGCCTGGCGGCAAGGAGAGGCGCGGGCATCAGAGCTTCAGGTCTGGAACCCTACCCCAGTGCAATGCTAACACTATATCTCAAAGCACTGATTTTGGCGACACTCCCCCAGCCGAAGAACGCAGTGAGAGGGCAGGGTCACCTCGTTGACTGGTGAGGAGAGCTGGGCTCCGGACGTGTGAATTGTTGATTCCAATTCCACGCTGCCCCTCGCTGCAAGTAGGCAGAAGCTCACCTCTCACTTTCCCCATCTGTACGCGTTCCCGATGTCTCTCAGCGCCGTGAGAACCAGCCGCGCTCGGCTTAGCCAGCTGGGAGTATCCGTTAGTCGGCTCTCACCGGCCAGACCCACGGCCCTTGACCCTGTTCCTGGTGTACGGTGGCGGAAGTGTCAACCGCCGTGATTGCCGACGGTCGGTTCTAATAGAATACCTGTGTAACGAACAGGTTTGTCGTGTGCTCACGCGTTGTGAAAGAGCGTCGTGAAAGTGATTAGATTTCGTGATTGTCATTATCCTGTTTTGTGTGCACTTCTGTGGCTGCCTTACGTTGTCTCCGCGTTTGAAATGGGAAATAATTCCGTGTTGGTGCATAGGCTTAAAATCCATTATTATTTCAAATATGTTTGCTTAATTAATAATCAGCAAGTCAGGAAACCGCTGGAAGAGAGTTACTCACTTCAGTATGGTTATTCTATGGGAAACATGTCTCTTGGACGCTGAAAAATCAGCCGCCATTTTTCGGGAAACAATTCGCAATTCTGGACCCAAAAGCGTATGACATGCTGAAACAGGGCTTAAAACCCTATGCGAACAATATGACTTCTTACTTGGTCATTCAGTAAAAGCTAGTTGGAGGGTGCATTTCAGCTGGTAGCTGTCGCGGGGGCTTCCTGCTTTGGGCGCTGTGCCCAGCACATCGCTTCCTGCTGTGGACGCTGTGCCTAGCACATCGCTTCCCGCTGTGGGCGCTGTGCCCAGCACATCGCTTCCCGCTGTGGGCGCTGTGCCCGGCACATCGCTTCCCGCTGTGAACGCTGTGCCCAGCACAGCTTCCCGCTGTGGGCGCTGTGCCCGGCACATCGCTTCTTGCTGTGGACACTGTGCCCAGCACATAGCTTCCCGCTGTGAACGCTGTGCCCAGCACATAGCTTCCCGCTGTGAACGCTGTGCCCAGCACATAGCTTCCCGCTGTGGGCGCTGTGCCTAGAACATAGCTTCCCGCTGTGGGCGCTGTGCCCAGCACATATTTCCCGCTTTGGGCAATGTGTCCAGCACAGTTTCGCCCCACGCTTGAATGCTGCCGCGTCATTTGGAGAGGGGAAGCAACAGTGCACGCTGACAGGATAAAGAGAACACAGCTGGAACGTGTTTCGGTAACATAGCCCCGGTTTACACGAGTCTTTTAGGCCGCCCGGGCCGGCTACTTGGCCGGCCGACATTTGCTAGGTGGCAGCGTGCATGCGCGTCGTCAGTGCTGACTTTTTGGGAGGTAAACTGTAAGACTGGGCTGATTATTATGGGTGCTCATAAGATACGAGTCAATTCTTGAGGAAAACAGCAGCTATTTGTGCTGCGGCCCAGCCTATAGGCTGAATAATTTGGCGAGGCTCCATCCAGTGAATGGGAGACCGTCCAGTTTCCGTCTGGCTGATTTTTCCGTAGTAAAACCGGGAGCTGGTATGGAAATTCCTCATGGTTGTTTAACCTTTTAAAAGTCTGAAGATAAATGGACCATATTTTTCATTTTCCCCACACCGTGACTGAACTGTCCTTGAGCGTGACTACCTCTTAGATAACCGTTTTTAAATCACTGGCTCTATAGTAAATCTGTAAACTCCTGACGCCGACGATCTAAAAAAAACCGGTCATATATTGCATCATCGTCGATTTGGTTTACAGTGTACCGCTAAAAAAGCCAGCCCTGGCGATTTGCATGTACGCTACGACTCAGCAACGTGAGAAACATAGTCTGGACTGGCCAAGCGGCCAGCCGAGAAATCGCGTGTAAACCGGGCCATAATGCACACTCCTGAGTTCAGTTGGCGCCACTTTTGTGGACTGGTTGCAGACGCCGTTGCATAAAGCCTGCGAAAGACTGGTTGTCGTTTCCACACAGCCCCATAGACGTTTACACTAGATGATTGATGCGGAACGGCCCCGCTGCGTTTGCTGAGCGCTCTATTTTGTCCACGTTAGATTTACCTGTTGCATGCCTCAAATTGGTACGAGGACTAAGCAAGGGAGTTCATGTGTGGGGTTTTCGGAATTATTAAATAATGTCCCCATGGTGATATTTTTCTTAGCTTTGAACATCAATTACGTGGAGATTTGTTTGTCCCAATTACAATCGGATTCAATATTTTTGGTTGGGAGGGCACTTCGTAAGGCGTCGCCATAAGGACCAGAGGGGCGCCGCGTTCTAGCGACGTGATGGAGTTTTATGGAAAAGGCGCCGTACTGCATCTCGGGCACGTTGCTTCTCACATGGCTGGAAAAGAGCGTTTCAGAGGGCGTAGAGGGGTAGGGGGGCATCGATGCTCGATGGGGTGCCTTCTGTCTGTGCCTCCTGGGTCTGCTTATGGCCCCTATTGCGTTGGGATGAACAGTGGGCCGGTCGGTCTCGTAGCCCTGCCGGTAACACTCACTGCCTGGGAATTATTTCTGCGCAGCCGTCGTGGTGTCTGAACACCGAATTCGTTGATAGTTGGGCGTCCAAATAAACGTATTCAACTCAGAGCCCCCCACGTGGTTGGGAATATAACTGACTGAAATTAATGACGCGCGGGGAGTACTTCAGAGATTTCTCCAGCTATGATTAACACGCGCATTGACGGGGGTCTGAGCCACCTTCGCTTCGACGGGGGGCGGGTACCTGCCCCCAAGATCTCGAGAACCACGGTAGATAGCAAAAAACGGTAAACGGCGTTGGGTAGCCCATCTAATTCTCCATCGAAAATATTTGTACCATTTTTTTGTCAGGTCACATTTAAGGTCACGAGAGGTCAAAACATGCCGTAATAGGGATAACATGTAAATTAAGTTTTTCGGACATTACATCTGAACAAGTAAAGATAGAGTAAAACGACTTGAACTATATGAATCCTCGCAGAAAGCCGAATCGAATGATATATAATTTGACCTTGCTAGGTCAAATCAAGGACTTGACCTGACCAGAGGTCAGGTGCTCAATCACCATCCGTTACTGAGATATTCCGTAAAAACTATTTTCCCATGTATTTCCAAGGAGAGGTCATGCCTTGTACCTGACCTTAGGTCATCGATATCAAAAATACCGGAACATATTTTAGAGAACTCGGTGGGGCCATTATGTGATTTGAGTTTAATCGGATAAGTTCACCCTGCTCCGAGTTATGCTATCTTAAACCTTTTTTGAGGTCGGGTCACTTGACCTGTACTGGTGGCCTGACCTGAGATGACCTAACCTTAAAATTTTCACAGAAGGTGTAAAAATGATGAGGGAAAAGGTATGCCAAGTACGGCGGCGCTACGCGCTGCCGTTTTTCTGCTATCTCCGAAAAACCCGAGGGGGACGGGTACCCCCGTCAATGCGCGCGTTAAAACATATGTATTGTATATGTAATTTCAGATGGTACGTATGCTGTCAGCAGGGATCGTGTTCCTGGGTACCTCCGTCCTTGCGATCCAAGACTGTGCCTGAGTCAGTGGGTACGGCGGCCGCCAGTCGCCCAGTGGGCGGCCCTGTCTGACCGCCCACCGCCCGGTGGGCGGCCCTGTCCTGTGGTCCGCCGAAACCGGCAGAGTTTCCCTGTGCCACGCCTCCCGAAACCGGCAGAGATGCACGGCCCCACGCGCCAACTTCCGCGAAACTGTCCGCCCGGCCGAAACTAGTGACAGGGACTGTCGCGCGGATACAATTTAGGCCCCAGTCGCCAGGTCCTCCAACCTCACGTACTTACAGCACGACAGGTTTCGTCCCCAACCTGTCTCGGCGCGGTGAGAACAGATAAATTGGCCAAAATAATGTGTCGCGACGTCGTGAAAGTGGGAAGAGAAGTTTTTAAAACAGCAACAGCTGCTTCCCCGCGCTCACCTTTCACTGTCGATCCCTCCGCCATTGTGGCTGGATTCTGATGTGGTCGAAGATGTATTTTGAGAGTGACCTTGATTCAGTCTTATAAGTCTTAGATTGTTTGTTTTTCGGAGTTCTTGAAACTGGAGGTCTCACGTTACACATGATATCTGGAGGAACTGTTGTTAGATGGAGTGTCACCATTTTTTTCTGTGGAACAGGGTCCGATGTATCCTTCAGGGAGAGCGGTAGTAGTAGTCTGTGACTCACAAAATTTACTTTAATCCGTAATTGTAAAAACGCAAGCTCAGTCGACTTAGCACAAGGACATTTAGCACCAGCCTCGTAGTGGATATCCCCCTACCCCCGTTTCCTCCCTCCTCTCCGTGGTGGTCTCATATCTGGCCTGCGCTTTTCCTAAGGTAGAGTTTTGTGATAACTTTTTATTGGGGATACTTAGTTTTGGTATTTCAAGCCTAACGAGAAGGCGAGGAAGAACGGACTGGATAGGATGAACACGTGTGAGAGGAGGAATCATAGTTTGTAATCAATCATGATATTTTGTCGCAGTCCTGTGAGCTTCAGTTAGAGCTGGAATATGTATATACCGTGTAAATATCGTACTGTAATAACAGAATATCATGGTCGAAATAAAAAACGTATTTCTAGAATATAAAAGTCTACATTGAACAGTCAATGAAATTTATCACAGTATTGTCATGAGCGGCATTTGCTCCGGCTTCTGTATGGCCATGCAGGACTGGCTCTCCTGTCCACTCAGCGGGCGAGCCCGGCAGCATATTGTAACCCCGTTAGTTAGGTCTTGATGATGCCAACTGTCGGTTCACGTTGTTTCTATCATTTCACATGTATTGCTTCGGGTTCGGCCGGAACTTAGCCGTGACTTTCCTCTAAAACCGGAAACAATCGGTAACCGAGAGCGCCAAATATCCAGATCGGACCGTTGTTTGCTGCTGGAAGCAGAAAGCCTGTAAAATGTATCATTGATCTCCGCTCTGTTCACGTCAGGCTTCCCGAGCCAAATTATGAGCACTATGTGTCACTTTGCAGACAGGGTCGGTACCATAGGTAGGGACAAGAGGATGTGTCCCCCTCTCAAACTTTCATCGCGATTCTGTCTGTAGTATTTGGGAAAGCTCTGGCCGCAGCCCGCTAAGGGTGAAGATTATCAAACTTGTTTGCTAGGTACCTCAGACGGATTGACTGGCCAAAAGGCTACAAGCCAGCGCAGGAGGTGATCTAAATGAAGAAGGAGACCCATTTATTGTAAATGGTGCCCCTCGAACCGGCTCATGGTGCCTCTAGAAGGGCCAAAGACCCCTCAAAAGGGCAACAGAATTATGGCTGAAAAGCTATCCCCCAATACAGTAGAGGTCATGCAGTTGTGGGTCCACTCAACGGGACGACCCGTAACTTAGCCCGCGGCAGTGCGGCTGTTGGCAGATGTAAGCCCTACCACAATGCTGCGTCCCCAGACGGAACCGAACAGCACAATAGCTCTTTGAAGATCCATTGGTTTATTCCTCTAATGAGGCAGCAGTGATTGGAGAGTAAGTCTGATATTCCGAAATTGCATTCATTCCGAAACTGCGGGCAGAATGGATGTCATTTAGAACGTGCCGAGGGCGTCCGGGAACCTGACGACACAAACTTGACTATTGCAGACCATAAAACACTTTATTTGATGGCTAAGTGAACGTCGTGACGAGCTTGTTGATAATTTCCCTTCAAAATGCCCGAACAGAAGCTAATGCAGGCAGACCCATCCTAGTTTTGGAACGCACGGCTTAATTTTGGAAACGAATACTTCTTTTATGTGGTGTTGCGCCTTTTAACCTTGAAAGAATCGAAGAAGAAGCGGGAGAACTCCACAGGACCGGAGTTGCGTGCGGTGTTGTTGGTTTTCTGCGCGCCTGCGGCCTGTAGTGTAGCGTCGTCTGGCCGGAGTACCTGGACGGGCGGCGGGGCCGCGCCGCTGTCGCTATTGATTGGAGGACGGTGGGAACGCGGCAGCTGCGGCGGTCTCCGCTCCGGCGGCGCCGCCAGCGGGCCGGCCACACGGCCAGCAAGTGCTGCACCACAGCCGCCGCCGCCGCCGGTAAATCCCGGCCCCAGAGGAAACGTGGCGCCGCTGCCCGGGCGAAAACGCACAGCCCACCAACAGCAGCCTCAGGGGCACCTTAGACGGCCTCAGCAGGCGCCCTCGCGTCCGTTGGTGGTTATCAGTGGGTCACGATGCATGCTGCATATGATTGTTTACCATTGAATCTACAAACACGCGATTTATACGCTTAATGGATCTCGGTCTCTTCACTTTTTATTAATTCACGTATCTGTGCTTTCTTCCTTCACGCTGCTACATTCGAGATGAAGTGTGCCCTCAGTACACATGTACTGTGTTTTCTTTCACGAATTATCGTCAGTTGGCGATGTGACTCCCGATGTAGCATTACGGCGCGACGCTGGGTTTCACAATCCATAAGAATCATGCTTTCTTTTTAAAGATGCACCAACTCCTGAGGTCAAATAGCGTCGGAAGAGAAAGGGGAGTAACCCAGGCTCCAGTTAAGACAGAGCTCCAAATCCTGCCTCTGGATAGGCTCTAACCCGTGACACTTCACATACATAATACCACGGGCCGAGTCGAGAATGTCGCTTATCGACTTCGCCACCCAGACCCCCATGGTAATCATCAGCTGAGTAAACGTAATTGCATGAAATGCGAAATATGAGAACGCCTGGCCTTTGTCTGTGCTTGTTGCAGCCAGTCGTCTGGCGTGCAATCGTTGTTTACTGGGTAGAACCCCGGGTTGACTGCAGCGCGTGGATTTGGTCTGCATAAATCAAATGGACATAGCGATAGCATGAACGTTGATAGCATAGCCTTTGACGGCACACAGACTACAGACAGGGAGGTGGAACTTGTGAAAGGGGCGGTGCTGATTCGACAAGTCGTCTCGGTGTTCAGGACTCTCGCCTCAAGGCGATGGGCCCTCAATTGTGCCGCGGTATTCCCGGGATTTTTTATTCAGTTTTTAAAGGTTGAATTTAATCGATTCCATTGCTTTTGGGAACTGGCGTGAAATTTGAAGAAGCCGTGGTCTTCCGAAATGGCTCTGAACGATAAATGAACTGCGCCAGATGTTTCTCAGAATGTGATAAGAAGACAACAGTTTTTTTAATTCGGAGGGGGATTCTACTCTACGGCGACCGCCGGGGCAGGCGAAATGAAAGCTAAACAGCTGTCCGATTAACGCTACCGAAACAGCTCACAAACAACGAATTACGGGAGACTTCCCTTATAAGCGAAAGAAGTCGCAATTTCAAGACCCTGGATTTCTCGACTGTCATTTAAAATCCGATCATATCTTATATACATCGAACTTGAGGCAGACGTGATTTGAGTCTGCATATAAGCTGATTCCTCGGAGCTTCGTATTGCTGAGCGGTAACAACCTACACGCATAGTGAATGCCTGTACTGTTACTGGCAACCGCTCGGAATTCGCCAATAACTTTGAAAATTGTGCGCAGCGTACTGTCCACACCGCCCGAGCAGCCGATTTCATTGCTGTGCGTGCTGGTGACATGGTATGACAGCACCTGTTCTCTCTCCCCGGTAACTGCTGCAAATGGAGTGGCAGCACGTGCCCCTTCCCGGTAACTGCTGTACATGGTGTGACAGCACGTGCCCCCTCACCGACAACTGCTGTACATGGAGTGACAGCACGTGTCCCCCCTCCTCGGTAACTGTTGTGTCCCCTCTCCGGCAGACTGGGCGGCTCATGAGTCCAAGTACGTCGGCGCATACAACCGATGTAAGAACCGCCCCCTCCCCCTCTTTCTCTTTCTCTGTGTTCTGCTATCTGAGAGGCTACGCTGTGGTTTTGGGCAGGGATCGTCAGCAATGTTGTAATGGATGTTCTTAGATGCTATTACTACTATCTTTTTATTTTTGGCTATTCAAAGCAACCCTATTTTGTCCTGTTCTATTAGTTCCTTGTTTGCTCCTTAACCCGTTGACCCGATTGGGCTGTAAAGTGTGTGAACTTATGTCGGGCCACGTCCCTGGCATCCTTAAACAAACACGCCGACGGGGAGCCGACATAAGGCCTTGTTCACCGAAATGCTCACCTGAGTGCGTGTCCCTGTTCCCCGTCCAGTACGCTCCGCCTACTGTTTACCTTACCTCCTCTGTCGCTATCTGCTTTATGTTATATTTTTGGCGAGACAACAATCATTGGCCTGCTAATATCGAAGAAGCCCTTCCTTTGACCGTTATTTGTTCGAATGGTTTAAACCTCGCTCACATTGAAGAATGCTTGAACACCCTACTTGACTTTTCTTGAGCTTGCCTGGAAAAGGCGGCGTTTAACACTGCCGTACCTAGCATACCTTATCACTCATAATTTTCTCAGGAATTTTTGGTAATTTTAGGTCTAGGTCGCTCCAGGTCAGGTTTTCAGACTAGGTCCAGAAGCTTTATCTTGCAAAAATGACCTCAGCAGAGATACTAGAATTAACACTTTGTCCTTGGATTGACGTCACATTATACATTTGTTGAGTGCCACTATTTATGGTGACATGAGTTTTGATATAGTGGCCTAGCATGAGGTGGAAGTTCATGCATGATCTCTCCGGTGGAAATGTATGAGAAAAGTGAAAGAAGAAAACGGCTCAATTTCAGAAGATCCTGATCAGATTGATTTTAGATCCACGTCATCTTATACCAGGACACTTCCATGGATGCATTCCAACAGTTTGTACTTTTGGCCCCCTGAGAGGTCATTTGGGGTCACGTAGAATATTCCCTGGTTCTAGCAAAAACTTACTCAAATAATGCAGTTTTACGGCACTTGATTTACCTTGCCTTTGCGAGTCTATTGGTCTGCATTACAGCTATGCTAACCCAGAATACGCCATACGTGATCATGTTCCGACAGTGGTGCTGCGTCGCAAATTTCCTCCGTGGTTTGACGCTAATGTCCGGCAGGCTTTGCGGAAAAGGAGGCCGCTTTTAAACGCAAGAAGCATAACAGAACACCAGACGCAGAGAGGGATTTCCGGGAGAAACGTAGATATTTTAAAGATGTTTCGTGCAGAAAGTATTTTAGCTATATCAAAGGTATGATTGGGGACTTCAAGTCGAATCCTAAACGTTTTGGTCTTTTAAAATGTACCAAGGGCACGAAAAGCCAGCTCCTGTACTTTTAGATGGCGACAGAGTGTTGAATAGTGATGTCGAGCGGGCGAATCTGCTAAATACGACATTCGCAAGTAGGTTTACTGATCCCACCGTACAGGATTATCCCGAAGCACCCATTTACGACCTGAGCTCACTCAATCACTTTGTGATTACTGAACCATGTGTTCGCAACTCCTTGAATACTCTCCAGTGCATAAGGCCTGTGGGCCTGATAACATTAGTGCACGAATTATAAAGGAGTGCAGCGACCAGCTGTCGGTCCCGTTGACTGTACTTTTAGGATGTCGTGTCTCAAGGTGTCTTTCCGAGCAGATGGGCGGAGGCCAACATCGTGCCCATTCACAAAAGGGGTCTAGAAAATTACCTTCAAATTATCGTTCCGTCTCACTCACCTCGCTGTTTGGCAAACTTCTCGAACGGTGCGTATGTGACGTACTTCTTTCTCACGTGCAGCCAGTCCTGACTCCAAAACAACATGGTTTTGTCCCACGCCGATCATGTGACTCAAATTTAGCTTGCCTTTAAAAACGGCGTGGGAGTCTATATCATTAGGCCATCAAACTGACGTTATCTATACGGACTATTCAGCGGCGTTCCAGAGCGTCAATCACAAACTTCTTATTCACAAATTGAAAAACTCTTACCAAATCTCAGGTGCGGCCCTGGAATGGCTTACATCATATTTAGGAAATCGTAAGCAACGCGTTATTGTGAACGGAAAATGTTCTGATTGGGTCCATGTACGCTCTGGAACTCCGGAAGGTGGAATTATCTCGCCTCTCCTCTTCGCCCTGTACATAAACGATCTTCCAGACAAAATTAAGACTAATTGTCTCTTATTTGCTGACGATGTAAAATTATACAACAAAATTACTTCGCAACACGACATTGAGCTCCTTCAGGACGATCTAACATCTTTAGCTGCATGGTCTGCACTTGGAAGCTTCAACTCAATCCAGCCAAATGTAAATCGTTCACTGTGTCATTGAAACGAAAGCCTATTCCAACCACATACAAAATCCAAAACTCTACTCTAGAGAAAGTCTGTGCAATCCGGGACCTTGGAGTGTGGTTGGATTCTAAATTGACGTTTGTAGAACACCTGAATCACATTGTTAGTAAGGCGAACAGGGCGCTAGGTCTGATGATTCGGTCTCTTCAGGTTGGCCATTCAGAGGGAGAGCGAGACGGAAGTTGAAACCCGAACCAATCATGGCGGCTTATTTTGGCAACATTCGATCTATTATGGAGTTTGGCTGCGTAATTTGGGGTGGGGCTGCCAAGACTCATCTTGATAGACTGGACAAAATTCAGCATAAATTCTTGATTTGGCTCGCGTCAAGCTCAACGAAAAGCTCACCATCATTTGTGTACCATGATCTTTTGGCTACGTTCAAAATAAACACTCTGGCTAATCGACGACTACAATATGATATCCTTTTTGCACACAAAATTATCTCCGGAAAAATAGACTCCGCCTTTCTGCTCGGTAATTTCCCTTTTCATGTCCCAGGAAGGAACACAAGGGCAATGTTCGGTAGTATGCTGCATGTTCCATTTGGAAGGGTAGAAACTGTGAGGCGTGGATTGTTTGTCGCTCGACCACTAATTTTAACTCGTATCTGACGGCATACCCACTTTCCGACCCTTTAGATTTTCATTTGGTCAGTTTAGAGCACAGGTTCGTTTATATATCAAGTCGTTGCCTGCGAGTTGAACAAAGTGAACTTTTAACTGTTTGATATTCTTATGTTTACTGTTTTAAGTGCATATTTTAGTCAGCTCGCAATGTGATCGTTGTTTGTAGTTTGTTGGCTCCTCATTTTTGCCTGTAGTTGTATGTGACCTGTTTACCGTGACCATGTTTTATGATTCTGACTTGAGCTCTTATTGGGGTATGACCCTGTTGCCATATACACTAATAAATAAATAAGAATATGGCCTGCCTTGGGTCAGGTCATTGTCATAGTCACTTTGAATTTGTATGTCGCTTTCTATGATCGATTTATAACAATATAAACACTGAATAAAAAAATGTGATGATGGCCAAAAGTTTGACCTAACCTAGAGCAATCCGAAGTTAGAACTGGTAACATATAATCGGCGTCGTATCCCTTTGCGTCTGAACTAATATTACGAATATGTTGATACCTAAGCTAAAGATTGATCGATCTAGTTTGGTAAACATTTCTCACGAGCTCTCTGACACTGGCTACGTGGGCTCATTTTATTTCATAGGATCCGCGATTGAGAAGGGCTTCAGACCCCCCCCTCCTACTAGGATGAGGTTGGATCAAAGGTTCACTGCGGCGAAGGTGAAAAGGCACCTGAAGTGTATGTAAGGAGTTATTGCTTTGCTGGGACATCCATGCCACCATTTCGGCCCTGGCCGTCAGCCGTCATTTCGCTGCATTCACTAACCATCCGCCGCTAATGCCTGACAGTCTTGGCAAAGCCCCAGTGGCGCTGTGTGTGAATGCGGTCATTGCTGCGACGCTTCGCCGCCAAATTACATGTCTCACAGCGTGTCGTCTGCTTCGCTTGGGTACGTTCGACAAGATATAGCCGCTGTCACGCCGAAACTTTACTTCACACGCGAGTGGACGTCGGTAGCTGCATAGGAAAAGTCGTTCTCGTTTTGCTACCAGCTTGGTGATCTGTCCCGCTGCTCCATTTTTAACAGCTCACAGCAAACTCGTGTCTTTCGGAGCTGCGCTGAAGCTCTTGGGTTCATGGATGTCGTCTTGGCGTTCACTGTAATAGCTGACAGTAACTTTTTGCTTTGGTGCTTGTTATGTTCATGCTTCCTCCCTTCGCGGGCGGCTACCTCATTTGCCTAGTCAATACATTTCCCAGCCCCATATAAGAGCAAAGCTAAAGTAAACCACAGCAAATTTTCTGCTGCTTGCGACACATTTTTCTCTGTTGGGCTTCCGTTTGTTCCACCACTGGCGGGAGAGGTAATAGAACCAACGAACGCAAGGAAAGAACACCTCTGTCACGTTACCGGTTTTCTTTGGTTTGCAAGGTGTATATTCAGGTCTTGCGTCGTTTTCAGCGTGTCGTAGCTTTATGGTGGAGTAGCTTACCATCTGACTCCCCGGCAAACAGATGTATGGCTTAATGTCGTAGAGGCACTAGATGAGCGTGTATTTTCAACAAAAGCTGGTATGATTTCCCTTTGGGGTAACATATCAAAGTACCTTCATGTAAACGGCAAGAACGCTGTTTATCATATTGTTGTCTTATATTAGTTCGATTGGTAATTGATGATTAACATTTACTTTTATATGAAGAAACCATGGCCTTGGGCGAAGCAGCGTGATTTGCAGGGTACATCTTATATTGTTTTTACAAACAGCGCAGCTCCAGAAGCCATGGCTGCTTCTCAGTGTCCATGTTTGAAGTTAATTACCACACCTCCCCGCTGGGGTAGTAGTAGAACACGCACCGCCCGTCTGTGAGACACGTGCATTAAAAGTGCATTCACCACTGGACCTCCTCCTGCTATTATTTTGTGCTACCGGTATGAAAACTGTTTAAGATTAGTCAAAATGCCGATTTGCTCCGTCCACCAGTTTCTCCGTTGTAAGCGAGATCTGCGTGTTTGATAGCTGCTGTGCAATTTGTTTTCTCAAGCCCGTGGTGGGATCGGTCGGAGCGGTAACCAATATGCCTGAGCTAGGCGTAAGTTCTGTCATCAGACGGTCCCGGTGTGGCTGTGTCCGACAGCGGACATAGCCGTGTCATGCACTGTGTCCGGACGACAAAATACAGCGTGTCCGATCCGGTTCAGGCCAGACACTTGACCCTGTGTGACGTCTGACCATGTGTGCCGCTGACCTGAGCAGGCTCGGCATCGTGTCCGGCCGTGTGCCGGAGACCTCTGGTCTAAGGTCTGACGGGCCGGTCTCTGACCGTTTCTTACAGATCGGCGTGGATGTTTCCGGCAAACCTCTAGCCGTGTGTCCAGCCAGCCGCGTCCGGAAAAGTGTGACTGTGTGTCTATCCGTGTCTGCAGACCCTCATACATGTGACTACTTGTTCGCATTCTTGAGAACATGTGTGCGGCCATTTCTTCAGTCCGAACAAGTGTCCTGCCGTGTCCATGCGTCTATGTCCTGCTGTCTTTAGACCTGTGACCAATGTCAGGCCGTCTTTGGACCTGTGACCAGTGCCAGGCCGTCTGTAGACCTTTGACTAGTGTCCTGCCGTGTCCACGGACCTGTGTCCGGCAGTATCTTCAGGCTGGTTACCAGAGTCCGGCCTTGTTCATATACCTATGTCCTACTGTAGCTGTAGACCTGTATTTAGACCTGCTCGGCAGTATTTTCCGACGTGTGACATGTGTCCGGCCGTATATTTAGCAGACGTCTGACGGTTGTCCGTCGGTGCCGGCAGACCTGTCCGGAGGCGCTCTGCTGGCCGGCTCGCTGGCGCCGTCGCCAGAGAAGCTCGGCTGTGAGCTGGCCGGGCCGCCGCACGGCGCCGGCCCCCGCTGCACGCCGCCGCGCCGCACTTGATGGGCCTGCCGCCCTCCAGCCCGCTCTCAGTGAACGGCCTGCAGAGCATGCAGGCGCCGCCCAGCCCACTGCCCACGCCCAGCCCACCAGTACACTACCCTATGGCGTGAGTGTGCCTCCTGCCCTGCCCGCCCAGCCCACCAGTACACTACCCTATGGCGTGAGTGTGCTGCCCAGCCCGCCAGTACACTACCCTATGGCGTGAGTGTGCCGCCCAGCTCATTGCCCACGCCCAGCCCACCAGTACACTACCCTAAGGCGTGAACTGCTGCGCCTCTCGACGGCTTCCACAATTCCGCTCCGTTGTGTGAATCACCTTTGCAAATTTCGAGGGTGAAATATTGAGACAGAGAAACAGGGATTGAGCCCTTTTTGTGGTCTCTAGAATTCAGCTTAAGCTTAACTGACGTGCTTTTACTAAGGAAAATGAGTTATCAATAGCTCAGAATTGATTTCAGGTCATTTTTCGTGTTTTATGATGCGTCGGCTTTTGAGTTTACTGACATCAGCCCGTCTGCAGCTACTTCGTCCCTGAAAATGTGTAAGGGACTAGAAGCGTGTGCGGAGGTGGGGTAACCTCTCCGAGCATTCACGGTATCAGTTTTCCTAGTGACGTAAGTTCTCCGCCATCAGCATTATGAAAGGGTAGTGTTTAACGTGACCTGTGGACAGTATGACGAATATGCATCCGTCCTGTCCCGGCCTGACCTGCTGATATTGTAAAGGACCCGCCTGTGACCTGACCTGACCTGTCGGTAGTGTGAAGGACCCGCCTGTGACCTAACCTGACGATAGTGTGAAGGACCCGCCTGTGACCTGACCTGTCCTGACCTGTCAGTAGTGTGAAAGACCCGCCTGTGACCTGTCCTGACCTGTCGGTAGTGTAAAGGACCCGCCTGTGACCTGACCTGACCTGTCGGTAGTGTGAAGGACCCGCCTGTGACCTAACCTGACGATAGTGTGAAGGACCCGCCTGTGACCTGACCTGACCTGGCCCGCCGTGTTTTCAGTATGAAGGAGCAGCGTCTGACCCGGGAGGCGATGCGCCGGTATCTGGAAGAACACGGTGACCAGGTGATCGTCATCCTCCACGCCAAGGTGGCGCAGAAGTCCTACGGCAATGAGAAGCGGTTCTTTTGTCCGCCGCCCTGCATCTACCTGTACGGAGACGGCTGGCGGCGGAAGAGGGAGCAGATGCTGAAGGAGGGCGAGACCGAGCAGGGTGCCCAGCTCTGCGCCTTCATCGGCATCGGCAACTCCGACCAGGACATGCAACAGCTGGACCTCAACGGCAAGGTCAGTCGGCGACGCTGCGGGCGGGTGGAGGGACGGTCACGGAGGGGGAGACGAAAGCACAGAGCTACCAGTCTCTAGGGAGGAGAGGGGTCGAGGGGCTTTGTGTGCCTTTTGGGCTTCGCGATCAATCGCGGAGAGTAAGGATATGCTCTTCTGCAGTGCGGGTTATTTAGCGTTCAGTTTTTGCGACCATTCATCGTATTGCTGATAAATGCAAGAAAGGACAGGCCTCTTTGATGATGGGATGCTTGTTTTAAGGCTATGAAATGGAAAAGTTCGCAGATAATTCGTTGTGTAAATATGGTTTGTCTCTTGTGGCTTCTTTGATGATGGGATAATTGTTTTAAGGCTATGAAATGGAAAAGTTCGCAGATAATTCGTTGTGTAAATATGTTTTGTCTCTCGTTGACAGCACTACTGCGCCGCGAAGACCCTCTTCATCTCCGATTCGGACAAGAGAAAACACTTCGCGTTGTCCACCAAAATGTTCTACGGCAATGGCATGGACATTGGAGTGTTTCACAGCAAACGCATCAAGGTCATCTCCAAGCCCAGCAAAAAGAAACAGTCCCTCAAGAACGCCGACCGTGAGTACAATAGCATCAAGCTGTTGTACGTGTATCAGAAATATGTGCTGATCTGTTGGTCCACGCTATTGATATGTAGTTTGTATTTATGTGGCGCGGTGGCTGGCTGGCCAGTCCATTAATTTTATGCGTTGTGTGCGTGCACTCATGGATATTGATGGCTGCTTCAGCTGCTCGGCCTTCATCGGTCCCACGCTTGATCCATGCCTGTCCACTGTTTGACCAATGCAAATGCGTTAGTGGACGCTGTTCACTGGACTCAGCAGTGTTATTGGTTGTCATGTTATCCTGTGCTGTCCGCCGGAGACGTCTGTCTTACATAATACAGGATATGCTCCCTTGTGTGTTTGGAATGAAGAGTTTTGACGGCTGTGTGTGCCGTTTTTTCCCAGTGTGCATCGCCAGCGGGACCAAGGTGGCGCTGTTTAACCGGCTGCGCTCTCAGACGGTCAGCACACGCTACCTCCACGTGGAGAACAACAACTTCCACGCCTCCTCCACTCAGTGGGGCGCCTTCACCATCCACTTGTGTGAGTGATGTAGGAGTGCAAAAGGAGTGAAGACTGCTTCGAGCTCCGGGTTTTGGTACCGTTTTATGTTTTGCCTTCTTTTGAATATCCTCTGCTACGCCGCTGTTTTCCATTGTTTTATCTTCTCTCTGACCGATTTTCCCAATCTTCGGTGTTCTGATGGTCCGGTTTTCCATATTGTCACGTGCTCTGACGTTGGTTTCCCGTGTTATGTTTGTTCTGCCTCTCCCCACTTTCCTGTGTTCAAATTTTGCTGGTGTTCCTAATGTGCTGTGTTCTGTCTTTTCTATGTTCTGTCTGTCCTGTGTCCTGGTTATCCTGTGGTCTGGTTATCCCATTCTCTGGCTATCCTGTGTTCCGGCTATCCTTTGCTCTGGCTGTCCTGTGATCCAGGTTGCCTGTGCTCTTGCTGTCCTTTTTAGATATCCTTTGTTTTGGCTATACTCTGCTCCGCCTATCCCGTGGTATGGCTATCCTTTGCTCCGACCACCCTGTGTTTTGGCTATTATGTGCTCCGACCAGGGGTTGTGCTCCGGCTTTTTAGCATAGGCCAAAAATGGCAACCGCAAATCTGGCATTCGGCACGGCGATGACGTCAGCAATCGCCTAGAAATGCTTAGCAACGCATTGCCGCTGTGTATGGAAGAATACGGGGCTCAGCAGACAGTTTGCGTGTTAGGGGCAATAATACTGCTTTTTTGTGAACGTGGGGTAATGAATCCTGGGTCTGCCCCTTGCCAGATGCATGTTGAAACCGTACAAAGATCCCACGATCCGTAGCCGATTTTCATCCAATGAATGGGCGGCTCCACCTCGAGAGCAATCGCTGACGTCACAAACGTAAAAGTCTCTAAAAAAGAGGTTGCCATTTTTTGAGAGTGGAGCGTTCTACCTCTACATTTAAAGGCCTTGGCTCCGACTATTCTGTGTTCTGGCTATCCTGTGCTCCGTCTGTCCTGTGTTTGGCTATCCTGTGCTCCGACTCTCCTGTGGTCTGGTTATCCTTTGCTCCAACCGTCCTGTGTTTAGCTATCCTGTAGTCTGGCCATCCTTTGGTCCGATCGTCCTGTGTTTAGCTATTCTGTGGTCTGGTCATCCTTTGTTCCGCCCGTCCTGTGTTTAGCTATCCTGTGGTCTGGCATCCTTTGGTCCGACCGTCCTGTGTTTAGCTATCCTGTGGTCTGGCATCCTTTGGTCCGACCGTCCTGTGTTTAGCTATCCTGTGGTCTGGTCATCCTTTGTTCCGCCCGTCCTGTGTTTAGCTATCCTGTGGTCTGGCATCCTTTGGTCCGACCGTCCTGTGTTTAGCTATCCTGTGGTCTGGCCATCATTTGGTCCGACCGTCCTGTATTTAGCTATCCTGTGGTCTGGCTATCCTTTGGTCCGGCCGTCCTGTGTTTAGCTATTCTGTGGTCTGGCCATCTTTTGATCCGACCGTCCTGTGTGTAGCTATTCTGTGGTCTGGCCATCCTTTGGTCCGACCGTCCTGTGTTTAGCTATCCTGTGGTCTGGCCATCCTTTGCTCCCACTACCCTGTGTTCTGGCTATCCTTTGCTCCGACCGTCCTGTGTTTGGCTATCCTATGCTCTGACGGACACGTGCTCCGCCTGGGCAGTGGACGAGTCGGAGTCGGAGTCGGAGGAGTTCACCGTGCGGGACGGCTACATCCACTACGGCTCCACGGTGAAGCTGGTCTGCTCCGTCACCGGCATGGCGCTGCCCCGGCTGGTGGTCAGGAAGGTGGACAAGCAGATGTCGCTGCTGGACGCCGACGACCCCATCTCCCAGCTGCACAAGGTGGCCTTCTACATGAAGGACACGGAGCGCATGTACCTGTGCCTCAGCCAGGAGCGCATCATTCAGTTCCAGGTGGGACGCTGGTCGGAGCGGTGCTAGCGGAGCGCACGGTGCGGCGAGTTAAAGTGTTTGGTGAGAATGGGGAACGCGGCTGGCGAGGAGGGCTGCTGCTCCATGGTCCGGTAATGTGTTTTAGTATTCACCCGTTCTGCTTTGACAACAGTAATAGAACGGAAGGAAAACGGGAAAGGTTTTCATAGGTGGCTATTCCGCGCCGAATTTTACAAAAAAACTTGTTTGATACTAATAGCATCACGCTGAGCCTTCTCACTGTGTTCGATGTAGGTTTCCCGTGCTCAGTGAAGCCTTAGCTGGCTGGCGTTAGCTCCGTGTCTGACCTCAGCTTCCTGTGCTGCAGGCCACACCGTGTCCAAAGGAGGCCAGCAAAGAGATGATCAACGACGGCGCGTGCTGGACCATCATCTCCACCGACCGCGCCGAGTACACCTTCTACGAGGGCATGGGCCCGGTCCGCACGCCCGTCACGCCCGTGCCCATCGTCCATAGCCTGCACGTGAGTACGGGCCCCAGCCGCTGTCCATGAACAGGGCGGCCGTCTACCACCTCTTTGGCTCCCTTGACAGGCTGCAGGCGGTCATTTGGCCCGAAATGGTATGCATGGTGATGTTAAGAACGGTGATGTTGATGTTTTTCAACGCAGTCATTTCGCGGTGCGCACTGATAACGCGGTAAATAATCAGGGTTGGCACTGCCCACTACCCACTGCCCGGGTTTTTTGGGTTTTTTAGTGGGTTTTTTAGGGGATAAAACCCACCTGGGTTTTTTTCATAAATCATTTTCTAGATGCCCCTGAGTAAAAATATTGTCTTTTTTTTGCTATTCACATCACTTTTAAAGCTACTAAGCCTTGGTATGTGTAGAATATGCCAAAGTTTAGTAGAATTAGTACCATATGCCACCTCATACAACCCACTGGAAAACTGCATTAAAAGTGCATTTGGAAATCCTTGCCGTCTTACCAGGAAAATCATTCCCAAGAATCCACATGTCGTATAAATTGCACATTGTGCAACACAAATTTCTATTATTTTTTGCAACAGGTAAAAGTCACTGGATAAGACCAATACTGTCTCTGAATATGACGTTAGTTTTTGTCTGTATGATGCAGTTTTTTCCAGAATTCAATATATTAATTATGTATATCTTAACAAATTTATAAACATTTCTGCAGGTTCAAAATATGCCAAAGTAACATCGCAGCCTCAGATTGTGACTCTGACTGACTTTGGCCTGAGACACACGAATAGTTTCATTGTTCAGCTCATGGAGCCTCTAAGGGTTATCGTGGTGGAGTCACGTGCTGTACTCCAGGCGCGCAGCCAAGGTGGGGCGACCGCCTCTCCCCCTTGGCTGTACTTAAGCTCTGTAAAGAGCTTCCCGCACGGCCTCCTGTCGTTTTCTGATTTATGTTCCCCAAGCTGATTATAAGAAGACGGACACCATCACAATGTTTGTCTCGGAGACTCTCAATAGCAAGTCTCAGGGGCCCAAGCGCTGGTCTGGCAGGGCCCACCAAAATTTTGAATTGGGGGCCCCCATATTCAGCTATCGGGATACCAGAGTTTATCTCTGGGCCCCCAGACGTGGTCTCTGAAGCAGCCCCAAAAGTTTTCCCCGGGGTTTCCAGAGTTGGCCTGGAGGACCCTCAAGAGCTTGTCACGGGGGGGCCAGACCTGGTCTCTGAGGGCCACCAGAGTTGGTCTCGGTGGGCCCAAGAGTCTGACTTGGGGATCCGAAAACTTTTCTCGGGGAGCCCAGTGTTGCTCTCGGATGGCCTTTAAGAATTCGTCTCGGTGGCCTCAGAGTTGGTCTCCAAGGCCTTCGAGGGTTTGTCGCGTCGGCCCATCGAGTTGGTCTCGAACCTGGCTGAAAGTTGGTTTCGGGGGTCCCTAGGTTCGGTCCTTAGGGTCACCCGAGGTGGTTTCAGGAGACCCCAAGAATTGTTCTTGGGGCCCGCAGTGTTGATCTCGAGAACCTTGAAGAGTTTGTCTTGGTTCGTGGGGCCCCCAGAGCTGGTCTGTGGGATCCCTAGACTCGTTTTCGGGCGTCTCAAAAGTTTTTTTCTGGCGGGAGGGGAGGTTTTGTCTCAAGGCGCCGGCCAATTTTTATCAGTCTGCCCAAAAAATTCGTGTTGGGGGCACCTCAGAGATGGTCCCCGGGTCACAAAATAATAAAAAGGATACCACGCTTTATTCAGCTAGATAAGCAAAGAAACAAGCAAGGGAGGTAAAAACAGCCAATAAAAGTCACGTGAACCACACCGATTCACTCCACAATCACATCAGCCACCGCTGACATTCTTTTTATTTTCATTAGCGATCTTTGCACTTGGGGCCCCGTGCAGTGCCCCCGAGTCTATATTCACGCCCCTTCCCCCTGAGCAAATAATGGATACACCCCTGCTCTGCTCTGAGAATTGTGATCTGGCCCTTATTGATGTACCAGACTAAGATTTCCAGCGCTAGCATTTGTCCCTGAGGAATATGAGCTGATTTAGAAAAGTGAAAGTAAATTCATGTGGGGCGCAGTGGTGCGGTACTTGTCGCACTTGCTTTCTACGGGGTCGTCCGGGTTTATTTCTGGTAGATTTCTTGAGTACGGAGAACCCGGCTCCTAAGAGAAAACAGTAATAAGAGTCGACAACGCCGTATAACCATAGCAGTGGATGAGTTGATAAACCCCAAAAATTGTTATTCTGGTCAAAAGTCGGTTCACTTTTCTTATCCATGGGTGCCCATAAAACTATGAAGGGTTCTGCACGCAGCCGTCAATCGGGTACTTCAGAACAGCTTTGGGAATAGGAGCTTCTTCTCCCCTCCGCCACGTGAGGCAAAGACTGATAAGGAACGATGATATTGAAAGCATCAGTCTTAATGCGTGCTCAAACAATGGCATTAATCTAGAAACGATGTGACGAGAATGCTATAAAACAAAAATAAAAAACCCGGAAAAACCCACAAAAAAAACCCGCAAAAAACCCGGACCCGCGGGCTTTTTATAAAAACCCGGGTTTTTTCCAACCCTGTAAATAATTACTAGCCCGTAACGAGCTCCAGAGACGTGCTAGACACAGGATAATGCGAGTGCGAGGACTCGTTTGGCACGGTTCTGCCTGTGGGACAAACCGTGTGAAGCTGGAGCCGCCGTGTCTGTGCCGCCGCTGAGCCCCCTTCCTGCTGCAGTTGAACGGCGGTGGAGACGTGGCCATGCTGGAGCTGGCGGGGGAGAACTTCGGCCCCAAGCTGAAGGTGTGGTTCGGTGAGGTGGAGGCGGAGACCATGTTCCGCTGCGGGGAGTCTATGCTCTGCGTGGTGCCCGACATCTCCGCCTTCAGGGGCAACTGGCAGTGGGTCCGTCAGCCCACCAACGTGAGTACTGCGCATCGCCATTGTGCCGAGGGAGGGCAGATAGCTGGACAATGTAGTGGGGATTTATCGTCGTTGCTTGTAGCCTGCTTGGCGATATGCATCAGGGTTGTGTAGCAATTTCTCCTTTTGCTAGACAAATATTGTATGAAAATTTTATGTTTGTGGAAAGGAAATGAACAGTGGGATGAGGCACTCGCAGGTGATGGCGTCCCGTGATCTGTATGTCCAGCGTCGTCCCGCCTTAAAAATGTATCTCACTTTGTTCCGACGGTGGACTGTGTCTGACGGTTACCCGCCTGTAAACCATTGTACCACCCCCGCCTGTGAGTCATGCGTCCTCCTCTGCCCCGCCTGTGAGCCGTGTGTGTCCGCCTCTGCCCCGCCTGTGAGCCGTGTGTGTCCGCCTCTGCCCCGCCTGTGAGCCGTATGTCCGGCTCTGCCCCGCCTGTGAGTCATGCGTCCTCCTCTGCCCCGCCTGTGAGCCGTGTGTGTCCGCCTCTGCCCCGCCTGTGAGCCGTGTGTGTCTGGCTCTGCCCCGCCTGTGAGCCGTGTGTCCGGCTCTGCCCCGCCTGTGAGCCGTTTGTGTGACTCTGGTCCGCCTGTGAGCCGTGTGTGTCTGACTCTGTTCCGCCTGTGAGCCGTGTGTGTCCGGCTCTGCCCCGCCTGTGAGCCGTGTGTCCGGCTCTGCCCCGCCTGTGAGCCGTGTGTCCGGCTCTGCCCCGCCTATGGGTCATGTGTGTCCGGCTCTGCCTCGCCTGCAAGCCGTGTATGTCTGGCTCTGCCCCGCCTGTGAGCCGTGTATGTCTGGCTCTGCCCCGCCTGAGAGCCGTGTGTGTCTGGCTCTGCCCCGCCTGTGAGCCGTGTGTGTCTGGCTCTGCCCCGCCTGTGAGCCGTGTGTACCGACTTTGCCCCGCCTATAAGCCGTGTATGTCCGACTCTTCTCCGCCTTTGAGCCGTGTGTGTCCGACTCTGCCCCGCCTATGAGCCGTGTGTGTCCGACTCTGCCCCGCCTATAAGCCGTGTGTGCCCGACTCTGCCCCGCCTGTGAACCGTGTGCGCCCGACTTTGCCCCGCCTGTGAGCCGTGTGTGCCCGACTCTGCCCCGCCTGTGAACCGTGTGTGCCCGACTCTGCCCCGCCTGTGAACCGTGTGTGCCCGACTCTGCCCCGCCCCTGAACCCTGTGTCCCCGCCGCAGGTGCCGGTCTGCTTGGTTCGGAACGACGGCGTCATCTACGCCACCGGTCTGACGTTCACCTACACGCCGGAGCCGGGGCCGCGGCCTCACCTCTCGGACGTGCACGAGGTGATGCGGCCGGGTCTGCCGCCGCCGCCGGCAGCGCCGCCCCGCGCCGCCGCCGCCGCGGCCGCCGCAGACAATATCATGCCGTACGACACGCCGCCCAGCATGTGAGCCGCAGCGCGCGCGGCGGCCGCCGGCCGGGACTAGCGGTGCGTGAGGCGGCCGCCAGGGACGCTGTAGTTGGTGCTGCGGGACCGAAAGTGCCACCGGACCGTGCTCAAAGTGAAAGCGGATCATCACACTGAGGGAGCAGTTCTGGCCAAAGTGCACGTGTTTTCTTGTGATATTGAATTGTTTATATGATGCTGCCTCACGAGTGAGACTCTGCCAGGGCCAGACTGATCAATATGGTGTTGACCTTTTGTGCGTTGGTGTGTTGTGTGTGCAGTGCGAGGTGTCCGGAGCGTTGTCTTTGGAGAGCCACAACGCGCCTGTCTCGAGACTTCATCATTCCGACGTGTTGGTGTTGCGATTACAGGTGTTTTGCATGTACAAACGTTGTTATACATCCTATTTTAGAGGTGGTGTGTGATCTCGGCATTGCCTCTGCACTGGGTGGGATGGGGAGGGGGGGGCTCGGGAGTGTGTTTGTCCTCGTGTTCGGACGCGATGACTAGATCAAGATGAAAGACTGAGAGCGGAGGCAATAAGGAACAAGACTCAAGCCAACGGGTGCCGTCTGTGAGGGACGGGCGAATATGAGCGCAAGTGTAGAAGGGTGTGTGATTGTGCAGAGCTGCCAGATTGATAAAGATATGAAGCAAAAGTTGATGCGGTTCCAACAGCTGTAAGCCAAAGGTTTCGGCAGCTGCTGTCGACGCCTGCACGTGTCACGTGTCGGTCTCTCATGATGTCTCCCCAGCGCTGATATTTATTTCATCCGGTCCTCTGCATCATTGCCGTTTTTTTCTAAATAATACAAACGAGTGACAGCGTGAACATCCGTGTTTTACTTGAGACTGATGAGTCTGATAAATTCCTGGTTGAAGCACTGACAAGTTGTGCTGCCGGTATGATGCGGCTGTGACTAGGTTGAAGCGATTCACATTTTAATGGGTGCTTGCACTAGGCAGGAGCACTGTTGAGTGCAAGTATTCAAATGAAGCTCTTTTATTTCGATGTCTTCGGTGTGGATTATACCTTGATTGCATTCAAATTCGCTATGTAAATGTTTCGGACCCTTGTACACAGTATTTTGCGGCTGCTTTAGAGTAGGGATGCATGGGATTTGAATAGGATTTGTTTTTATTCCGAAATGACTCAGCCGATTGGCATTTCTAGCCGTAGGTACTCCGTCCCAAGCCACCAACGCGCAACCGCCATCTGTGTTTCGAACAACCAGCTGTGTAACCAGCGCGTACGACTCTAACACGACCCAAGTATCGTCAGCTGTGTACTTGTGGGGATCAACTCAGCATCCGTTGTGCTGGATCGGAAGACAGTTCACGTCCATTCCAGTTCACCATTATGTGCGCACAGGACGATATCACCGAGCGCGCGTGCAGTACGATTGCAAATCGGAAGAATCCTACCAGTGTTGCAGGCTGTAAGTGTGCGGAGATATTGAGCTAAATCCAGGTCCACCTACCAACGTAAAGCAGAATATCACGCTGTCACTCCAGAATGTTCAAAGTATTAAGAACAAACCGGGCGATTGGAGACAAGCTGCACCATCGCTGCAGAAAATCAGCATTGTAGCACTAACAGAAACATGGCTGAACGAGACAGTACTATCATCAGAACTTGAGTCAGCAATGATCACCCATACAATTTTCAGAAGAGACCGCGTCAACAGGATTGGGGGTGGAATAGCAATGTTTATCAATAGTTCTTTGGAACCTGAACGGAAGGAAGATCTGGAGCCCGATGGTGTTGAGATGTTGGTGGTAGAAGTCAAGGCGAACCCACCGCTCCTACTAGTGACTTGTTATTTTCCACCTGACGACTTCTCTGCTCTCAACACTCGAATGGCAGCACTCAGGAACATCGCCGATTCGGCTCCGAGCACGAGGCTATATTGGCAGTTGGTGATTTTAATGTCCCTGATATCACTTGGAGAAGAGGGGATGGAATGATATCCACTCCCGAACTCGCTCGGCGGTCAGCTCGGGCTGTCGAGTTTTTGGACTGTCTCCATATGACTGGACTTTCTCAATTCGTACTCCAACCAACGCGAGGGCAACGCTTTTTAGATCTAGTCATGGGCAGAGGATTAGATGTATTTCCTTTTGCCAGGCCGGGACTGATTGCCTCGGACCACCTGGAGGTGTTTTGCACCATAAATGCCACCTGCCGGAGGACTCCGCTCGTTTCCCGGACCTCGGCCTTCAACTATCGGCGAGCCGACTGGGAAGGACTGCGTCTATCATTGAGACTAGCACCGTGGAATCTCCTTGACGACCTGCCGGCGGACGAAGCTGTCGATATCTTTCACGACATGCTTACGGCAGATATTCGTGACCACGTCCCAGTAGTCAACCCTCAAGCGCCGATATGCTGCCTGGTTTGACCGCGATCTACGCTCGGCGCTGCGAGAGAAGGAAGCTGCCCATCAGAGACTGAAGAAAGTGAGAACCGAACAAAATGAGGATGCGTTTAGAGAAAAGCGTAGGATTTTCAAGTATATGGCGAATTTCAAATTTTCTGAGTATCTGAAAGGACTTGTATCAGATTTAAGAACAAACCCTAAACGGTTCTGGACTTTTCTAAAGTGTATCAAAGGCAAGCATGCATCGCTGCCTTTCCTGATGGACGGGAATAGAAAAGTGGAAGATGACCATGAAAAGGCAGAACTTTTGAACCGTACTTTTGCTGGTATCTTTATTCCATGGTGTTGGGGCTCAGTAAAAACCGTAGTAGGATTGCCAGACTAGTATACTGTTTTTAGTATAACATACCAAAGCTACTAGATTTGTCAACATAATTCACTTCACAGACGTCAAAGTGCAAAAAATGTATTCCATGACTCTTATTAAATATCTAAGCTCAATTTATCCAAAAAGCTTAAGTTTAAGCCCTCAAAATAGGGAGCTGTTTCCTTTCTTAGTAGATACCAAGAAAACAACCAACATTTTACTAGTAGAAAACTTGAACCAACCTGGAATTCTAGGGCCTTGAGTCAGACTGCCTAATGTTTGCAGATGATGTAAAGCTTTAGAGAAGAGAAGATAGGCGGATGCTAGGCCACTCCAACTGCACGTAGCTCGTCTGTGTCAATGGTCTCGTGATTGGGGACTGAATTTAAATCCATCGAAGTGCAAAGCCATGACACTAACCTTACGTCTTAAGCCAGTCATTGGAACTTACACTATAAATGGCGCAGCAATAGGAAGAGTGAATGTCATGCGCGACCTTGGGATAATCTTGGACGGAAAGTCAACATTTGGCCCGCATATTGATTCTGTCGTATCCAAAGCAAATCGAGCATTGGGCTTGTTGGTGCGCTCCTTTCAAACCGGGAAAAATGGACCATCACTCTACGGGGTGAACACCAAAACCATAGTTGGCACCTATTGTGCAACCGTGCGCTCAATAGTTGAGTACGGGTGTATTGTCTGGGGAGGAGCCGCCAATGTTCATTTGCAAAGAATCGAAAAAATTCAGCATAAATTTCTCATTTGGCTTTGCGGACGATGCCGAGTTACAAACGTTTCTCTTGACTATTCCAGCCAACTTCAACATTTCGGTCTAGCTTCTCTGACATCAAGGAGGTTGCAATACAATCTCTTATTCATTAGAAATCTGTACAAGCACAAAATTGACTCGTCTTATCTCCTCGAATCATTTCCATTGGCTGCTCCTTCCCGATCGTTGCGGAACCCAGTGGTATTCCATGTTCCTTATGCCAGGGTAAATACTGTAAAAGCAAGTATGTTCGTTCGGATACCTAGGCTTTATAATTCTTTCAATAATACAAATAGAGAAGCGGACATTTGGCATTGCTCTGCATATCAGTTCCGTAAACATGTTATTTTGTACTCTCTCACTACTATCTAGTCACGCTGACCTGGCGAGGTTCGAAACGTTTTGATGTTAAACGATATGTTCTTATATTTTTTATTTTTTATTATGTTCGTATGTTTATAATTTTAGTAAATTTTCCTTTTATATCTTTAATAGTTTTTAGATGTTTTAAGATTTTAAACTGTTCTATTTTTCTTCAAGCTCTTGGGCTTTTTATACGCTGTGACGTCAGGTAATAGGGGCTTTGTGATGAACACTGACCGGTCATTTTTATACTTTTACTTGCATGTGTAAACATGTGTATGCGATTATGTAGAACTATGACCTAGTTCTCTCTCCAAGCAGTGAATTCTAGCTCACATTTTATCGCTTGACTTCATCTGTGAATGGGACTTAATTGAACCTGTTGATGATTGTTCAATACAAACAAACAAACAAACAAAGATCTTAGTGGTTCGCCGACCCCCGGGTGTCAAGCGTTGTGCAAGAGCGGGCTCGGCGCTGAATCGTGCGGAAGGTATGAAACATTGATGGCCTGGAGGCTCCTTATGGTGTTGGCGGGGATTCCCCATTATTTTGCTCCGGGTGAGGTACCGGCACAGCTCTGTTACGGGGAGTCACCACAGTTGGAAACCAAGTCAAACAAAAACCCAGAAATCTACAATATGCCGGGATTAACGAGGCAACAAAACAAAACGGAAAAGCCAAGAACCATCAACCCCAATATTACACAACCACAATCGTAGTGAGTAACACCAAAATCTGCCACAAAATCGAAAAGGGCGATCGCTGAAAACATAGTTTCCCGACTTCCGTTAGGGGGGCATCCTTTTCCCCCGATCCGCCACTGTCACCACGCTTTTGAACAGTTAACTGAACTGTCAATTGCATTGTTGAATGTCCTGTGTAAGCCGTCAAAGAAAAACGGGGACGGCAACGACGGCTGTGTAGTCGGCTGTTCCAAAAGGGCCTTGTCTCCGCTGGAGCTATAAAACTGCTGTGACTCCGCACCCAGTAAGACCAACAGAGTGGGGAAAACCCACCAACGGCACTCGAAACCTTCCTAACAATCGAACACCACTCCATTGTACGCTTCCTGACAATCAGGGACCAGCTATGGTGTGCTTGATCCCGCGCAACGCCTTATCCCCCGAGGATTTCTAGCTTTGTTTGCCTATAAATCCGCATATTGGCGGCATTCATTAGCGAGAAGCCTTATATTGAAGATGAGGATTATGTTTGATTCAGCGAAGCGGTGAGCCAGTGGCCGAAGAATTCAGTGGCTGTAGACTCCATGCACGGGGAGGCCTGGCCTAGAGGGTGCTAAGAGGTTGGGGGAAGGGGTTTGTCGTATTGGCGATGGTCATATTTGTCGGTACGTGGCTAGTAGATTCAGTTTTCCGCAGATGATGGACACGTTCTTGGCATTATTTACTGTTGATGCTTTATATTTTCCCTTAGTTTCTTGGTCTGGAACTTTTTATATACACATGCACCGATTTATTTTCCTTTTAATCAGTGTTTCCCCTGTATATGCCGGGCTCAGAGTAAATAAAGGTTATTTAACCTGTAAAATACCGGTCAAATATGTGGGGCACACGCACTCGGCGCGCCTGGGTGTGCGTGAGCTGCCGGGTTCTTTAACCCGCTGGAGCGGCCTATCATCCAGTCGGATGAGTTTTTACCGGGCGGGTCGGAGAGGCTGTCCCGTCCTTGACCGCGCCCGGCGGCGGCGAGCCTGCTTTCCACTGTTCCACTCTCCCTGCGTCGTCGCCGCGCCGCCTAGCCAGTTGATACGTAGAAGTGCGCGGACGGGGAACCGCGCGGTGACGGCTTCAGTGATACGCAGCTGGTACGGAGAGCAGGGATTCCCCATGGCGACTGAGGTGAGCTTGCGGTCGTACAAAGAAGGAGTGGAAGAAGCGTTCTTTTCTGTATTTCGTGTTTGCTTGCATTTTCTAATGTCATGTTATATGACACGGTATGGTTGATGAAGGACTTGCGTGTCGTCCACGGTGTCGACGCCGTTTTACCCCGGCTTACCAAATTGCCAGTGTTCTGTACCTGCCAGTCTTTGTCACCATCAAACAGCGATCGACTTCAGCCTTACTGGGAAACGTCTCACTTTCACGCGAGCGATTGCTCTCGATTTACCATGGCTGTCATACAACACTTCCCGGCTCGCCCCTATCGTTCTGGTACCAGGCGACAGCTGTGGTGTTAGGTGTAACTGGTTTGCTTTGAGTCGAACAATAGCGACCTTGCCGTAGGGCCACGAGCTGGGTTGTGCAATTATTTACCCCTGATTTGTGATTGTTTCTCGCGAACCACGCAGCCAAGGGGGACGGTTATGGCATGGCTATTCAATTCGGTGTGGTCACGTAAGTGGGAATGAAAAACCAAACGCCAACGTTGCCGGCTAATGTGGCATCAGAAGGATTCGGGCCCCCGCCCCCCCACGAGGGAATGAAACGTCCACAACGCCAGAAGTCCGAAATGCTGGACTGTATCGTTTCAGCGTTAAAAGTTCGCGAACAGACGGGTGCGATTGGCTAAGCCGAGGAAACGCAATTAGTTTAAAAGACCCATTTGGGTAAAGTTATTAATTCGGTTTGATGCAGCCGATCTTTATCTCGAAATGTACCTACATACAAATGTCGTAGCTCAGAAAACTTACGCATTAAACCACTAACCTCACACATAATCTGTTTCACGGAACCCAGACCGAAGGTTTGCTCAGGTCTCGTTTCAGTGAAATGGTTTCACCTGAGCTGAAGAGGGTTACTCGTTAAAAAATCCAGGCTATTGAAATAAAATGTAGGTTGAGAGACGTCTTAATGTCGAGTGGTTAAGGACGAAGTCAAGCAGGCTTTGATAAAATGGCTCGAATTGTTCGCAATGGTGGGGCTGCTTATAAATTTGTGACCCCAGAATGAACATTGCCTTATTTTTTCAAATGATTTAGCTTGCTTCCACGATAATCATGTTTCTTAGAGTCTAATTCACAGATTATAAGACTGCGGGAGAAATATTTGCTTAGCTATTTTACATTGATCTTAGAAGTGTATATAGGGGTATTTCGATGCGTTTGCCGGTTCATGTTTCCTGAATATATATATAATATATAAAAAAAAAAAAAAAAAAAAAATAAAATAGGGGTCTAACAGTACTCTTTATGATTGGAAAATGGCTCGTTTTAAACTCGAAAAGGTACTCCTGTTTTCTTTTGGGTCACTGTGCTCTCCTTGCCCTAAGAGACCTCATCAGGAGCCATAACAATACCCAGCGAGGGCATAATCTGGTTCTCACTGGTACTTTGCTACTGATTCGCCCTTGGCGTTGACAGTTTTTCTCTCAAATGTGTGGCTTCTAAGATAGATAAACTGACTGAATATCTTCCTTTTAAACCTGAGGCGCATTGCAAATCGGAGCCGAATCGGGGATTAGTTTGACAATACAGGACCCTCACACTGCCCCCGTCCACACACCGTATAGAGGCGTGTGGCGCCAGTTCAAACCTGGCCTAAACTGGTGCAGTGGGCTCCGCGAGCAAAATGAGATAATTGCGTACCACAGCCTGGGGGCTGCTGCATCCACTGGCGGCCTATCGTAACCGCCCTTTGGGGCTCGTGTAACCGTTGTTTGGCCCATTGGAAGAGTTGTTGGGCTTATTGTAACCGCAGAGGACTATCGGACCATGGGAGCACGCTCTGACAACGTCCGCTCCAGAATGAAATATTTGGCCAAGCCCGTGCTGTGGCGCTATGCACCTTTCCAGAAGGACAACTGCCCATGGGCCTGTTAACCCGGGGTACATCAACCGTTTTTCACATCTCAGAGCTTTGGTTCACTTGCTCAAATTTGTCATATGATTGTTATGACTTCCCGTTTTAAACGGTTGAAATGCAAAACCTCACCTCACATTAAGCTTATATATTGACCAATAGGCCTTCTGCTTCATTTGGGTGGCTTCATTGAGCTATGGGAGGACTGCTCTGGGTTGGAGTCGTTCAAATCAAATGGACGTCCCCGACAAACAGCCGACGCTTAAGTCTATATTGTGGAAAACCAATCTCATTTCCGTAAAATTGAAAGACGAGGGTCAGGACTTAATCGTTTCCGGCACTACAGACACCCCATGGCAGTGATGCGACCTGACATGTGGCCGATCCGGGGGAAGGGGGGCACTTTAGACCCTCAGCGCCCACCTGAAAGGTGTATGGTGCCCTTCTGACATGTCGCTCCCCACCCTCTTCATCCGTCTCTCGGGATGCGAGTATCGGCACCCCCAGCGATAGGATTTAGCGCTCACCTGATATATTTTTTCCGCCCAAAAGTGGCGCCCCCTGGTCCGGATAACGCCCGCCTCCTCCCGAGCATGTGCCTTGTTTAGGCTGGAAATCCTAGCTCCGCCTATTCAACCTGACTCTATGTATTTATGAGTTACACCTCTGATGCATTTAGATGCGGTGAACATCCAGGAGAGTGTTGATTTGTCTAACGAGGTCGCCCGTTGTTCCGATGTCGGCTGTAACGGCCTGGTTGTCGCGGACTGCCGCAGGCGCCGCCCTCCGCGGCCGACCTCGCCCTGGACCAGGCTTACCTGCTGGTGACGTCACAACTCAGCACCGATGTCGGCCTGTTCACCCTCAGCGACGACTGCTACCGGGTAAGGCTGGGAGTCGCGGGCTGGGCTACATCACGGGGATCCTGCTGGTCATGTGTTAGCTTGCTCGTGTTGTTCTCAATAAATTTTGGCTGGATCCTTTTATGCAGACTAGAAGAGCTGTCAGTGTGTACCATGGTTTTATAAATTTAGCTCCAGAGCATTGCTATAGTGGCTTATGCACATTTACACCACCCTAGAATCAGCTTATATCCAGCGTATTTTAATTATGTGGGAAAATATGATCTCGCTCCCCCCTCCCCCTGAGGGTATCTACACAAGAAACAAGCAGAAAATATCATACAATGCTGTAAAGGCAAAGTCTTGGAGGCCGAATGCCTCTATTGGTAGAGCATAGCAGCTTCTAGGAGTCCTCAGGACAACGGCCACACGCGCACACGTGTAGTGCACTGCGTCAGAAGCGTGGCCTCACGCACCAGCGACCGGACCGCCTGGGCTGGCAGCTGGGGGCGGCTGCAGGGTCTTATGCAGCACCACGGTAGTATCAGATGTAATATAACACAATATAACAACAAGAAGAAACTCTTTTTGGCAACGGTCAGGGGGTGAATCCAGGATTTCCTAAGGGTGGATGGTAGCCTTGGGGGCCCTTCTTAGTGCAGGGGGCCTCCGCCATTTTTTCCATTTGATGAGCGATAAATCTTTGCAGACTGGCAATGTTTGTTAGAAGCATGGATGGATCCAGGATTTTCTCAATAAAGGCCGGGCGTAAGTCTCGGGAGCTCCTGCTGATTAGGTTCACCATTGGGTTGGGTTAATTGGGTTTTATTGAACGTAATATATTTTGAAACTGAATGATTTGCAAGGCACCTGTTTTTAAAGTTGCTGGAAAGATGGGTATTTTCAGGGGTCTGGAGACGAACTCTTGGGGCCCCGAAACCAAAAACCAACTCTTGGTGGTCCCTGAGACCAACACTAGGGGTCTCAAGACCCATACTCGTAAGCCCTCTGAGACCAACTCTTGGGCGCCAGGAGACCAACTTTCAGGCCCCCGAGACCAAATTGGTCTTGAAGATGTCGATGCCCAGATGTCTCTGGCTGGGCATCATTGAGATGTTCTGTACCGATGTTCTGTCTCGATGTTTCATTTTAATTTGAAATGAAGAAGGATCAATTCAGTGATAGTAAATAATTTTGTTCTACTTATGATACCACTTGCCGATGTGCTTCCCCACCGATGCTTCCAGGAAACCCTGGATCTGCTTCTGCACTGAAGAAACCCCAGCTCACTTCTAAAGCCCCTCAATCGTATGCTGTTCCTGGCTGCCAATTGTAAATTAGTTTTCTAAATCCCGCTGATGTGTGAATTTGAACGCTGTTCAATGCGAGTTGGTGGAATTTCGGCCTTCTCTGCTCTAAGCCACGTGCCTCCACGAAAGTGAAGTCTAAAGCCTGCTTTACTTGCATTGCTTAACTGCAAATACGGCGGCGCGAAGCCCTGCCATATTTGGGACGCCTTATCCTTGATTAATTTCGCAGCTTTTCCCAAAATTTTAAGGTTAAGTCATCTCAGGTCACCAGTGCACGTCAAGTGACTTCACCTCCAAAAGTTTTAAGGCGGCATAATTAACACGCGCATTGACGGGGGCGGGTACCCGCCCCCCTCGGGTTTTTCGGAGATAGTAGAAAAACGGCGGCGCGTAGCGCCGCCGTAGTTGGTATACCTTTTCCCTCATCATTTTTACAACTTCTGTGAAAATTTTAAGGTTAGGTCATCTAAGGTCAGGTCACCAGTACAGGTCAAGTGACCCGACCTCAAAAAAAGTTTAAGATAGCATAAGTCGGAGCAGGGTAAACTTATCCGATTGAAACTCATATCACATAATGGCCCCACCGAGTTCTCTAACATATGTTCCGGTATTTTGGATATCCATGATCTAAGGTCAGGTGCGAGGCATGACATCTCCATTGGAAATACATGGGAAAAATGGTTTTTACGGAATAACTCAGTAACGGATGGTGATAGAGCACTTATTTTAGCTGGATTAGACTCGCCTGGGCTTTTCGGTTCTAATGATATGCATTTTATATAATTTGACCCTGACCTGACCTCAGGTCAGGTCAAATCCTTGATTTGACCTAGCAAGGTCAAATTATATATCATTTGATTCGGCTTGCTAAGAGGATTTATATAGTTCAAGTCGTTTTGCTCTATCTTTACTTGTTCAGATGTAATGCCCGAAAAACTGAATTTTACATGTTATTCCTATGACGGGCATATTTTGACCTCTCGTGACCTTAAATGTGACCTGACAAAAAAATGGTACAAATGTTTTCGATGGAGAAGTGGATGGGCAGCCCAACGCCGTTTACCGTTTTTCGCTACCTACCGTGGTTCTCGAGATCTTAGGGGGGGGCGGGTACCCGCCCCCCGTCAATGCGAAGGTGGCTCAGACCCCCGTCAATGCGCGTGTTAAGAAAAAGGGCAAATATCTTGAATTGAAACTTATAACACATAATGGGCTCACCGAGTACTACAAAGCATATTCCGGGATTTTTCATATCGATGACCTGGGGTCAGGTACGGCTCATGACCTCTTCATTGGAAATGTACGGGGAAAACGGAAATTGGCCGCAAAATTTCTCTAATTTTGCAGATACCGCTTGGAATACCTTCGTATTCTCCAAACCATGGTATCCTAGGCCCCTTTTATAGGTTCATGCTGCAATTTTGGACCTGTGTCCTCTGAGAGCAGTGACGGTGGAACGTCAGAATCTAAGTGTGGGGGGGGCACCATGGGTTTTTCAATCCATTTATTTCCAGTCAACGCCATAGGGTAAGCGTTAACAATTCTGATTTAAGGGGGACACCGCGCCCCGGTGCCCCTAGTTCCATCACCAGTGTCTGAGAGGTTATCTGGGGCTACTTATGCAGGTTTTCTGACTTTAACTTTGCAGTATATGATGATTAAGATTTTATTTTGATGGCATTACATTAGATTACTATTGCAAATCGATTGATTTGCATATTGACTAGGCTAGGTTGGATGGTGACCTTGATCTGACCTTAAGTCAGATCATTTTATGTTTTGACCAAGTATAGTATATTATACATCATTCGAATCGCCGTAACGAGAAGAAGCGAATAGTGCCTAAAAATGATTCTAACTCAACTCTGTCAGACGGTAGAGCCCAAAAACTCTACTTTAACATGCCACTTTATTTGAGCTGTCATAAATGTGCATGGGCTATCTTCCAGCGTTCGCATGTTTTCGCTATTCCGCATAGGAGCCGAATTCGAGGGGGGTGTTTTAACTGCCTCCCCCCCACCAGGGCGAAGGTGGCTTGAAGGCCTACCCGGGCAAGTGTTAATACATGTCATTCCAGCCTGAAGACAGGCAATGAAGCCACTAGGGCACGCGACTCCTCGGACGCGATTGCACCCGGTGCATTGTCAAACTGGCCTTGGCCTAGTTGGCAGCTTTGCCAACTAGCTGTCTTACCGTGGTCGGGGAGTGGAACCCGGAAACTTAGGAGCGATTGCAGATATAAGATATTCGATGTCTAAAGACATAAGAGGCGTACAAATTAACAAGTAGGACTCTTACCACGCGCAGGGAGAGGGGTCTGGCGTAAACGCGCAGTAGAGGGGATCCTATATTGCCCTTCCGAAGATCTAAAAACCAAAAGGGTTAGAAAAACGCCCGTTGGGGAGTGGGTGGAGATGATGGTGATTTACCTTATGACAAACTTGCAGTTCCCCAGGTCAGTATCTTCAAGGTCAAACGAGGTCGTAAGGGTTGAATCTGGGCCGTGTTGGAGACCGATTGGTAAATGCCGTGATTATGCGGACACAAGCCGGGAATACCCCAAACACGTATTAAGGTCATAGAGGGAAGTTCCCACACAATACTCTCTGAAATTTTGAGGTTAATGTCATTCAAGGTCAATGACCTATGACGTAACAATATGACATATTCCCAATAATGTGCAATATAACTGGCACTATAGCAGCCTTTTGACCGGAAAAAGGCTTTACCTTGAAAAGGCGTTTGACCTTGAACTATGGCCTTGAGCCTGACATTGACCGCTACCTTGAGTAGCCTTAACTATGAAGTTATGGCATAACATACGTCATACTGAGCAATGCCTCCTGACTGGAATTCTAGGGTCAACTACCTTGACCTCTGATCTTTGACCTTGACCTTGACCATTACGTGGGTGGACCTTAACATATAACCTGATTATATGGCGTTATGACGTCACCACTCGGTCTAAAGTGCAGGTGAACTGGTTCAACTGCGCGATTGCGACGGTCTCCAAATATAGGTCTGACTTTGAACGTTTATAAGTAAAAAAACAATCGACCGATTTTCAAAATTTAGTCACGAATCGACGCGCTCACAAATTCTCGCAAATGTGGCAATGTAACGTTTCCCGGCGGCGAAAATGTATCCGGCCACCTTAAAAGTAGGTGGGGGCACTTTAGGACCCCTTCTCTGCGCGTGTTAATACAGCTACGTACTTGATGACATGTTTGGTGAATAGTCAGATGGATGAAAAAATTATAGTCCCGTTGTATATGAATAACTGGAACATAACCAGACTGAATGAATGTGGCGTGAAAACGCATGCCAGTGCACTGAAGTGAGAGGAAATTTCGTTTTCGGCATGTTGATAGATTTCTTGTCTTGCTCGCTTCCAAAATTTTCTTTCAGGGTAAATCATAATTTCATCTCACGGTTTTAACCTACTATCATTAAGTTCATTTAGTTCCCCCTCATTCACTATTCTATTCACGAACGTGCTTCTATAAACAGACCATTTAATCAGCAGGTTAGACAGCTAATCGCAGCGACCTGCATCGTGCCAGTCCACGAACCGTTTAGCCCCACTGACTGGACTGGTGTCCGACAGTGTCCGTTCCAGCGCCGGGGCGCGGTGCCGGCCGGCCTCAGGGACACCGCCTTCCAGCTCAGCACCAAGCGGGGCTGGCGGCTGGCGGTGAAGGCCAACTCCCGCCAGCTGGTCTCCTCACTCGATCCGGACAGGTAATTACCGAGGCGCTCTCCCATCCACGTGCGTGTCTGTCACTCCGGCTTGGAGATGCTTTCGAGGAGGTGCTTAGCAGTGAAGATCTATGTTAAAGATGGATTAACCGCGAAATGTTCTGTGGAAAAGAATATTATTTTCGGAATACGGGAAGGAAGTTTATTTTCTGACAGAAAAAATATTTCATAGGGTAGTTGGTGCAAATATAGATTTTTCAACATAGTTTTCTTCTTATTTGTTGATATAACGCCCAAAGATACCGATCCAACCTTCCGGTGAACTGCGTTCTCTGGTGGTGTTCATTAATTCTGTGGTGCATGCGCAATCCTTAGTGTTGGGGCGTAAATAGCTCTCCAAGATCCAATTTAACACATCACTTTTAACCATAATATTAGTGACTTCCAATGTTCTATAATTGAACAGGGGTCTAAAAAGTGAGCTTGTGGTCGCCGACTAAAATCCAAGCTTCTTCGATGGTCGCCGAACCTAATACTACATGTATTACAAAATCGGTCTTAAAAGTGGTATAAATATGGCTATAGGGAAGCACTGGCGAGTGCAAGGGGAAGGTTCCGATAAAATATAGATATAAAAAACCTATAAAATATAGATCGGGTTTCTCGATATCGATGACCTAAGCCAGAATCAAGTCATTACCTAAGTGATTTCATGATATTATAATTCAGTATTAAAATCAAAGTTATGATCTGAAAGCAACAACATTATACATGCTGGCCCTTAACCCTTGCCCCGGTGACCAGCATGGATCACCTATGAACCCCCTGGTGGGAGGGGGTTAAAAATGACACCCTCGATCTCGGAAACAAAGAAAGATAGAAGCGGAAAAGGCGATCGAAAGGTCGTCGGAAATGCAATCGGCGTTACTACCGGAATTTTTGCGGAAGGTCAATACTGTGGTCACCAGAGGGGAATAATTCATATACGTCAAAATGTATCAAATGCAGTGCTCTATAAAACCTTGCTTATCTCCGTACGCAAAATAGCCGGAACCACTTTCTCAACGCTATTCGACAGAGCCGGACCAGCTCTTTCACTGAGGCAACATCCATTTTCATATCGGTTCAAAGGCTGGGGCGCAACAGGACACTGAATATTGAGGATGTTATCACGTAGCTTCAAGTTATAATAGGAAGAACGCTCGCATTGGGCGTGATATGTCGGACCTAAAAGCCAATGTTGGATAGTGATCAGTCATTTATACGCACTACGCAGTAATGAATACGTATCGATAGTGCCCACTAATGTTAGGCTAAGTCTGTTTGGAGGTCAATCGAGGTCAATTATGATACACTGCCCGTACACAAGGGCAATTAAATGGGCGCCGAAAGCGGTGGGACGGGGTACCTACGCATCCTCCTGTTGGCCAACCAGGGGGGGACGTCTCCCCAAAATTTTCGGTTCATCATCATTAATGCTGTCAGGTACCGAATATGCTCACAATTCCCCTGCCCCGGTCAGCACCAGCCCGGGTCCGTTCCCCTGTAAAAATTCCGTGGCAGCGCCCCTGGGCATTAACATTTTCGCCCATCACTTCTATACCAAGCAAGATACAACCATGATTGATGCACCATTGTTGTTCTCTCATCAATAATGGTTTTATTTTGTGTCCATCCATGTGAAAAATTGTTAGACCTTATTTTAGAGACAAATAAAAGGGTTTGCAGCACCTTAAAAAGAGCCTCAGAAACAGTTCCGATGTTTCATTTAACTAGAGAAAAAATTTTCATGTACATACATGCGTCGTGAAATACTTGGGATGCTTCACCTTGAGGCGCCACAAATCAGATAAATTCCTGTAACATTTCAAATAAATAATTTAAACATTATTCATTGGCAACATTTCCTCAGAAGTGCAGTGGAAAATATCAACCATTGCTAAGATGAGGCCCAATTTTGCTCCATTGTTGAACATGGTTCTACTCAAAGCAATAGCAATGCTGTCTCTTGGGAATAACCTTATTTTCTTTGCATGACATCATTCCCATGATAACTATTTCCAAAACTCTTAATTGATGCATTTTAGCATTAATAATCAGGACTGAAAAAGTTTCCAGAATAGTTGCTGATGACCCATTTGGACCAGGACTGGGTACTGAGAAGAACAGTTTGCATTTCAGCAACCTGTTCTTTTGTGGTGGACACAATCTCTCTGTGATATTTCTGCTGTATCTCTGTAGCAGTGCTTCCATATTTCATCCATACTAGAGAAAACAAAACGATTCAACTTTCTTATGACAAAAATACAAGATATTATCAGAAACTTGGATGCAATAATCAGTCAGTTAAAAAACATACACACACACCCTGATAACCCAGTGTGCATCCATCTGTGCAAAAGGCACAGCTTATTCTATGTTTGGCAGACTTGGATTGGACCATTGTCCTTGCAGTGGAGTCTTCTGGCAATTGGAAATGGTTTATCACATCTTTTGCTGTGCAGGAATGCACATTTATATCCCTTATGGGGTACCAATGCACAGAGATGGATCTAGGATTTTAGTAAGGGGCAGCCCTCTGAGATTGCATGCTGTCAACCAAAAGAGCACACTTCACCCAAAAGGGTGGCTATCATCAATCAGTGGGAGAAAACTGTGGTTGGTGTGACTTAAAAATGGTAACAGTGCCATAAATGGGAATGCTTGACCCATAGATGGGAACACCCATTCTCAATTATGGGAATGCTTGAGACAATTTTCCATAACAATATTTTAGGCCACGAAACAAACTTTTTTCTTTCTACCTGGCTTATTTCTGTTCTTAAAATTTTAGAGGGCATTTATCTTTGAAGCAGAAACAGGAAATCATACTTTATACTGTAGCGGCCACTGCACCGCTACACGGCTCCAGCCGCAGCCGACCAGCTGACCCAGCGCCCTCAGCCGCGGCGCGGTCAGCCGACCACCGCCGCAGGCACAGGCGCGCGCCGGGTCACTGCCACCACACCAGCGACCCACCCGGCCGACCAACCAGAGCGCGACCTGGTCACGTGACCACTGCCGGCCGGGTATAAAGGCGCGCTGCGTGGTGACAACACCGTTCAGTTCGCCAGGGCTACTCTCTGGGCTGGTCCACTCCTCCACCGCTGCATTGCGATCACTCGCCAGGGCCACTCCCTGGAGTGTTTCGTTCCCTCCCAACTACACTGACAATACCGTCGTGTCATTGGGTCTGCACTCTTGACTGAGCATATCTCTGCTCAGTGCAAGTCCGATTTCGGTTTGCAGCCGTCGCTGAGTTCATTGTCAATTACGGCATCGAACCTGCCGGCGATTTATTTCTCGCCGTCACACGCTCTCCCAATCACTCACGCTCTCACTCACTCTACACGCGTTCATACCGAGTGTTACGTATTTCTCTGGGATTTTGTTATTTCCCATTGGAATGGGTATATGGTCCCATTTGTAAATATTGGCACTGTTGTTGTCGGTTATCATTTTTGTCTCTCATCCGCTGTTTGGCAATTGCATCAATAAATTGGACATTATCATCGTCGACTTCTTTCCTTCGATTGGTAGATTGAATAAGGCCTTACGTGGCCAAGTTGAATCCTACAACTGGTGACCCCGACTTTAAATTAGTTCTATGGTCGACTGGTTCTGTCCAGTTTCTTAAGGCTCAATTTCCGGGAAAACCTGCTCCCACAGTTACGCATATTGTCAACTTGCGTCATTCTGTTTCACGCTACCATGGCAGTAAATGAAAACAAGGACGTTTTGCCTCCACCAGCTCAACCCCGCCATTCTCGGGCCACCGCCTCCATTTGTGGAGCACAATCCATGTGTATGGATCATACAGCTCGACCTGTATTTTGCACGCGCCCAAATCACACAACAGAGCCTCCGGTTTCAAACAGCGGCTTCACTGCTGCCAGCCCAACATGTCATGGAGTTTATCGACATGATCCGTAGCCCACCTGAGGACTGTTATACTCAGCTATGTCAAGCCATGCAATCTCGCTTAGGGAAGTCTACCGAGGATAAACTCCGGTCCCTGCTGGAAGACCAAGTTCTTGGTGACAGAAAGCCTACACAATTCTTGCGGTACTTGCAAGAGCTTACAAAGCCCCACACCTCGGAAGTGGACTCGCCCCTCATAAGGCAGATATTCCTTAAAGCTATGCCAGAGGCCGCCATGCCGTTTCTGAGTTTCCTACCCCCAGACACACCACTTGCCACCCTGGCTGGAACGGCGGATAGGGTGATCACTTCACTTCCACGCAACAGCTTCCCCATCAACACTGTGTCTTCCAATGACATATGCAAAGTAGGCAGTGCAGATTCCTGCCTGCCTGCTGCAAGCCAAGGCGATGGATGCCAGAGGTCCCGGGAAAACTCGATGACGCTGAAAAAGATATCTAAACAGCTTGACGATATCTCGGCTCAGCTCAAATCGCTCAGGAGTCGCAACCGCTCCAGCTCGGGCCATCGCTCCCGACCCGCAGAGCGTACCGGCCCTCCAGAGGATAGCATTTGCTGGTACCATCGTAAGTTCGGCAAGGACGCCCGGAGCTGCACGAAGCCCTGCTCATATGAGCATTTAAACTAGCCATGGGGCGTGAGGAGTCGCCGATCTCGTGCCCCACATCCACCGTCAACGGCTCGCTTCAGGCCCCATTTTTTGTGGAGGATCCTGGAACTAACCTGCAATTCCTCGTCGACACTGGTGCCCAATACAGCATACTCCCAGCTAAACCAGCCGATAAGGCCACACAATCTTCACTCTCGCTGCAGGCTGTAAACTCCAGCCCCATTAAGACCTATGGAACCAAGACACTGAAGCTGTCTCTCAGTCTCCGTCGGGACTTCCATTGGTCATTCATCCTAGCTGACGTCAACATCGCAATAATTGGAAGTGATTTTCTGTCGCACCACAACCTCAATGTCAATCCCCGCCTTCGCCGGTTGGTGGACAACACTACAGGCTTAACTGTCGCAGGTGGAAAGCGGGGCGTTCCTTCGCATGTTTCTGCCTGCCTCCCACAGTGTCAACCACCGTACAAGGAGCTCCTCAAGCGATACCCAGGTGTCACAGGCTCGCCATTCATCGGCAAGGAAATCCGGCACAACGTTGTTCACCGCATCGTCACCAAGGGTCCTCCCCCATTCTGCCGACCTAGGCGCCTTGATGCAGCTCGCCTAAGCATCGTGAAGGACGAATTCCAACACATGCTCGAGCAAGGTATCATCCGTCCTAGTAAGAGCCCATACGCATCCGCACTACACATGGTCCCGAAGAACACCCCTGGCAGTTGGAGGCCCTGTGGCGACTATCGGTCCCTGAACCGCATCACCGTCCCCGATCGGTACCCCATCCCTCACATCCAAGACTTCACTGCCAATCTCAGTGGTGCCCGGATTTTCTCCCGGCTGGACCTCACCAAAGCGTATTTCCAGGTCCCTGTCCACCCAGACGACATCCCGAAGACGGCCATCACGACTCCCTTTGGACTCTATGAGATGACCAGGATGCCATTTGGACTCCAGAACTCTGGACAGACCTTTCAACGTCTTATCGACGAGGTCCTCCGCGGACTGCCGTTCGTTTTCGCCTACATCGACGATATCCTGGTGGCGAGCGCCTCTGAACCACAACACCTTCTTCACGTAGAAGAGGTACTCAAGCGCCTCGATCAGTACGGCATCTGCCTTAACACTAACAAGTGCCTTTTTGGAGTACAAGAGCTCGAGTTCCTGGGCCATCATGTCTCTCCTTCCGGCACTCGTCCTCTGGAAAGCAAAGTACAAGCGGTACAGGAGTACCCCAGACCAGACTCTCAAAAGTCACTTCGTCGCTTCTTGGGGATGGTTAACTTCTACCATCGTTTCGTACCTTCCATCGCAAGTACACTTGCCCCCTCAACGGTCTTTTGAAGAAGACCCAGAAGGGCAAGAAAGACATCCTGGAATGGAACCCCGAGGCCGAGGCCGCATTCACAGCAACAAAAGAGGTCCTCTCCCAGGCCACAACGCTTCAACATCCAGACCCAGATTCGGCGATCGGGCTGTTCACAGACGCCAGTTCAGATGCCATAGGCGCAGTCCTGCAACAGCAGGTCCAGTCAACATGGAAACCCTTGGCCTTTTTCTCTCGCAGGCTCAACTCCACGCAAGCAGGCTACAGTACCTTCGGACGAGAACTGCTGGCAGTGTACGAGGCTGTTAAGCACTTTCGGCCTTTCCTTGAGGGACGCGAGTTTTCCATCCACACAGACCACAAGCCCCTGGTCCAGGCTCTTATGTCATCTACATCGTGTCACGCACCCAGGGAGCAACGACACCTGGATTTCATTCTCCAGTTTACGTCTGACATACACCATGTGCATGGCTCCGATAACCTCGTGGCAGACGCTCTCTCGCGGATCAGTGCTATTCAGCCATCCGAGAACGTCAACCTGGCCGACATGGCCAAGGCCCAGCACAACGACCCAGAGATCCGCAACCTAAGTACCAAAAACAGCAGTCTCAACCCCGTCTCCCGACCATTGCCTGGTCGAATAGATCTCGAGTTGATCTGTGATGAGAAAGACGGAGTACTCAGACCAATCGTACCGGTCCCCATGCGGAAGACGGTGTTCAACACCTTACATTCGATCTCACACCCTGGACGCAAGGCGTCGCTCAACCTCATCTCTGCACGTTTCGTATGGCCAGGGATGCGACGGGATGTCCGGTCCTGGGCACAGCAATGTGTTCAGTGCCAGAGATCTAAGGTTCATCGCCATGTCAAATCTCCTGTCGGTCGTTTTCCTTTGCCTTCCGCTCGTTTCCACAACGTACACGTGGACATTGTTGGACCACTTCCACCGCATAAAGGCCACCGCTACCTTCTCACGATAGTCGACCGGTATACACGTTGGCCTGAAGCATGTCCCCTTGCATCCATAGAGGCTAGCGAGGTTGCACTTGCGTTCATTTCAACCTGGATCTCCCGTTATGGTGTCCCGAGCAGCATCGTATCGGACCGTGGGAGCCAGTTCACATCTGCACTGTGGAAAACAGTCACAAAGCACATCGGAGCGGAATGTGTCCACACCACAGCGTACAACCCAGCCGCCAACGGTCTGGTGGAGCGTTTACATCGGCAGTTGAAAAGTTCACTCCAAGGATGCCATAACTGGGTAGATCGTGTCCCCATTGCACTGATGGGAATACGCGCGGCACTGAAAGAGGATATTCAATGTTCCTCCGCAGACCTAGTCTTCGGCACGCCACTCAGACTCCCGGGGGAGTATATCGACCCGCCCAAAACAATACCAGATCACTCACAATTCCTAGCCAGCCTCAGACAGCACTTCATATCCATCCGACCAGCACCGACACGTGTGACTGCCAGCGATGTGTTTGTCTCACCTGATCTGTCCACAGCTTCTCATGTCATGGTTCGTCATGACGGCCATCGTCCTGCTCTGGCCTTCGTCTACGACGGCCCGTTCCAGGTCAAGAAGAGGTCACCTAAGGCGTTCGTCATCTTCCGGAATGGACGCGAAGACACCGTGTCCATCAACCGACTGAAACCGGCTTACATAGAGAACGCCAACGTGCAGCCTCCACCCAAACCTCTCATCGTGATGCATCCCGAGCCAGAGAGGTCGGGTGATCCAGCAAGTGAAGCCCCTGCCACTGGAACAACACCCATGCCATCAACCGGGCCAGTGTGTACATCTCCCAGCCCTGGAGCAGCATCCATGCCATCAACGGTCTCTACAGCTCCCGAGCCACGAGCTACATCAGCCAGCTCCATTCAGAGCCAAGCTCGCGAGAACCTCAACGTTCAACCGGAGTTGGAGGCCACCAACTACCGCACCCGTTCAGGACGCGTCTCCAAGCCTCCGGTACGCTTCGACCTCTAATCTGGGAGGGGGGGTCCTGTAGCGGCCACTGCACCGCTACACGGCTCCAGCCGCAGCCGACCAGCTGACCCAGCGCCCTCAGCCGCGGCGCGGTCAGCCGACCACCGCCGCAGGCACAGGCGCGCGCCGGGTCACTGCCACCACACCAGCGACCCACCCGGCCGACCAACCAGAGCGCGACCTGGTCACGTGACCACTGCCGGCCGGGTATAAAGGCGCGCTGCGTGGTGACAACACCGTTCAGTTCGCCAGGGCTACTCTCTGGGCTGGTCCACTCCTCCACCGCTGCATTGCGATCACTCGCCAGGGCCACTCCCTGGAGTGTTTCGTTCCCTCCCAACTACACTGACAATACCGTCGTGTCATTGGGTCTGCACTCTTGACTGAGCATATCTCTGCTCAGTGCAAGTCCGATTTCGGTTTGCAGCCGTCGCTGAGTTCATTGTCAATTACGGCATCGAACCTGCCGGCGATTTATTTCTCGCCGTCACACGCTCTCCCAATCACTCACGCTCTCACTCACTCTACACGCGTTCATACCGAGTGTTACGTATTTCTCTGGGATTTTGTTATTTCCCATTGGAATGGGTATATGTTCCCATTTGTAAATATTGGCACTGTTGTTGTCGGTTATCATTTTTGTCTCTCATCCGCTGTTTGGCAATTGCATCAATAAATTGGACATTATCATCGTCGACTTCTTTCCTTCGATTGGTAGATTGAATAAGGCCTTACGTGGCCAAGTTGAATCCTACAATACCCTTCTTCAAATATTGAAGCTCAACATGTTTATTATGATCATTCACATGTCTTGGTGCATCTGTGTAAATAAAACACTAGTCATATACAAAATCAATTAATAGATACCTAGTGAAACAATAAAAAGTTTTTAATATTTAATTTCTATTGCCACTTGAGATAATAATATATACAGACCAAGATATATGGCCATACAGAACATGATGTGAGCCAACCTAGCCCAACAAAACCTGTTTTCAGCACCTTTAATGCCATTTTTCACAACTTCTAAACTTCAAAGCTCCATCTGTAGCCCCATCATTTGTATTCTAGTGGTAGGGGCAGTAGCAAGGTATTTTCTGCCTCACAGACCTGGTTTAATCAGTTTTGGGGTACCCTTTTCCTCAGGCCGCCCTTAATCCTTTCAAACTTAAGGGGTCCTGAACTCGAGTTCAGGGATACCTTGGACCTGTCACTGCTGTGGCACCCCAAATGAAAGCTCAAGTTATTTTCTGTGCCTACTAAGAGCATCCTTAAAATTTTCCTATTTCTCATTTCAGGGACTTTAAAATCTATAAATAACAGGCCTACTTGGTCACCCAGTTATATGTCCAGCTATAAGGCCCAGTCTGCAAAGTACGGCAGCATGCCAGACGAGTCGCACCAGCCATCTAAAATTCTTGCACCACCAGCCTCCAAAAATACACACCAATCTGGCACATACCAGGGAAAAAATGCACCCATTCCTACCTCTACAATGCAATGCTATCTCAATCATTAGTCAGTTAGTTAAGGAATTTTTATAAGGCCCCCTCCTATGTCTTCATAGCCATTCAGCCATTATTTGTTTAGTTTAAGTGTCACTAACCTGGCAAGTTCGCACCAGGTTGATAAAATTTGCACCAGTCTGTCCTGTCTCAAAGGGCACTCGCACAGACAAGATCTCGACGAAAATGCCGTACTTTGCACACTGGTATAAGGCAAGAACATGGTGGTATGAAAAACAGTATACTTGTTATGGATAGTCTCATAATTAGGCACCCCAAAAATCACTTAGGAAATCCACGCCCTTGGGAATGTGTGACTATATAACAATGTTTACGATGATATTTTAGCGTGATTGTGGTTGAAAAGGGTTTAAACATGCACCACTTGTAGGAAGTTTTTTCCTTCTGAGACTTTTCGCGATAAAGCAAAACAAGGAAACATCATTGCAAGTAGACTCCAAAACCCACCTAGATTGCACGGACCGTCTATCATAAACGCACATCTTGATTTAGCCCCTTGGATTTAACAAATTGAACACCAGTCGTCAAAAACGGCGCGTACTGCTTCCAACAAAAATACAAAAATATTAGCGGCAGCCCGCGCCGCGCGTTCTGAAGGCCGCAGACACCGAAAATGTACCAGGGCGACCACCTGCGACCAGGCGACCACGCAAGTCGGCGGTTTCGGCCGACTAGGTCGCCCATTGGTCGCCTATTGAAAAAAAGAAAATCACCGACTTGGTACCGACTCGTGACAGATTCTAGTACATTCTAGTTTGAACTTAAAAATAGTACATAAATACGGTACAGGGAGATGGCATCACCTAAAGTACCAGGTAATTTCAGTCGTTTTTCATAAAATTGGAACCAAAAATTGTAATAAGAAGAAACATAACTAGCATAGACTAGCAGCAACTAAGGGCGGTGATGATACCAGATGTAATCGGCCAAAGATGCCCCGTTGTAGCCAAGCTGTCTTTCAGAAACGCCAAACAAGCCGGGAAACGAAGGCTAACTTGGCTCTTTGTCGAAGTAGATTCTGCCCATTCTTGGCGAAAGGAACTGGCAGACTTCATCCAATAGATTTTGATGGGCACTGTATGTATTACGATGACGGGTGGATACAGTGGAGAGGGTAAGCATATTTAGTAGCAGGAGCGGATGGTGGAAGCTAAAATCATAGGAAAACAGATGGAATCAGAGTTTGAGACGGTTGCTGGGTCGCCAACCAAAAGATGATAGGGTCGCCGACGGCGTAGGTAGATCGGCAAGTTTTTAGACCCCTGTAATTGAAACCAAATAACGTGAGAACATATTATAAAGCTTGACGATTCGGATTTTTGTGGCTCAATCAGTCACCATTGAATTCTAGAGTTTAAACAGAACATATGAACAGTTGAGTAGAGCCAGCACTCGCTTCACTGCTATGGCAGTATACACAAAACGATTAACGGGGATGCCTATGAGACTTACACGCTCGCATGAGAGAGGAACTCAGTAATCTCCTGGAAACGTGACGTAGGAAGCAGAGCGGTTCAAACGGGATTACCTCGTAAAGAATGCACTGGTCTAGGTTGAAAATCCTTCCCGTAGCTGAGTAATCCGAGTGCCTGACTTCACCAATCTTTCCGAAATAGCTTCCTAAACTAAGCTGAAGGTCGTAAGATTGCAGATATATATTCACTATAGTACATGGGGAAGAGTAGGGAGGATTGGGACACGTTTTCCTCTCAACTTTGGGAGGCCATAGCTCCAAAGCCAAGACTTGCAGCAAAAAAGTATTGATGCTACTCAAGCAACAAACAATTATTGACATATTTAAGGAAGAACAAACTTGAAGCGTCCAGTACTAGGCTTGCCATGAATAATTTTTAAAATGATCATTTGTGGGAGAGGTGAGACAGGTGCAGGAGAACGGGGACAGACATCAAGGCGAATTGGAACATATAAATCTGAACGTGTTTTAGCGTTGACAAGACGTTGTGACTCTGGTAAAAGAATGCAGATGATTACAAATTTTGTAAACAAAGTATAGAAACACTGTTTATATTTGACGCGGTCTTGTTTCCCAAACTCTGGAAACAACGGATGCTCCGTCTTCAGTGCCATTTTAGGTACACATGCTACACCCTGCAGCACTTGTGAGTGACCCGATCTCCTCGTTCCTTCTTCCCTGTCGTCATGAATCGTTATCCCTTGTATCCAGGGGTGTGGATTTCAAAAATCATTGGGGGTGCCAAAATTTGAAGAAGAAAGTAAATGACCGCCATATGAAAGTAGAGACATAATTTTATTTTCATTTTAGCCATCACACAGTCCTTTTGAATTCTGGAAATGATTAGCAATATAATGTAAAGGGTATTTTATTACTAAATGAATATTTCATTGCAGGAGCCCGGGCATCCCCAAAGGAATATAAATTCACACCCTTATATGGTACAGCTCATTAACCCGGCACCATCGGGGCTCTTTTCATACACACCGCCGCCTGGGGTGCGATTGGACCCCTACAATCTCAGGAAATGGAGGTGATACGAACAAATTAAAACAGCACTAGAAGCGCCTTACCCTCTTCTACTCTGGATCCTAATTTCAAGCGTATCCGTGGACCCGTGGCGATACAGTGCGTCAAAATGGGTCAAATTTAGACCCATTTAGAAAATCTCTTACCTCGGGAACCAGAGGCCTAGAATAAAAAGACATCAATGTGTCCGTCTTGACCTCAGGATTGAAATGTTATGCGGCATGACCTTGCAAGATCATATAATGGCATTGATCGTAGTTCAAGGTTAATTGATCTTTCATGACCATTTTACATATCATTTCAATCCTTGGGTCAAGCTTATCACTATGATATCAAATGTATGACTGCATCTTGTTTTCTTTAAAGTTAAGACGCAAACAACTTCGCAAGCCGTGGCTGTTGTGACCTCTGGCGACTTTGGTATTGATCTGATCTCAAAATGGATGACAGCAAGCATATTTTTCAAGAGCTTTCGAACGATGTTTAGAAACTTTATATAACTCTTGTAGAAGCCGAGTTACACCCTGGTTTTGTCAGCCTCATTTTAGAAGAACGGAATCGTCTTACACGGGTCTAGCAATTACGTCATAACTCGTTGACCTGACCTACCTGATGTCAATTTTTGGTCATAAGTTGTCGAATTGATCTCTCTAGAAGCACTGGCGGCAGAACTGGGGGGCACCGGGGCATGGCGACCCCTACCCCTCCTTATATCAGCAATTTTAACACTAACTCTAAGGCGTTGACTGGAAAGAAATGGGTTCAAAAGTCCGTGGTGCCCCCCCCATTAACTTTTGACGTTCCGCCGTCACTGCCTAGAGGCCTGTAAATCGACGCTTGCCTCATCTGAATCGGCTCAGAATCATTTGCGAAGAACTGAGAGGGTCCGATCGGACCCCCTGGCGGTGATGGGTCAAGGTCGAAGTAACAACTGATCAGTATTCGAGACCGTCGATTTATCGTTTCCACTGACATGTGTAGTACTAGAAAGATTTCACTAAGAAACTTTAAACATTTTGGACATATAAACATTTGACTTAAACATATTGAACACCTAGCCGTTCAAAAGCTACCGCCGCTCGAAATGATATATCTAAAATTGTTTGAAGTTCATAAGTGTCCACCCCCATCCTCGTACCCAAATGTCCGTATTTTTTCGGTCAATACGGAAATTATGGACTGAAAAATCAAAATATCCAAAAAATATTTATTTTGTTAAGATTCTCTATTTCCTATATTTGACATGACCTGCCCAGTTCCGACAAATTAGGTATAATTTGAAAGCTGAAAGCCGAACGTCTTAATTTGATAACCTGTAACAAATAGCATTAATAAACAATAACTGACTGTAGGAACACGACGTCATCCGAGAGATAAGCAGCGCAGTATTTTAGCAAACTAACTAATTTGTTTCCCTCAAAATAGAAAGTCGGACAATCATGGTTAGGCGGCAGTGCACAGTGACTTTTGGCTGCCTGTAGGCCGGGTGTCGGCGGCATCGAAAGAATGTGATAGAGTAGCGGCCCATGCTTGGGGAATAGAGTGATACTAATGCCAGTAAAATATAATACCTTCTCAGTGAATTTCCCCGTGCATCCAGTGATTTATCTTTGACCCCCTTGTTTGAACGGTCAGAGCTATTTATTCATCTGCTTCAAATAAGTATTTCATCAGCTCAAACATCTAGTGATGCACACACATGAAAAGTCAGCTGGTCGTGTATGTTACATGTACCGTGTGTATTGTATTGTCAATAAGGGTTTGTCAATGAAAAAATGAGAAGCTGCATGATTTACCCTGCTGTCAAAAAATACTAACGATTCGAAATCGGGACCTGCAATTTTACCCGCCAACCGTATTCATATACCGAACTCATCTAATGAACTCATACGCATGTTTTTTTAGTGATATCAACACCGCACACGGCACAAACACCTAACCCATACATCCACCCATGTGCACAGAATGTCTCCTACATCTGTCCTCCTCCCTCAGTCCAACAACAGGCAAAGCGACCACCATTCTGAACACCACACGTGCACGTTTTGTAATGAAGCGACCTCTCCCCACTGAGCCTTGAACTCGGCGTGAGCGGTGACCAGCGTGCGTGACCTTTCTAACCTCTATGTCCCGCGGGCAATCGGCATCCAGCGGATGGCGGCTGCTGATTGGTGGAGGCGCGTTCACTTGTATAGCGCGAAAATCGGCGGAAATTTCTCCATGAGAATGCTGGAGCTGAAACCCTAAGCAAGGAGATATATTAACATGGTCTTTTCAACCATTACTAGCCATATGCTGCCCTATATTGACTTGATTATCTGCGCCACCACCCGATACTCTGGTACAGAAGAGACAGCGGCAGTGTCAGCACTGGCTAGCCGTCGTCCGACTTCGCTGAAGTCAGGAGTGTCGCGAGATAGACTGGAAGCAGCTTCTCATTTTACTTTTTGTAACACTATCGCATCGTAATAAGATATATAGTAGGCCCTCGGGTAGGCTCCTTGGGTTTATCAATTGTGGCATAATCTCACCCCGTGATGTTTTTATCAACTTTGGCTTGCCCCCCAAATCTACCGGTTAGATCCACCACTGTCCATTATGCCTGAGGATTTCCGTTCGGTGGTAGAATATTAGGTTTTTGGTCGGATGCAGAGTGTCATGACAATACTGCAACACGTATTTGTTGAAAATGTCCTCTTCTTGAAGCACTTTATTGGTACTTTAATCCACATTTTGGTTGGGGGGCCCAAATCACCATTGGAGGTGCCCATCTAATCATTCGGGGTACCGGGGCACCCCAAATAGATATGAATCCACACCCCTGCTTGTATTGTATCCTTATGTATCATTATCCGTTATGCCTACGTTCTACGCATACTTGGGACGACTTTCCCAATCCTCCTGCATAGTTGACACGAAATAAAACGTGGACTAGGTGATAAACAGAACAAGAAAAGCACACTTGATAACTAACACTCGTAATATGACCTGCTCAGCTATGAAAATGAGTGATATTTAGTCACAGGGAAGCTGCTTTAAAAGCTTCAGATAAGTTAGAATCATCTTAAACAATCACAATTTTGGGCAGAAAACCTACCCAGCTTTCGGCTTGAGCGAGAAAGGAGTTTTGAACGCAAGCAGCCTTGCCTTGTGCGAAAAGCAAAATAGTATTTCATAAAAATGCTTCAGTCATCCTCCACTTTGCTCTGATATCCGTGTACTTATTCTCCTGCGTCCCAATTCTCCCCACTCTCCCCTATATCCGGATGTATATATCCAGCGGACTTAAAGGTAGGTAACGCTACATATATAGCATATCGCATATGCTATACGGGACCCAGTGAAATTTGGACGTTCAAATGCCCTATCTGGCTCCTGGAAACATTGTGCGCAAATCGTAGCAGAGATATAGACCGATATTGGAGATGTCTTTAGCTCCGGGCATAAACTTTGCACTAATCAGTTTCCATCGCGTTCGTAGGGTACCATTATCCAGAGGGATTGCTTATTTTGATGGCTAGCAGCAGTAAACACATCAGCACATTTAAAAGCGTTTTTAGTGCGTGCTTTCTTGGTGCCATCCAGCTTTTTCGGGCTGAACGGACTTAGAGTGACGTTGCTCTTTTATTTGTTAACCCGTGCATAGCAAAGCGTTTTTAGCCCTCCCATCACTTCACGTGTTTTAGCATATCTGCTTATTTTAAAGGCAGAGAAACGAGACTTTCAGCACCTGCTAAGAAGTTGTTGTCTTGTACTTTGAAAAGCAACCAGACAAAAATCCTTTCCCCATAACGTCATTGTGTCGTCATTAAGTTGAGGCTATTGGAAAGGTTACACTTCTCATATTTGTCTTGATTTTTTGTAAGAGAAGGAACCATTTGGACGAAGTTTGTATTTGAATATGTTTCCTGATCGATTGCCTTTACCTGCATGTGAATAATTGTGACGGCATCAGCGATACTTGGTGTAAAACGCATTCTTTTTTCCGTTCTTCAAAAATGCACTTCTTTCATAAAAATCCTGCATTTCAACAAACCTATCGTTATTTAGCACAAATATAGTGACATTTGGCATGATCATGAGAGAATCCAATGAGGGATTAGCGAGAACACCAAATTTGAGCTCATACTTCACGCGCCCGGGCGGAGTGTTTCTCGGTCAAAACCTCTGACGTCACGCCCCAATCTACACCTATTCGCAATACCAAGTATCAATTTTTCCAAAATTTCCTTGGCAAAATGTCTAAGCTAATTCTTAGCTTATCAGCATAGTAGGGGAAAATGTTGGGAAATATGAATATCAATTATTTTCTGTTCTATTTTTTCAAAACAGAGATTGATGCCCATTGAGATGCGTATACAGCCTTGAATATAGTACGATATCACAATATCGTACCTATGTGCAGATTATATCTGTACCTGCGTCATATATTCACCCTTAAAATTCCACGACACTTCTTTGTTAAAATGTCCTCATCTGTGGCTTTGTCAAAATGTCCTCATCTGCGGCTAAAAATTTGCCTGCGCTGGGAAAAAACGAGCATTTTCACCTATGGCCGTGGCCACCTATGACCTACAGCTGTGAACAGTGCGGTGAGAGACCTGTGAGGCTATAATGACACCCCAAACTGCGCAGTGTCAACCCAGGACCTGATCAGTGACGCTTTACTCTGATCAAACCAGTTCACAACTCCGCAGTGGGTCCAGGCAGTGCCAGCCATTTTTCCAGCCAGGCAGGAGATCCCTAAAAAGCAGGTGGCTAACTGCGAAAAAGTACTGGGCTTAGTCGAGGGGTGCCCTACCTCAGTGGCGGATCTAGCCGGTAGGTTTGGGGGCCAAACCAACGTCAAAAGGCAAAAAACGTCGCGGTGAAACATTTTGCCATAATTTAACTGGACGGTAGGTTTTGAGGGTAAACCCAAAAGTCGATCAGCAAATAAAAAACGTCATGGGGTGAAAAATGCGGCCACAAGATGCTTGGTTTGCTGTCAGGTCCTAGTGTTTAACCTGAAGTTGAGTGGTTCTGTTGGAAGTTAATATTTGAAGCTATAATATTAAAAGCATGTTTTAAACTAGAACTCGGGGCAGAATGCAGGTCGACAGCTTTGGGAGAGGGGACATTGTTTTTCCCCGAGCTTTTCCGTTTTGGGGGAAATGACTTTGTTGCCCCCCCTGTGTCCGCCACTGCCCGACCAGACCAATACAATTGGCAATGGTTCTAAGGGTGCCGACAGTCAATGAACCGAAAGTCAGAAAATGGGAATAAGAAAAAGGAACCAGAATGGTCTTGGCTGTCGGAAATTTTCAGATTCCAGCCAATGATCTTATGACCATGCACGTAAAAATGAACCTATAAAAAGCTGTTGATCCCTCTAATGTCCCGGCGCTATGAGCGGGACTGTCCCTGGGCGACAGTTCCTGGCTGATAGCGGGATGACGGGAGGCAGCTGGCGACCGTCAATGACACTGACCGGAGTGTAATAGTGCCCTGCTGGGGGACTGGGGGTGTGCTCTCTGAGTGCTCTCTTGGAGGACAGGGATGTCCAGGGGCGGACGCACACCTGAGTTTTGGGGGCCAAACCCATGTCTGCCTTTCCTCCTGGGGGGAGGGGTGTGACGTGCAATTTGGGTGCTCGACAGGCCCAGTATAAGCTACCGCTCCAAGTACATGGTCGCCCTCCTGTGGGGGGGGTGGGAGGGAATATTTTTTGCTCTTCATACCTAGTGTAAACACCCTTTTTCGAAAATTTCTCCGGCGTTTGGGGGAGGCAAAGATAGTTTGCCCCCTCCAGCGCTTTTGGGCGGGCATGGCCGGAGTGGCCCCCCTGCGTCCGCCCATGGGAAACCTCACGGTGACCGAATCTGGCAGGAGTGAGGTGTGCTCCCTGAGTGCCCTTCTGGAGGACAGGGGCATCTATAACCTGACCGTGACCGACTCCGGGTGCCATCTGCGTACTCTGCAGGAGCCGCGAAACATCTACACTCGTGAGTCCCACCGTCTACTGAGAGCTCATGCTCTGAGGAGGCGATTCAGCCTGAGCTATATGAGAATTGTATTTAAAAAGTTTAGTCGATAATACTTTACCAATGGTGTACCACCCAATTTTTAGTTACTCCGTAGGAAATGTACAGACGTAAATAATCAGTATGAGGTGGAACAAAAGCTTCGAGAATATAAGAACACAAATAATTTTCAAAATATATTTATGCATTCTCTCTGCTCGACCGATGAGGGCAGCATGCCACATTCTCTGTATAAAATCTGTTTTGCATTGGTTTTTCTCGCCTCTTATCACACCTGAAATTGTATTTCAGTTAGAACAGAGGGCAAATAGTTCCAGCAGCTCCTTCCGCGCCTTTTTATCTCAGCTTTGGGACAGCATTCTAAAGCTGCATACAGCGCTTAAAAAAATTGTGGATTTAGAATCGCCAATGTATGTGCTGCTTCCATTGTCTGAAAACGTATCATTTTTGACGCCAGTCAGTTTTTAATCTGTGCTATATCCGCTCCCGCGGATGTTTGGCTGTGAGTGACCGTCGCCCATCCCCGCAGCGCTGTGTGCGTTCGCCGTCGTCCTGCTGTGCCTGGCTGCTGTGCATGGCATCGTCAGCTGTCTTCTGACCCAATTTCGGCGACGCTGCCGCGCTCACCTGCCATCTGGTGAGCTGGTGGAGAAACCCGAGTCTCAGGGTCACCAACAGGCGGCGAGTCAGACCCAGAGGCCGAAATCAAATCGACTAGCTGCTCTCGATGTTTTTAGAGGGTAAGTGGTTTATGTTACAAACCTTAATTTTGAATAAAATATACATTTGAAGGAGAACTACACACAGGTGTGTCGCCACGAGGAGGGAACGGGCATCGGGATCCGAAACACGGAGGGCCATCCCCTATTTCCGACTTTCCATAACATTTTCTAACATTGGTAAAGAAGCCAAATGTAAGGATAGAAATGGACTATTCTGAGATTTTTATATTGCAAAAGCAATAAAAAGCATGGTTAAAACTTTCGTGATCTTTCGGAGAAGCAGATGCTTGCTCCATTGCTGAGGCTGGCCCCATCTGAAAATCCACAGCGACGCCCCTGCGTGTAGCTTCTACAGCACACAAATTGGTCACACCAAAATGTGGAGTTTCACCTGTCGGTACAATTTCAGCGTCACGTGCATCGCTTATTTTTGTGTTAGTTATTCCTATAACTAAGTCCCAGAATTTGCTTTTATATTCATTAAGTGTATCTTATATGCGTCCTTTTAAATCCCATAAGTGATATTTTTGATATTTCTGGAATTTTTTCAAGCAATTTGTATTTAGTCTATATTCCCTACCGGCTCAATGATATATTAGCTAATGTTGTACATGGAGACGGGTCATCGACGATGAGTTTTCCAGCCTTTTTCTTGACAATTTATAAAGGGTGAACGGCTTTCTCTAAGCCTTGTGTCTATTTGTTACAGCTTGACCATCCTGCTGATGATTTTCGTGAATGAGTGGAACGGCCAGTACTGGTTCTTCGAGCACGCCACCTGGAATGGGCTTCTGGTCGCAGATGTGGTATTTCCTTGGTAAGAAACTTTCAGTGCAATGACGAAGTACAACTCACGCGTAACTAACGTATTGCCCGGTGAAAATGGTTTGTTCAATTTTCGGATAAACCCAATGCTGCCTTCTCTGATGTGCTCTCGATATACAATTATGCGTTTTGACCAACCTTTCAGCAGATATAAGATATAGATTCGTCTACAAGCAGATCAGCCAACGCTGCAATGTTGAACGTGCTGTTCCAGGTTCATGTGGATTATGGGTGTGTGCATCCCACTCTCCCTGGGATCTCAGATCCGCAGGCAAAAGCACATCGGAAAAATAGTCTACCACATCCTTAAGGTGAGTCACCAGTAGAAGTATTGGACTGTTATTTCCTGTTTGCTTTAGGAATCTTTCACACCGTGACAGAGTAAGCACTGTGAATTCCCACGTATACTGATAGCTTGCCCACCTCACTATCTGCTTTTGAACTCCAGGCAGAACCTCTGACGAATGGCAATCCTCAACGTCTCCATGCAGCGCTCCTTGTTGATACTGCTGACTTCGAACTCTCCATACACCTATTCCTTCCTGTCTCCCGCTGACCCCGCCTCCCGTCTTCTTGCAGCATTCCTTCTGTCTCCTGCTGACCCCACCCGTCTCCCAGTAGTGCTCCTTCTTATTTCTGATGACCCCACCTGTCTCCCTGCAGCGCTCCTTCTGTCTCCTCCTGATGACCCTGCCCGTCTCCCAGCAGCCTCCAATTGTCTCCTCCTGATGACCCTGCCCGGCTCCCTGCAGCGCTCCTTCTGGCTGCTGCTGATCGGTGGCGTGCTTAACTCCCTCGGGGGCCGAGTCCAGCTGGAGACCTACCGAGTGCCGGGCGTACTGCAGAGGTTCGCCGCCACCTACCTGGTGGTGGCGCTGGTGTCGCTGCCGGCCGCGCTCCGCCGGCCCGTCCTCCCGGAGGTGAGGCCTCCTCCCCGGTGAGGTTTACAGCACAGGTTCAGGGTTGGAGCAGGCTGTGAAGCGTGTCTCCTGATTGCACGGCGGCGTGAGACGATGATGCCTGGAGGGTTTACCGCCAGCCACACCCTGCAGGGTGCGGCTGCTGGAGAGACCGGTGGAACGGCTAGGTTCAGCTGTCAGTGTTTCAGTGGAGGTTAGCCTCCTGTGCCTCCACACAAGGCCGTGTAATGAACTCACCCGGCGAGACGCTCGTAAAATCTGGGCTCATTGATTTAGAGGCTGAAACTGAAAATGGGGTAATTGAAAATTGCTTGGGGTCACTGAATTAGAATCGTGATGAACACTACCAAAGCTTTGATCTGAAAAATCCTAAATGGGCTTGACTGCTAGCTGTTTCCAGGATATGTTCTATGTTTCTTTATTTATTTATATAACAATACAACAGAAAATAGTACAGAAGAACATAAAACGTATTTACAGTGGAACATAACAGTATACATATAACAAGTAAGATAAAATAAAAATAAAAAATTCAAAACTAAAATTTAAATAGGCCTAAAAGAGATGCGGTAAAATCGGCCCCATAAAAATAAACGTAAGAGCAAAAGATGAAAAACACGGCCAACAAGCCTCACAATCTTGCCACATTATAACATGATTTTGTAAGTGGGTAAGTCATTTGCAAAATATCGCTTCAACATCACGGCGAATAAAAATTTGAGAGCCAGGGAGGCGACAAAACATTCGCCGCCAGTATTTACGCGTCGGGAATAGAAAAACGTCAGGTTCGGGTCGATCGGGCAGGCACGCAAAAAGCACAGACAGACAGGTATGTATATCGAGCTTGCACGGATTATATTTCTAGTAAAGTAAACCGTGCGTACCCCCGGCAGCGAGGAAGGATTTTCAAATGTGTTAGAAGATGCTCGTAAGAAAGGTCTTTCCAGATGGAATGTGGTAGATAAGCCACAAAAAACTATTTAAACGAACCTGTGGGAATACCCCCCAGAAAACGCTCAATATTCTAAAATAGATCGCACGTCAGTAGTATGCGCCAGCAGAGCTTTACTTGAATTTATGTATAGACGATTGAAAATCGAATGAGTAATCGAGAGATCGATTGGCCCATAATATATTATCTAAATGATTGGCAAAGGTGAGTTTAGAATCACATACACCAAATCACAATTGTTTCAACGTCTCCACACCAGGGCCTATAAAGTAGTTGGTCCATGCGGGTGCGCACGAGGTCATCGTCAAGGATTTGCATTTATGGTTAGTGTTAGAATGTTTAAATACAGCTGATCAATAAACAGTTTAATAAACTCATCTTTAACAAACTGTCTGCCTTGGCTTCAGTTTCGGAGGAGCTGTGCCACTGGAGAGCTGTGTTGTATGGCATCACTTCTGTCCGTTGCGTGACGTCACTCTCTGTTCTTAGGGCAGTGGCTGAAGCGTTGCAATGAAAGACGTCCCTTCGGTCCGGTGTATGACGTCACTCCCCATTCTCGGGGTAGCGGCTATAGCGTTGCAATGTATGAAGTCACCTCTGTCTGTTGTATGACGTCACTCTCCGTTCTCAGGGCGGCGGCTGTAGCACTGCGGTGTATGACGTCATCTCACTAGCGCCGCAGTGGTTGGTGGCGCTGGGCATTGTGGCAGCTCATACAGCCATCACCTTCCTGCTGCCCGTGCCCGGCTGTCCCACGTAAGCGCACCGTTGCTGGGAGGAAGGTAGTACGCAAATCCTGGTGCTGGACGGAGAAGTAGTAAAGTGCTACAGATTTTAGTGCCTGCGAAAGAATTGATAGTATTTGGTGGGGGTTTGGTCGTATTGTCGTTTACGGTCAGTCCTCTTCGATGCCGAATTCGTATAATTTTACAATAGGCCTATCTTACAAGAAAACATCGATCATATACCTGTTTGGCGCTTTGTGCTTTCCTTACTGCGGTTTTCCCGTCTTCATCATGCTAATGATAACAACCGACCCCGACTTTTTCAGCGGATATCTGGGCCCAGGCGGGATGTACGACAACTCGAGTGTGCCGGGGTCGTGTATAGGTGGCGCCACCGGCTACATTGACCGGCTCATTGTGGGGGAAAATCACATCTACCAGAACCCTACAGCTAAGCACGTCTATGGGTCGGCCGCCTTCGACCCAGAGGGCTTCCTCGGTGAGCGGACCAGGTTTCAGGACTTGTGACGAAGTACAGAGATACTAAGCTGTCATAGTTTAGCCACCTAATGTTTCGCAGCTTCTCCTGCCAGCCAATAAGATTCCTGTCTCCCTGACCGGCAGGTGTTCTGATGAGCTGCGTCAGTGTGTTCCTGGGCGTGCAGGCCGGCCAGACGCTGCTAGTGTACCGACAGTGGCGGCCCCGCGTCCTCCGCTGGCTCGCGTGGAGCTTGGTGACGGGCGCCATCGCGGCCGCCCTCTGCGGCGGCGCTCAGGAGGGCGGACTGATACCCATCAATAAAAACCTATGGTGAGGATCGGAGAACGGATGAGGTCGCTTGAGGACGTCGCTAGCTGGTTTAGATCTCAAGTAAATTTGTACCTGTGATGTTTCACCTCGCTTGTGATTATATTCATAGCTTAATGAAAAGAGAAAAAAATCATTGTGGACGGTCAAGATCAGTAATGGGAATAGGCCATGATGTGGGGCTGAATTCCAATGGGGAAATTGGGGCATGTCTCATGTCACATTTCCGGTTCTGAAATGTACGATATATATATATATATATATATATATATATATATATATATATATATATATATATGTATGTGTGTGGGGGGGGAAAATTCGTTTTTTATGTATGCGGTACCCTATGCTTTAACCTATGCTACGTTTCTGCATCGGTATCGATTTTTACTAGACCTCTAGGTGTGCTACCGCTATATAAAATATCTTAGCCACAAAACAACACAGAAATTATACCCAACCCCCGCGATATTTGGATCTGTGGTCTGCCTGCATCCGTGTCACTAAAAAACAAGCAGAGTAATATATCTCAATTTACACTCTGTATCGTACATATCTGTACATATCAATATCGGACAAACAAGAATTGTTCGTACTTCGATAAAACTGTATATCCGACCATTTAGCTGGCTCGTCACCTGCAGGTCGCTGTCGTTCACGCTGGCCACTGCCAGTCTGGCGTTCCTTCTTCTCACCGTCATCTACCTCATGGTGGACATCCTGGGGTGGTGGAGCGGCAGCCCGTTCTTCTACCCAGGTAACGTGCAGCAACGGGAAACACTGAGCGCCTAAAATACTAGTGAGATGTGTGGTTAGTGTCTTCCGTTTACGCCATGTCACCTTCTGTCACGTGTCCGCTTGTTTTTCCCAAAGACGCATTCATATATGGCAGAATCTGGCAAGATATCTGCTAGCAGACGCTAAGAAAGAATTTGGCGGAAGTTGTCCACTGTAAAATGTGGGTAGATTACTCTAAATTTTCGGCACTACATCAACTGCTTGAGTCACAATAGCAGTATGCAGCAGGCAACATTCAGAATCGTGAGGAAGGGTACAACCAGGTGGTCTTAGATATAGCTCATTTACCCATTTGGTTGATATGTCATGGTGCAGTACCAACGGAGCAAAAATGCGTTAACGATGCACCAGCGGCGCTCGGGTTTACAAGGCTGTTCTACGAGATTTACGCCTGGATTGACATGGGGAAAGCACGTAAACCACAAAATACAATGTCGACCATATGGGTTCTGGAGCCTGTATTCAGGGTGGTGGTTTGGTTAGTGGAGAATGCCCATCTGAACCGATATTTGCAAATTGCCTGTTCGGATGCTTTCCCGTAGGCTTTGCTTTCCCGTCACTGTCAGTTTTAGTAGATGGTTTTTAACGAGGTATTTGATCAGAGACAATCAAGCTTTTGAACACCAGACTGGGTTTTCACAGGATTTCTGATGTTTTTTGTGCCAAGCCTTGCACGAGGCGTTTTAAAAATATTGCGAAGCTTCCATCGTCACCTCGGCGCCATTTCAACCTTCAAAGACAATACGATCCATTTCAGTCCTCCCCACTGACGGAGTTTCGGGTGCGTTTCAGGCCGAAACGCCCTGTTGATGTACGTGGGACACATGATGGCGTACAACCTGCTGCCCTTCCAGTGGGAGTACGGCGCCATGGACAGCCATTGGTGGCGGCTGGCGGAGGCGCTCTGGGCCGTCGCCAGCTGGCTGGCCGTCTCTGTCTGGCTGCACGAGAAGAAGTACTTCTGGAAACTGTGAAGCTGCCAACGCTGCGGGGCGGGTAGTTGTCATATAGTTATCACGAGCAAAAGACTGGGTTAGAACATGTACCATCGCTGCTGCGCGAGGCGTGAATATCTGATATTTATCAAGCACTGATATTGAATTCAGAGACATAAACTGAAATAATAACTTTACATTTTTACTTTTGTGGTTTGTGATGCTAATCGGCTTTGTTCCAAACTGCAGGGTTACTTTGCATTGGAGATGAACAGCCGCATCCATCTTTGACTTCACCTCTGACTTAAAGGAAAACAGGAAAACTGAGTTTGGAACAATGAGAAAAGTGGGACTCCGAAATAGGGGGTAAAAAACGACAGCGCACGAAGTTAAATCTGATTCTGCTCAATTTCAGCTTCAAATTGTCAAATATTCATAAAAAATGGACGAAAGACACCGAAACTTGGTTTCAGATTGGTTTGGCTTGTGGTTTCATCATCACCCGGTTTTTACTCATCCTAGTGAAATAAGAAGTTACAATTACACAACACGCTTCGTGGTGATCTGCCATTTCATTCCTACCAAGACCTCAAAAATAGTCTTCAAATGATCGCGCTGGGTCGAATTGCCATTGCAACCCAGAGCACCACCAAAACAGAACCTCACGGCGTAGAAGGACCGCAACGACGCAGGTGACGAGTCCAAACATAATGACAATATTTGAATGACCTTAGAGCGGGGATGATGATGCATAGCAAGCTGCGGGATCATTCTGGCGGCGACTTTTTTACCTGATTGAACCTGTCACAAACCATCATTTAGAGACTTTAAGTTTATGTGTTGGTGATCGTCATGAACAGGCGAATAATATAATCAGCCGCCTAATTCAAGACTTTGCTCACTACTGCAATGTATAAATTTCTGTAAACACAAAGATGTAGCCATTGCTCAGCTGATAAGCTGGGCAACAGCCTTCTTTCTGTGTCCAAAGGTTCGATCACTACTCATTCACACCCTAACTTGACCTTGGCGCTATATAATTATATTCATTACCGAGTTGCAGTGTGCCACCGCATGTTTTTTTAATATTGCTAAACCAGACCAAGGGTTAAGCTGTCAAATAGATAAAAACTGATTTTTATCGTAAACATTGAACAATGGAATACCAACAATAATTTGAATAGCTGCACAGTGGTTAAGGCGCCGGTCAGTGGGAGGCCGATCAAGACCTCGGCAGCGTTTTCCGACCGCTTCCACCCGGAGATGGCAGACACTGGGGTGCCCGCCTATGGAGTCCCACCAACCAGCACCCTTCATGGGAGCACGGGCTGATCCCTAAAAGATCCACCGGTCCGGTGGCAGCCAGGCACGGCCTCCGCGTCACCGGAACAGTTCGTTCGCCGGGCCAAATCGGAGCCCCGCCGTACAGTGGGGCCGACAGGAGGTGCGGTAACCCCAAGGGCCGATAAGCAAGCCCCGCGCCGGACAAGTGTGCGCGGTTGTCAAACAAAATGTTCCCGGGTGACGAAAAATTGAATAGCTGCCAATACTTCCTTACATTTTCAAAACCTTTCACCCAACCTATTTCCGAGACGGTGCTATGTTTAAAATAACTCCAGCTCTTCCCATGGTCTCGTAAAAATTCACAATGGACAACTCGTGAGTCATGCAGATAACTGTGCATGTATTTCAATAAAATCAGAGCAAAACAGGACACGGACAAATAACAGGGTAGTATTGAACGATTTACCAGCAGAACAACACTTCAGAGTAACGGTCTAAGCCCTTACTGCCATTGATCACTAAACCAAGAGAATCAGCATTGTTCCTGTCTCCGTGTACTGAGCCGTCCATCTGGGAAATATTAAAGTCCAATAGCTAATCAAATCATAACCGTCATCACTGGGCATGCCCAAAATCTCCAATGACGAGGATCAGGGAAGAGGTTAAGAAATCTCCATCCCGGGCCGCCCAACATTCTAGGATAGGAGAGATCTTTACAAGACAGACTGTGCATCATTGAAGGATATGAGCTATCTTTATAAGCCAGACTTACATCAATTGGATCCTTGGCCAAATAAAGTTGAAAGTGAGGAGAAGTTGGATCCGTTCAAGTGCTAGTTTTGAATAAAGCAGGAAACAACCGGATTTGTGACGTCACAAATATTATAATTTTTTATTTGGCCTGGGCATAACTTTGGTACAACAATCTGATTCCAGAGAACACTCGCTGTTACTCTGCTGAAATGATTTTACAATTGCCAACCTTGAAGCCCGATATCACAGTGAAAACCTTCCTGTTGCGCTGAGTGGTTCACCATTGATCTATGTAATCTTGCTTCGTACGGAGACCACTGTTAATACATAACAGACCACATTGCTTTTGTACGGACCTCGCCTCTCTCTCTCTCTCTCTCTCTCTCTCTCTTATATACTTGGTTGTCAGGCCTACTGAAATAATTTCAAAACATACATTTTTCATCGACATAGCATGGGCTATGGGTGCAGTGGACCTACGCTCACTCTTGGTGCTGAGGAGACGCGAGCCGAAGTTAAGTGCATGGAGACTGTCATTCACAACTCGGAGCTTCACTTCTGCTCACCTATTTCGGTGCTTTCTAAATCACGCCCCTGAAACCTGATCAAGTCAGTAGTTTTTCACAACAATCTAACAGGACCCACAGCTGACATAAAATCTATCATAGGGCTGAGGAATGACAGGACTGCCTGTGTACTCTTGAATATTCTTTAATGCTCTAAAAATATATCAATTTCTTAAACTGGCACAACTAGGCCATACTTGATGATATCGTGATTGGTGTGCTACGGAAAAACCGGATACGACACTTAATGTTTTATTGCCGAGCGTAAATCCATATCAGTCGCTCGCATAGTATTTTGATCTCAGTTAGCTTAAGAGCCTTTTCACTAGTTCTCCAGGTCACGGAATGTTTAAGGGTTAGGTTAGCAGAAAACATGCTTCAAAAGCCTGCACCGTTGTGCTCCAGGCATCAGATAAATTTATTTTGTATCGTCGGCTGTTTCCTTCAAAACCAAGTAGGCGGCAGCGGCGTCTTCCAGGAGCGCAGGAGGTAGCCGTAGATTGCAGGTTGTCTAGCCTGTCTGTAACCTCTGGAGTCTGTCCAACCGTGTCCGGAGAGCAAGTTCAGTGACTGCGCGCCGCACTCCTCTGGTGCACGGGAAACTTCTCCGGGTACCTCAGATGACCCAGGTACTCCAGGAAGGCGGCCACTTTACCGTGGTACTCGATCGGGTGTTGTATGAGATGCCGCACGTGCTTCGAATCGGTCCAGCACTGAGCGAAAACCTGCAAACAGGCGGGGATTCGACCACTGAGGTGGCATGGTGCAAAATGGTACACTCCCACTGACATTATTAGCTCCGAACACCCGACACTGTGTCTGACACCGGCCGGACACAGCTTTCTATCACTGTCGGCATGAAGCCCTTATGAATATTATCAGTGAAAGTAAATTATTATATTATATTATGTAATTGTTATATTAACATATTATATCATAAAGTTATCATTATTCATGTTATATCATCCGTGAAAGATCAGTATAAATTCCTCAGCGCAGTAGGACAAGCACCAAGACCATGTTGATATATGCAGCCTCTTCAGCGATATCACCAGACGGATCTTCGTCGGAACACACGAACACACATCCGTCACCGATGACGCCACTCACGAAGGTGAGACACACACACCTTCCTGCCCTGTCTCTCGTAGCTGGTGAGCATCTCGTGTATGGAGTCACAGGAGGTGACTGGGTCGTTCTTGGCCCAAAGGAACATCACCGGCGACTCGATCGGGTAGTCCCGGAAATGTTGGCGCGCGGCGCGGTAGTGTCGGGTCGCCTTCTCTTCCAGCAGGCGCAGGTGCAGCCTGCCGTCAGTCATGTTCCATCTACATCAAGAGACCCTTCACCTACGGCGGGTGGTTATGGTTACGCAGAAATACATACTACGCAGTGTAGCTTTAATGAGAGAAGTGGATGAGCAGCGCTAGGTGGCGCTGTGGGATGATGACGTCCGACCAGGAAATGAAAACAGCTTCTGCTGTTACTACTCTATCTCCGGACTATAGAAATACTTTAATTCTAGCGTGTGGTACAAACATAGAAGCTAAAGTTAATATTTTCGTACGATTTTTCATTGCATGTTTTCTACAGATCCCGTGTATACCTACAGCATTCGCACGGAGACCTGCCCAATAAACAGGCAGGTGCATACCGAAGAATAATACACTACGGTGTAGCTTTCCGACAATGATGTCAAACTGCCCTCTCAATAAACCCGTGAGCCAAGAAACAGATTCTGCTCACAGGTGGAGATGGTTAAATAGGCCTCTGTGACACAGACGCTGAACTTAATTAATAAATGGAACTACTACGCATTATTTGTAAGACAAATACTAAGGAAATGTTCCTCACGACCTCTTATTTCGAGTGGCCCGGGAGTAAAATGATTGTGTAGGCAAGACTGAAGTGGCCTCTGACTCGTGCAACAATGATGTTCACCAAGGTCTGACCTGGCGTAGGAGGCGATGAGCTTCTGGAGGATGACACTGTCTGTTACGGCCATCGGCAGTCCCACTGGTATCTCTTCCAGGTCCGCTGGACTGTCAAACACCTGAGCACAAAGCCGCACGCTTTCGTCAGAAGAGCCCCAGCACTCTCTATGTACATACATACCTCAAATAGCCACCCACTCACGTCAGAGAGCCCCCGAGGCTCTCTTCCTCACAAAGTCACAGGGTCAAGTCAGAAGAGCCCCAAGGTTCTCTCCGTCACACAGCCACACGCTCTCGTCACAGGGACCAAGAGGCTATCTCTCCCACACAGTCACTTCTACACTGGAACGCTAGAAACGCTGTTATTCCGAGACAAGACCGGCCACACAGGCATATTCATGACTCACACTTGCAAAAAAAACCTGAAGCCTAAAATAAGGAACTTTGATCGCGATAAGGACAGGTAAGGCTTCGAAAAATTTTTATCTAAGTAGGAAAATACTGATATCCTGCACCATAACTTTGGTATATAAGAACTGACTCGCACAGCACCAAGTGCGGCGACTCACCGTGCCGATGATCTTTTTGGAGATGCTACGCCCGGGGTCCATCCAGGTCATTTGTCCGAGCACCTCACCCCAGTAGTAGGCACCGATGGAGAAGCCGTGCACCACATACTGTCCCACGTCCTCGTTACTGAGCAGAAAGTCGACAAGTTGCCGCGCCACCTCCTGCAAGAGTGGGGCAAGGGAACTCAGCAACAGCGGGCACTGTACGTTCACATCGCACTAAATACGCTCACCACAATGAACCTTCTTATGCTCATGAATTTCCTCGCCTTTCTGTGGAAGGCCATAGGCACCAAACGGTGGCTCCTGTTCAGGAACATAAACAACTGAAAGATTTGGAAGCAAACTGCTCCAGTAAATCGTACATTTCTGTGGTCCGGATATATAAACAGTGATTATTTTCACAAGCATACCGCTTCAGACCTACCTCTCTCTCTCCCTCTCTCTCTCTCTCTATCTCTCCCTGACCTGAGTCCCAGTCTCCGGCAGCAGCAGCTGACGCGCCGTCACCGTGTTCACCAGCACGTTGAAGCCCTGGCTGAGGTAGAAGTCGGCGTACTTGGAGACGCCCTTGGGCGTGGCGCGCAGCCAGGGCAGCAGCAGGGCCAGCGGCCGGTCCGACGTGTGCCGCAGCACGTTCTGCGCCGGCACGCCCCTAGCGGCGGCGTCCGACATCGTCAGCAGCGACAGGTTGTCGCTCAGACGGACACGGGACGGCGACAGCCCTGCCATCTGGCTCAAGCACCGACACGATGGCAACGCCATCTTGACCAGAGCCCGTCCGCTGGTCAGCGTCATCTGTGAATGGGCAAATAACAGGAGTAAATGTTTGTGGTGATTCAAAGGAGATGCAGTGCCTTAACCGACATTCGAAATGAGATAGTGCTGGTTAGGAGAGCAGAAAAGGTTATCATATTCCACCCATCTCAAGACTCATTGTCTGCAGACAAATGTTAGTCTCCAAACTTTGGAGTCCAAAGCAGCCCCGTCCTCCTAAACGCGCTTTAGCTTCATTCGACAATAATGACCTTATTTACGATGGATGCCAAACTAATAAAATGACCCAAGGAATACATATTTCCTTGGATAAAGCTGTTGAAGTGTTTATCGCATTTCCCAAAACGTCATACGCAGTTTCCGAGTTAGCTGCATCTTTAATAGGTAGAAGAGAGGATATATTTATGTTTCTAGTGTATGAAAGTGAATAAAAAATTTGGATTTCTGATTTTTAGACCCATTTTGTTCATAAATCATGCTTTTTGGAGCTTTGAAAAACCTGTTCATTCCCTTTGAGGTCCTTTTGCTAACTTTAATCGGTATAGAAATTTAAAACTGAGAGATTTGGGAGAAATAAAGCATGCGAATAGTGGATTTTTGAAGGGCTCTGCAAATGGCTTTCCCTGTAAAAACCTATTATAAAAGGGTATACATTCCCTTGTATTACATGTGAGGCGACGGGGCGAGTTTTAACCCTGCGCAGAAGCATGTGCTCCTCTCCATCCATCTTCTGGGAAAACACATTTGAAAAATGAAACTTTTCAAAGGAGAGTTCAACATTCGACTAAAAACCGTTCGGTTTATGAAATCCAGAAAGTACCAGAACTGTGTTCCTATTGATGATATTCACCAAGTTTATCATGTTTGATCTGACCTGTGACATCACTTATCGCCTCAGCTCTGATAAGTTAGGCATTCTTGGAAAGCTGAGAGTTGAGAGTGTTGGATTTAGGACGTCATCTTGGTCCAAAAAGAGCTTTATTGTGGAAAACCTCCACCCGCAAGTCAATTTTCAGCCGAAATATCGAAAACCTTGAAAACCTCTAACATTTCTGTCGTTCGTCCAACGGAAGAAAAACTTATTCACATTCGGTATATTTTACAGGAGAACACTTGTTCCGTTTCGCTTAACATTAGCGGAACTCTGGGACTGATGTGAAAAAGTACGCATAAACCAAAATCATGAGCTAATTTTGTCACATTGCTCAAGCATCTCACCCATATATCTACCCATATAAGTATGAACTCGTATGTAAGTACACAGAATATCTAGTATAGTCTGTGGGTACGTAGGTATGTATGTACCTACCTGCACCCATTCCACTTTCCCAGTCCAACAGTACACACTGATAAATAACCACCGAACCATAGGCGGATCCAGGGGGGCAAGGGGGCACGTGCCCCCCCGATCGACCCTCGGCGCCCCCTGAAAGGTCGATGGCGCCCCCTGAAATGTCGCTTCCCACCCCCTCCCCCCACAGGATACGAAAATCGGCGCCCACCGATAGGATTTGGCGCCCACCTGATAGGTTTTGCCGGTCATAAGTGGCGCCCCCTGGTCCGGATGGCGCCCCCCGGGAAGGTGCCCCCTCCGATCGGCAATCATGGATCCGCCTATGCACCGAACACGTTGCCACAATACAAGCTGGTATTCTAATCCACCACGCTGCCCATCTCTAATGATACTCTAACCCGGCCAGCCGCGGCCAGACCTCTGTCACCTCTGTGCCTCGCGGGCATGTACGGCTAGTGGCGCATGGCGGCTGCTTATTGGCCAAGGTTCGTTTGGCTGCTCGGAGAGAAATTCAGCTGAACAGTTGCAATGAAAATGGTAGCGAGATAAAATTGGCCCTTCGGAGACTTTTAAGCGACTTTTAAGTTTTTAAGCAACTTTTAAAATTGGCCTGTTGGGGTCCCTTGTTTCTCCTCTGTTTTATACGCCCGTAGTAGGTACCTACATCACCTTTTTCTACGATACAAAATGAATCAGCCGGAATTAGACATGACTTGAAAGCTTCACGGGTGTTCTCCGGTGCTTAAGTGCACTTTTCAGAGATTTAGGGGCGTTCGCAAACCTACGAAGGCATACAATTATACACGCCTGATGTGAGCCGTCGCGAGTGTAAGCCGTGACTTCTGCTCCTGGGTTGGAGTGATCATTCATGCTGTACCAAATAAAATTACACATCATTAATATTACTTGTTTGTTTCAGTAACTTTTCACTATTTCAGCCATGATACACCAGTACTGTCCACATTGGCGGTGGAACTAAGGGGGAACCGGGCACCGCGCCCCCTAAAATGAAAATTTTTAAACACTCATCATATGGCGTTGACTTAACCCTATTTCCAACAGGAGGTAGATTCTGCCCACCCCTCATATTTTTCCATGGTATCTGAAAAACGGTTTGAGATAGGCTCTTGAAATTTTGTGAACTTTCCTAGAACTAAATAACGCGTGTTCCCTAAAAATTTTGAAAATATATATGAGCCAGAGGCGGAGCTATAGCTTGCTAATTTGGGGGATTTTATCCAAAAGCCGAGCATTGTCGCCTGCGTTGCGTTTGTCCTTCAATAAAGCTGTCTTACGAATTGACGGCAGCTGTAACATTTGAATGCTATTGCTGAGATATAGGAGGACAGTTAGTTTTTATTTTGATATAATTTTGGCCATAGGCGGTTCCAGGGGCTTAAAATGGCGGTCTGCAATGTTATCCATTCGAACTCTTCCAAAGTGAATAAACTGCCCACAGAATGGACGAGAGGGGTAAAAATAAGAATGTATTGATCCTATCTGTGTGTTATATAGAAATATGTTATCATAGGCGTGCTCAGGTACTGTAATTAGGGGGTTCACTAACTTTCAAGCGTATTTTAGTCTTGTGTCTGCATTGAATGGGGCAAAGCATTGTAGATATGCATTTAGTTCTAACACCAACTGGACACAATTCACCCATAGGCGGATCTAGGAGTGCTCCCCGGGTCGGACAAAGGTGGATAAAGATGGGTTAAATTGAAAAGTAGCCATACCTGAAAGGCGGGGTAATTTATGTCTTAACCCACTATTTTACTATTTTGCCTCCCTGAATCCGCCTTTGAAATATCTTTGGCCTTTGAGCACTTTGCTTGATATCAGAAATATCACACTGTACCTGGCGTGTGCATTCCTGCCAAAAAAGACAAAATTCAGATATTTCCCCCAATTTTCTGGCCCTAGAACCACCCTTGAATTCTTAATTTCGCCTAAGGAAAAGATAGAACCTTTTCCGAGCAATTCCTTGTCAATCCATATTAGTTTCGTGAAAATCAAGCCCAAGAGACAAGAGCTACGGAGGATCTAAAAAAGGCAGCAATTTTGTATATTTTGAACCACCATATCCGCAATTTTCAAAAAAAATTAATTTTATTTTCTTAAAATAGACTTTAGCGCGAAAGGAGTCGATTGCAGTTTGAATTTTTTAAATCAGCCGAGTAAATTTCGAGATCATATGGGGCAGAATCTGTCCCCCTGTTGGAAATAGGGGTAGCCGGGGAGCTCGTTGGAAATAGGGTTGACCCTCGCCGCTCCGGGGGCCATCGATGGCCTCCCTAAAGTTTTGTTCGGGATAGCAGAAAAGCGACGAGGCGCAGCACCGCGGTTGAGAGTTCTATCTCTTACCCCATCATTTTTCCACCATCCCTGAAATTTCTTACCCCGGTCACCCAAGGTCAGGTCACAAGGCCAGGTCAACCAAGGTCACCTAATTTCAAATTTTGAGCTCTATAAGAGCTACATTTCTTTGTCGATCAATTTGAAACTTCCTACACTTTCTGACCCCTCCAGGGTCTACACGATGTATATTCGGGATTTTTCGATTTCGTGACCTGAGGTCAAGTCTTATGATTTAAAGGTCACAAAAACTATTGCAGATGCTCAGCTTGCTCACAAAAGCGTTATTGGACACCCTTTCACGGATCTCAAAGGCCATATTTGCCTTTTGACCTCGCCAAGGTCATCCAAGGTCACCATAGGTCAAAAACGTATTTTGACAATAAATTTTGACCTAACTAAGCGAGAGCGCTGAAATAAACGTCATCGTGTATGTCTTGTCTCTGGCTTCCATTTGATATACGGCAATGCTACTTTCTGACCTTTCGTGACCTCAGGTCATGCTAGGTCATGAGGTGACACCTGGAGGTCAAACCACTGGAGTGAGGTCATTACGTTCCAAATAGCAGGAATAGGTCTTGGCATTTTCCTATAAAATTTACTTTAATAGACCCCAATAGCTGTAATGGCATCAGATTTATGCACAGTTTTCTTAAGCCTTGCATATTTGAGTGAAAATAACCTTACATGACCTAGCTTGACCTCTGGAGGTCAAATCATTGACCTGAGCGCTTAAACATGTGAAGTAATTTCTTACTGAAGTCATACGAGCTTTCTAATACACTTTGCAGATTTGTGCTAACCCCCATATTTTCGGAGTTAGAGGAGGGCCATCGATGGCCCCGGTGGGGCGAAGGTGGCACCGGACCCCCGGTGGGGCGCGGGTTAAAGGAAATGTGTTCAAAAGTCTGTGTTGCTCCCCGCCCCTTAAGTCTTAACCTTTCACCCCGCTACTGACTGACATAGAGCCACTGTAGACGGGGGATCTAGGTGTAAGGGGGACTATAAACTGTTCAACCCATTCCTTTCTGGTCAACGCCATATGGTTGATTACAAATAAATCATTCAAGAGAGACACAGTGCCCCAGTGCCCCCCGTCCCACTGCCTATGCTGGAGCTAACTCGCCTCTAAAACAACGGTTCCTGCTCCATAATCTTGCTGGCGAGCTCGGTTGGCAGGGATACAGGGTCAGTTATGCAATGCGGTACAGTATACATACAAGTAGCCGACCGGTTGCTTGTGCCGCACGACACTCGTGTGTTGCGGTGCAGTGTGGCTGCAGTGAGACGATGTATGACGGCACAGTATGGAATTCAGTGCCAGCTGACCGACGCTGCGCCAGGCTGTGCCTTCGCAAACTAATTTCATGGAATGGAAAAAATGGCTATTTACATATAAGAAGCAACTAATATTTTATAAGAGGCATCAGCTACGAAGTGAGAGTTGGATAGGATAAATAAATAATTGGTTATCTTACCTGAAGCAAGTATGTTGTGCGCCAATTTCGGGTATGGTTGCTTATAGCTTCATGCAATTCAAGTAAGGGACATGGTACATCCTTCATATCTTGCTTTTACACAAAGTACTTATTTTTTCTATGTTTACTTCTGCATCAAGCAGCACGCAGCGCCTGTCTCTCTGCTGCGCCGCAGTGTATCGCCTGCGGTGATGCTGTACCGCCAGGCACGCACGGGCCGGGCCGATGCTGACTGACGTTTCGCGGCGGATTTTTGTGGCTGCAATTTTAGCAGGGAACAATTATGCCGGCCATGGGCGTCGAAAGTGAGTGGTGTCGTGGGGACTGGACATGTGATTTTCTCCCTGTTATCTGCGCGCGCTTAGGCAAATGTTAAAAAGCCTAGTGCGAGTGAAGCGCATCCGTACTATTTACTAATTCCGTGGTGACGCCCCTGTGTGTGTATCCCATGCTGTTTTGTACCCACCCTATCCTGATCAACACTTCTTCCGCCTCAGAAAATGATTACTCCAAGCGACTGTCTTTTTAAATTATCCGCCCAGTTGACATGGGCGGATGACGGCACTTTAAGGGAATGAGACGCCTTGGTAGAATCAATGAATTTAGTGTAATTAGAAGTATTTTTTAGCCGAAAATCATGAAAAAGTCCATGATTTCTCTCAAAAATGTACAATGAGCTCGATATTATTTTTGAAATGCTCCTCTGTGGTAAAAAATAAACCTCCTCCTATGGATGACGTCATGATCTGGCAACTACACCATATTAAATAGGCTTCAAGGGCTTCAATTGGCTGATTACTCACCGTGACGTGAGAGCTGTTGTCACACCACAGAGCTATTGACCTGTGGGCACAGCTTAAACTTGCAGAATGAACCTACAAATGGGCCTAGGATAATTGTTCTGAAGAATACGAAGGTATTACACGAGGTATCTACAAAATTAATTAAATTGTTCGGCCAATTTCCGTTTTCCCATGCATTTTCAATGAAGAGGTCATTATCCGTACCTGCCCCTAGGTCTACGATCTGAAAAATTCCGAAATTAGTTTAAGTACTCGGCGGGCCTTTTATGTGGTATGCGCTTCAATTCGATAGATTCGCCCTTTTCTTACTTATGTCACCTTAAACATTTTCGGAGGTGAGGCCACTTGACATTTACTGGTAACCTGACCAGAGATGTCCCAACCTTAAAATTTTGGGGAAGGTTGCGGAATCGATCATGGATAAGGTGTGCTAAGTACGGCAGCGCTTCGCCTCACCATTTTTCGTGCCCCTGGAGCAGCCCAAAGGTTCTTAAAACACAGCCCCCTCCACCCTGGCGGGAATTAACAATCCGACGTTGTCACGGTGATCAATCCTATTCACGGAGATCAGCTTGCAACTGGAGCATTTTTCCGCCTTGCTGGAATCGGTGCTGGTGAAAGAACGTGGCTTCTTAACCTTCGCCACACGGGTGGGGGGCATCGATGGCCCCTAAGATTTTTCACCCGATCATTTTCCCACTATCTTTGAAATTGTTTACCCCGGGCCAGATCACTAGGCAAGGTCAAACAAGTTCACCTCACTTCAACTTTTACCTTCTAGCAGAGCTACATTTCTTGGCCAATTGATTTGAAATTTTGTTCACTTGATGCCCCTCCAGGATCTAAAAAATATATCCGGGATTTTTTTTCAATTTGGTGACTTGAGGTCAGGCCACGAGGTGACCTCTCCCATAAAAAGACATGGGGGAAAGCTGTCTTTTGGTCCAAAAGTCACAAAAATGATTGCAAATCATCAAAGTTCTCAGAAAAGTATTTTTAGCAAACTTTTCACGGATTCCAGGAGTAATATTTCCCTTTGACATATCTGAGGTCATCTCAGATCGCCAGGCATCAAAAACAGTATTTTGAGCATAACTGTTGATCTAATTAAGCTAGAGCACTGGATTAGACGTCATCATGTATGTCTCGTCACTGGCTTTCATTTGGTATTCGACAAGGTCACTTTCTGACCTTTCGTGACCTCAGGTCATGTCAGGTCAATAGGTGCCCTCTGGAGGTCAAGCCACTGTCGGCAGGGCATGCTGTTCCACGCAGCGGAGAAAGCCCTGACATTTTCCTATGAAATGTAGTTACCAGGCCTCAATTGCTCTAATGGCATAAAAGCTGTGCCCAGTTTTCTTAAGCATTGCATATGTTAGTAGAAATAGCCTATCGTGACCCAACTTCATCTCTGGAGGTCAAAATATTGACCTGATCGCTTAAACACATATAAGTTAAAACCTTGCTGAGTTCACAAGAGCTTTCCAATGTATTTTGCAGATTTTCGTTAGCCTCCATATTTTCGGAGTTAAAGGGGGCCATTGATGTCCCCCGTGGGGCAAAGGTGGCGCCGGACGCCCGTTGGAGCGCGGGTTAACATCACTCCTATTTTTATAGGGTACAGAAATGGGGCACAGATTTGGGAAATTGGGAAAAAGTAAAATCAAACGTTATAAAATCATTATTTCTAATGTCTTTTGTAGGAATTACTCTGTCCGGGTTTGCATACGTGAGAAGTAGGTATTTACAATTGGAGGATTTATTAGAAAATTAACATATTGCAGTTTTCATATCTTTCCCGGTCTTCAAAACTTGATGGGACATTTCGTACAAGTTTTCGGGGGTCTCCAAACTTGTAGGGACACTGCCCCTAGTGTCCCTAGTGGTGGCTACGCCCATGACTACCTCGTTTTTGGGGGGGCGTTTTAAAATATGTTAAGTCACTGGCCGATCCAGTGGGAGGGCATTAGGGCCATACTCCCCCAAAAGCTCAAACCAGGGGGCCAAAATATTTTCGATCCGAGAGAGGAACAGTGTTGAGTTCAAACAAAGCAAGAAAAAAGCACTAGAGATGTTTCGACAAAAGTGTTAGCTAGTTAGTTAAAGGCTTTTTATAAGGTGTTTGTGCAAAGCACCTTTGCCCACCTCTAAAGTGTGTGGGAGAATTTTTCGGGAGGGGTTCTTACTTTAATGTTGCAGAACAAAGGTGTAAGGTGTAAGGACAAAAGTGTAAGGTTTTTACCTCTTTTAACGCTTTCCATCCCCTGACACTGCCAGTAAAATTTTATGGGTCGGCTTGGAAAAAAACCCCTAAAGATTTTCAAAAAGTTACACCCCTGCCTCCTGATAAAGCTTTTGAACCTCCCAAGCCGTCTCAAGGTCCCTTGTACTATCTTAGGAACTTTTTATCATCGCACGATAACTTTACAGGGCCCGAACATTACTTGCGTTCACCCTAGCGCACGAAAACATCGTTAAACTTTGGCTGTAAGCTTTTCCCTCGCCTTTTTAATTATATTCTGCCCTTTGTCGCTGAAGTATCTTTTTATTTTGGGAGTTATTTTTCATGGTCATTTTGAGTTGGCTGATCTTGATTTCATGCTGGTTTGCTTCAAAGACTGCCTTATAGTTCATAATTGTCGCCACTAACAAAAAAGTGAGGGGGCCAGTATATATTCAGCTTCCATCTGACAAGACGCTTTCCCCTCTGGAAACTGAAACTTGTTGGATTGGGGCTCATTGCGATCGCTCCCGCCTATAGAATACACTTGTTTCCGATTGTTCACCAATTCAGCTAAAATCTGATTATATTTTGATGAAAATGGGGGTGGGCTTCAGTGGCGGATCTAACCAGTCGGTTTGGGAGGGGCAAACCAAAGTCGAAAAGCAAAAAAAAACGTCACACAGTGAAAAATTGCGCTAAAATATGTTCTGTCGGAAAATTTTAGGTATTAGAGACAGAAGCAAAAAAACGTCACAGGGTGAGAATGAGAAATGTGCACTCCAGATACTTTTTTCCCATCCAAGTCCCAATATTTACACTGAACTTAACTGGTTCTGTTTGAAGATGAGAGTTGAAGTACCCAAATCTTGCTTATAAACTAAAAAGCAGTCGGGGAAAAAAGGAGGTCGATCGCTTTGAGGGCGCAAAAACATAGTTTTTCCCCGAGTTTTTCGTTGGGGGGGCAAATACCTTTTTGCTCCCCCTTGGATCAGCCTCTGGTGGGCTTTATAACCCCTTTTCAATTGTGTAAGTCATAGGCGTAGGAACAGGGGGCCAGGGGGACTATGTCCCTGTCTCCCAATGTTCAAGATCTTAACCATGACCCTTATGGCATTGACTGGAAAGAAACGACTTCAAACTACACTTTGGTCACTCAATGTTCTGGACGTTCCTCCACCCATAGTCTAACTAATGGTTCAATTATGTCCGATAGGGTTGACATCATAAGCATTTTTACGCATTTTCAGGATTTCTTTAGGGCTTTTGGTTTTATCATCCTTTAACATAATATGTGTAGCGCCTTAGGTACTACTTGCTGGTGGCAATAAGCCATTCCAAACCCCTCCACAAATACCAATGTTGATGGTAAGTTGGCTTTTCATCATCAGGAAACCTTTTCTAAACAATGTAATTTCATTGTTTAGAAAAGGTACAGACTGACTAAATCAATTCTCTCGGAGAATTGATTGCTCACCAATAACTGAGCTGATCAGATCAACAGACTGATGAGCGTTGAAATATTTGTTTGGTTATATACATTCATGAAATTGAACCACAGCCATTCCAGGCATCTGTAGATTGCTGTTGGCCAGTATTCAGTATTGATTTCAAATTCAGTTACGAGGAAATAGTCGTCACAAAGGCGAGAAGCTTAAGACGGCAAATTGCCAACAATTCCGCAAAGATACTCAATTACTCAAAATTGCATCGAACATCCACCAAAATAGTCTGCTTAAATCAGGAAGTACTTACAACCAACTCTTATGACTGCATTCTGGCTTGAAGATTCTGCTCACCTTTTAGTTGAACTACCGTTGACCTGCACACCTGAAGAAACCTATGCCAAGCGGCGACTGTGTGGGCTCTCCGATCTCACATACGATCCTTCCTGAAAACAAATGTCCTCGGCCGCTGGTCCGAGTTTCCTGTCATCGTCAGCGAACCGGTCGACAACGCCGTTGCAGCCGGTGTGCCCTCCGGCCCTATCAATTATCTACCACTACACTGTTTCTGGTGTACGGCATCATCGCGCGCCGACCCCGTTACCCCCACTGCCAACCGCGTCGCCACTGCAGCGTCAGCCGCCAAACACGTGAACGCAGCTAACGCTGACGGCGACCTACACCCTCTGCTGCCGCGCTGGCGATAATCGTCTCAGTTCCGACGCGCAGAGGAGTCACAGCAACCACTGTCAGAGGCTGGATGCTGGTGACGAACCGGCGGGCTTTTTGCGATCCATACGGTGGCAGGGGAGTGTGTGAGGATGACTTTGAACCAGTAGTTGGTGAGTCGGGTGCTGGTTTTTGCTGGAGCTTTTTGTTGACGTACCGCGCACACTGGCGTCAATAGTTCGATCTAGCTGCCCCATTTGTGAGGCTGGCCCGCGGGCTGATATCAGATGGCTGTATTTTTTAATGCCTTTGTTTACCACGTGATATCTATCCTCCGTCCCGCATATGATTCCTGTTAATGCTTTGAGTCCTGAGTTATGGCAACAAAACAAGAGATATGTTGTCATGCAGCTGCGAAGGGTGTCCTGGTAATTTATTGTATGCTGGTACTGTGCGAAAATGTGAACTGTAATTCGCCGGTGATCAAGTTAAGCTAAATGGTCAAAATCATTGTTAAGAAATCCCGACGAATCACGAAGGAAATAGTTTTAGCCCACGTTTCTCGACTGGAAATGGTAACTTCCCGGTCTTTTCTGGAAGTCGAGCCATCTCCCAGTGTCTTTCACTGTTATGTCTTGATGAACGATTTCCTTCCACCGCTCTTTAAGAGGCTGTTCACGTTTGACGTCCATGATCAAGGGGGAGAGATTTGGCATTTTCTGACTTAAGGTGCTGACGAAATGGAGGGGGCTTTTTCTGGATGCTGCTGACGGGGAGGGTTAAATTATCGGCTCTCGTGAAATTGTGTTATTGATCGAGAGCTGCACAGGCCCAGAGTAGTTGAAGGACGTGGTGCTTCAATTTGTCTTAGTCAATGTTTCGTAGTCACACTCAAATGCAGATCTAGGGGGAAGGCATTTGCCCCCAAAGGAACATGCTCTGGGCAAAACTATGCTTTTGCCCCCCGCCCAAAGCGATCGACCTCCGTTTTAACCCGGCTCCTTTTTAGTTTATAAGCAAGATTTTGCTGCTTCAACTCACAACTGCAAACAGAACCAGTCAACATTTGCACACCAACTAGCACTCCAAATAGGATACCTATCTTAAATCTACGACTAAAGCAGCAAAACAAGAATGAAATCCATACTGACGTTCAAAACCATTTAAACTGTCTGGCCATTCCAATCCATGATGTTCTCTAGCGCGTGAATGTACTAGTCTGTCCACCATTCAGCAGGCAGGTACAAACAAAATGTGTTGACATAACTTTGAGACGCTTCCTCAGACAACAATGGAGCGGTGCACGGGTCTTCCAATACCTAGGAAACAGTCGCCTGCATTTTTATAGCGGGATCATCGCGGTCCGAAAGGCGATGATTTTCCGGCGGGACGCTTTGTCGAGATCGTATGTCGCGTGGGCCTGCCACCGCACACGCGCTGTTTCCAACCGCGACCGGGCCGCGGCGCCGCCGGAAGACCATACAACGCTGCGGCTGGCGTCAACCGACACCGATGACCTTGAACTCATGTTGGCCACCGGCTGCGTACTCACTGGCGCGTGCGATCTGCGAAGGGCAAGGTTCGACGTCCCGTGCGCCCGCAGTTTCAGCGCGTGGGAATGAAAGATTGTGCGTCTTCTGGGGAACTAGAGCTTGCATGAGGACTTGGTATTATGAGAACGACATAATCTGTATTATTTTTCAGATATATAAATAGCGTCTGAGCAGCTTGATACGGCCCCAGTTTGAATACGGTCTTATGAAGCATTAAACTTTTAACCCTTCACCGCCTGGGGGTCGTCCGATTGCAACACCCTTGGCCTTTTGCGAATGATTCCAAACCGATTTAAATGAGACGCATCTTACTTTTCAAACCTGTAGGGTGAGGAATTCTACAACATATGACAAAAAATTGACATAAGATCAGGTTAGGTCAACAAGTTATGACGTCATTTCTAAACCCATGTAATGCGATTCTGCTCTTCTGAAATGAGGCTCACAAAACCAGGTTGTAGCTCGGCTTTTAGAAGAGCTAGATCAAGTTTCTAAATGTGATTCAAAATCTCTTGGAAACAACATCCGCTTAATTAAATCTATTTTGAGGTTAGGTCAATAACAAGGTCACCAGAGGTCATCAAAGGTATCGGTTTTCAAAAATGTTTGTGTCTTCAAAAAATGAGCATGAGCCAAAAATTCCAATGATATGTCACATGACCCTGAAATATCATTACTTGGCCCTGACCTAAGGTCAAGGTCATGATGATTTGACTTAACATGATCATGCTGCATGTCATTGGAATCCTTGGGTCAAAGCGAACAAATCATTATATTTGGTTTTATTCTAGGTCTAATGGTTGCCAAGGTATAAGTGATTTTCCAAATGGGTCCAGATTTGACCAATTTTGGCCAAGTGTGACGTCATGGATTAACGGATTTGGTTCAAACTCGGCTCCAGAGAAGAAGACGGCTCCGAGCCACCTTCGCCCTGGTGGGGGGTTTCCAAACACCCCCTCGTCTCGGCTTCAATGTGAGATAGGAAAACAACGCGAACACTGGTGGATAGCTGATAAAAAGTAATGAAGAAACTAACTCAGTCACACTTTGGCTGCGGTCGATATTGAGGTCATGACAGGTCGAAGAAGGTGAGAGGTTAGATAAGAGTTTCTGGGCTATAGCGTCTGACAGGGTTGAGTTAAAAGGAAGTTTTAGGCACTATTCGCTTCCTCTCGTTACGGCAAATCGAATGTTGTATAATATTATTATACTAGGTCAAAACATAACAAAATCACATGACCTAAGGTCCGGTCAAGGTGACCATCGGAATCAACATAGTCAATATGCATATAAGTCGACTCGCAATAATAATCCATGCCTAATGGTATCAAAATAAAAGCTTTACCATCTTTTCCATAGCTGTTAGTGACCCAAGACTTGAAACCTGATTAAGTAGCCTCAAATGACCTTTCCCAGGTCACAGGTCCAAACTTGCAACAAGAACCTTTAAAGGGGCCTAGGATATTATGATTTGGGGAGTACAAAGGTATTCCAAGTGGTGTTTACAGCAATAGAACATTTTTCGGCCAACTCCCGTTTTCCCCATGCATTTCCAATGGAGAGGTCATAATCTGTACCTACCTGACCCTAGGTCATCGATATTAAAAATTCCAGAACATGTTTTGTAGTACTCGGTGAGCCCATTATCTTGTACAAGTTTCAATTCGATATATTCACTCTTTTCCTGTTTATGCCACCTCAAATATTGTTGGAGGTAAGTTTATTTTACCTCCACTGGTGACCTGACCTGATATGCACCAATCTTAAAATTTTGGAAAAGTTGCAGAATTGACAAAGGAAAATTTGTGCCAGGTACGGCAGCGCTTCGCACAGCAGCTTTTTATGCCACTGGAAAAACTAGAGGGGGTACTCAAATACCCTCCCACACCGGGGCAAGGGTCAACACCCGCACTGGATGGGGTCTGGCACTAACGCGCACTAGAGAGGGGCCTGGTAGGCTCCCCCTAAGATCTCGGAAACTAAGATGCATAGAAAACGCTGTTTGGGAGGTGGATGGGGGCTATGTTAAACTACATCATGACCAATTTTATTGACCTAGGTCAATATCTTAACACGCGCATTGACGGGGGTCTGAGCCACCTTCGCTTTGACGAGGGTGGGGAGGGTACCCGCCTCCCTCCTAAGATCTCGAGAACCACGGTAGGTAGCGAAAAACGGTAAACGGCGTTGAGTAGCCCATCCACTTCTCCATCGAAAATATTAGAACTTTTTTTAGGTCACATTTAGGGTCACGAGAGGTCAAAACATGCCGTCATAGGGATAACATGTAAATTAAGTTTTTTGGCCATTACATCTGAACAATTAAACATAGAGCAAAACGACTTGAACTATATGAATTCTCACATCAAGCCAAGTCGAATGCTATATAATTTGACCTTGCTAGGTCAAATCAAGGATTTGACATAACCTGAGGTCAGGTCAGGGTCAAATTATATAAAATGCATATCATTAGAACCGCAAAGTCAAGGCGAGTCTAAAGCAGCTAAAATAAACGCTCTATCACTATCCGTTACTGAGTTATGCAGTAAAAACCATTTTTCCTTTGTATTTCCAATGGAGAGGTCATGCCTCGTACCTGACCTTAGGCCATCGATACCAAAAATACCGGAACATATTTTGGAGAACTTGGTGGGCCCAATGTGTGATATGAGTTTCAATCGGAAAAGCTCACCCTGCTCCGACTTATGCTATCTTAAACTTTTTTTGAGGTCAGGTCACTTGACCTGTACTGGTGAGCTGACCTGAGATGACCTAACCTTAAAATGTTCACAAAAGTTGTCAAAATGATGAGGGAAAAGGTATGCCAAGTACGGCGGCCCTACGCGCCGCCGTTTTTTTGGCTATCTCTGAAAAACACGAGGGGGCGGGTACCCGCCCCCCGTCAATGCGCGTGTTAAAGGTCAAACGAGGTCATAAAGTTCAAATATTGGCCATGCTGGGGACCGAGTGAAAAATGGCGTGATTATGCGGAAAAAAGGCAGGAATAATCTAAAGGCGGACTAGGATCATAGAGGGAATGTCGTAAAAACGTTCCCTACAGTTTTGGGGTTAAGGTCACTCAAGGTCATAAACACAATACGGTATAGGTACTACTTATAATGTACAATATGACTAGCACTATAGCAACTATTTGGCGGGAAATGAGGATTGACCTTTCCCAATGACATTTGACTTTGACGTTTGACCTTGAACTTTGCATTGAGGTACTATAACACGCGCCCCGCTGGGGACGCTGGCATAACGCGCCCAGCTGGGGGCGTATTTCGCCCCCTCCGTATCTCATTTCCCAGGAAAGCTAAATAAAAATTACGGAGAGCACTCGAAAGCTCTGGACGAGACAAAGCGATTTTATACGTAGCATTTTTATGCCAGCTCAATATTGAGGTCAGCATAGGTCAAATAAGGTTTCATAGGCTTACAACAGGGCAGTGTACGTTTATCTCTCTAGATCTGAACTCAGGAGAGCTAGAGCAAATATTCATGCATTATTGGATTCTTCTCATCACGGCAAATCGAATGCTGCCTAATATGACCTTGCTAGGTCAAATGGTGAGAATGACCTGACCTCGAGCTAAGTCAGGGTCACAGTGTAACCTGGTATGGTCATTTTGCATATCAATCGACTCCATGGGACAATATAAGCACAATGCTAGGAAAATGGAAGCTTTATCGCAATTCAGTGAGAAGTTATTAGCAAAACAATCACTCTATGCTCCTGTGACTTGACATGACCTTTGAGAGGTCAGATGGTCAAAAACTCAACTTTAAGGTCAGGATCGTGGTAAAATAGACGGTTTATGGATTTTCTGCTTTATCTATCCAGTATTTACTGAAAACGAGCAAATTCTATTTTTCACCATAGACTTATAATGGGGTGGCCAAGAAATTGGCCCCACCTTAGGTGATCCTTTCGCTGGTGTTCCCTAGGCGACGCTTCAAAATCGTGATTTCAGATTTTGAAGTTTGGGTCACTTGACGTTGAATAGCTCCTTGACCTGACAAGACCTGACATAATAAAATTTTATCAAATGTGTGATCAGGGATATGGTAGGTACTGTAAGTTTCGTTTTTCTGCGTCTCTTCGTTTTTGCGTTATCTGGGGAAAACCAGTAAGGGGGCGAATTTCGCCCCCCAGCGGAGCGCGTGTGATGTTACAGTTATACGTCAGACCGGGTAACGCCATTTGACCGGAAGCATTGAGGTCAGTGACCTTGAAAGTGCTGATATGACCTTGACCTTGACCTAATACTTTCTATGAGGTGCCCTTGACATATCACCCCAGTTATATGGCGTTCTGACATCACCACTCGGTCTCCAATGCAAGTGAACTGTTTCGACCACGCGATCACGGCGATCCAAAAGTGCAGTTCTGACTTTAAAAGCCTATAAGTCAAATCATTTTGACCGATTTTCAGAATTATTTCACCAATTGACGCGCTATTAAATACTGTTAAATGTGGCAAAGTATCGTTTCTCGGCTACGAGCGGTTCTCCAGCCACTTTGAAAAAAACAGGTGGGGCAGGGCCTCCGAGGCCCCCTTCAGTTCGCATGTTAACCTGCGCCCCACCGGGGGTCCGGCGCCACCTTCGCCCCACAGGGGCCATCGATGGCCCCCCTCTAACTCCGAAAATATGTGCGTTAGCGCAAATCTGCAAAGTGCAATAGAAAGCTCGCGTGAATTCAGTACGAAATTACTTTGCATGTTTTAGTGCTCAGGTCAATGGTTTGACCTCCAGAGGTCAAATTAGGTCAAGATCGGCTATTTTCACTCAAATATGCAATGATTAAGCAAACCGGGCATAACTCTTATGTCATTAGAGCTATTGAGGCCTGGTAAAGTAAATTTGATAGCAAATTGCCAGTACTTTTTCCGCTATGTGGAACGTAAAGACCTCCCGCCAGTGGTTTGACCGCCAGAGGTCACCTCGTGACCTAATATGACCTGAGGTCACGAAAGGTCAAAAAGTGACCTTGCCGTATATCAAATGAAAGCCAGTGACGAGACAAACACGATGGTGTTTGTTTCACCGCTCTAGCTCAATTAGATCAAAAGTTATTGTCAAAATACTGTTTTTGACCTCCGGTGACCTTGGATGACCTTAGAAAAGTCAAAGGGCAAATATGACCCCTGGGATCCGTGAAAGGGTGTCCAAAAACGTTGTTCTGAGCAGTCTGAGTATTTGCAATCATTTTTGTGGCTTTTATATCATGAAATATCTTTTCCCCATGCTTTTCCAATGGGAGAGGTCGCCTCGTGACCTGACCTCAGGGCACGAAATCGAAAAATCCCGGATATACACCTTGTAGACCCTGGAGGGGTCATGAAGTGTAGGAAGTTTCAAATCGATCGACTTTGAAATGTAGCTCTTACAGAGCTCTAAAGGTGAAGTGAGGTGACCTTGGTTGACCTCGTCTGGTGACCTGACCTTGGGTGACCCGGGGTAAAAATTTCGGGGATGATGGGAAAATGATGCAGTGAGAGGTAGAGCCCTCAACCGCGGTGCTGCGCCTCGTCGTTTTTCTGCTATCCCGGAAAAACCTTAGGGGGCCATCGATGGCCCCCCCGGTGGGGCGAGGGTTAAGAATGTACCTTGGTCTCCTTCCTCTCTGTGTTCTGGGCCTTCCTTCTCGTACCTATGGGGTGGCCTCTGGCACCTGGGGGCGCATTTTTTGCATCGCGAGGTGTGCCATATAATTTTAATACGTTTCTGGGGGTGTTAGTAACTTAACACGCGCACTGGAGGGGCCTCCGAGGCCCCCACCTGTTTTTCCGAGGTGGCCGGAGAACTGCTCGTAGCCGAAACACAATACTTTGCCACATTTAAAATAATTTAATAGCGCGTCGATCGGTGAAGACTTTTTGAAAATCGGTTGAGAAACGTTTGACTTATAGGCTTTCAAAGTCAGACCTGAATTTTGAGATCGCCGAAATCGCGCGGTCGGACCAGTTAGCTTGCATTGGAGACCGAGTGGTGACGTCATAACGCCATATAACCTGGATTATATGTCAAGGTCACCTCACATGAAAGTCAAGGTCAAGGTCAAAGGTCATAGGTCAAGGTCATATCGGCACTGTCAAAGTCACTGACCACTGTACTTCCGGCCAAATGGCGTTACCCAATCTGACGTATATTATGCTATGACGTCATCGATAGGGTACCCCAATACAAAGGTCAAGGTCAAAGGTCATTTGGAAAGGTCAATCCTCATTTCCCGCCAAACAGTGGCTACAGTGTTAGTCAAAGTGTACATTATAAGTAGTATACCATATGGTGACCTTAAAGGTCAATGACCTTGAATGACCTTGACCCCAAAATTGTGGGGAAGCCTCTTTGAGACCTCTTCTCTATGAACCTGGTCCGCCTTTAGCTTATTCCCGTTATTTTCCTGCATAACCACAGCATTTACCAATCGGTCCCCAGCATGGCCAAGATTTGACCTTTACGACCTCGTTTGACCTTGAAGATATTGACCTAGGTCAATAAAATTAGTCATCATGTAGATCACCATAGCCCCCACCCACCTCCTAAGTGGCGTTTTTTCTAAACCTCTTATTTTCCGAGATCTTAGGGGCCTACCAGGCCCCCTTCAGTGCGCGTTCGCGCCAGACCCCCCTCCAGTGCGGGTGTTAACCCTCACCGCACCGTCGGGGAAGGCATCGAAAGGTATTTTTTTAGAATAACAGAAAGACGAGTCCAGTTGCAAGGTTCAAGTGCTTACCTCTCACCCCATCCGGTTTCCACCATCCACCATCCATCTTTTTACCCTGGGCCACACAAGGTTAGGTCACCAGGCGAGGTCAACCAAGGTCACCTCATTTCAACTTTTGAGAACTATCACAGCTACATTTCTTCTTCGATCAATCTGAAATTTTCTAGACTTAACCCGCGCCCCACCGGGGGTCCGGCGCCACCTTCGCCCCACCGGGGGGCCATCGATGGCCCCCCTCTAACTCCGAAAATATGGGCGTTAGCGCAAATCTGCAAAGTGCAATAGAAAGCTCGCGTGAATTCAGTAAGAAATTACTTCGCATGTTTTAGTGCTCAGGTCAATGGTTTGACCTCCAGAGGTCAAATTAGGTCAAGATCGGCTATTTTCACTCAAATATGCAATGATTAAGCAAACTGGGCATAACTCTTATGTCATTAGAGCTGTTGAGGCCTAGTAAAGTACATTTGATAGCAAATTGCCAGTACTTTTTCCGCTATGTGGAACGTAAAGACCTCCCGCCAGTGGTTTGACCGCCAGAGGTCACCTCGTGACCTAATATGACCTGAGGTCACGAAAGGTCAAAAAGTGACCTTGCCGTATATCAAATGAAAGCCAGTGACAAGACAAACACGATGGTGTTTGTTTCACCGCTCTAGCTCAATTAGATCAAAAGTTATTGTCAAAATACTGTTTTTGACCTCCGGTGACCTTGGATGACCTTAGAAAAGTCAAAGGGCAAATATGACCCCTGGGATCCGTGAAAGGGTGTCCAAAAACGTTGTTCTGAGCAGTCTGAGTATTTGCAATCATTTTTGTGGCTTTTATATCATGAAATAGCTTTTCCCCATGCTTTTCCAATGGGAGAGGTCGCCTCGTGACCTGACCTCAGGGCACGAAATCGAAAAATCCCGGATATACACCTTGTAGACCCTGGAGGGGTCATGAAGTGTAGGAAGTTTCAAATCGATCGACTTTGAAATGTAGCTCTTACAGAGCTCTAAAGGTGAAGTGAGGTGACCTTGGTTGACCTCGTCTGGTGACCTGACCTTGGGTGACCCGGGGTAAAAAATTTCAGGGATGATGGGAAAATGATGCAGTGAGAGGTAGAGCCCTCAACCGCGGTGCTGCGCTTCGTCATTTTTCTGCTATCCCGGAAAAACCTTAGGGGGGCCATCGATGGCCCCCCGGTGGGGCGAGGGTTAATGGACCTTCTCGGGTCGATAAAATTTGTATCCGAGATTTTTCGATTCAGCGACCTGAGGTCAGGTCACGAGGCGACCTCTCCCATCGAATAAGCATCAGGGACAGCACCCAAATTATCTAAAAGCCACAACAATTATTGCAATTGTTCAGATTTCTCAGAAAAACATTACTGAGCACCATTTTACGAATTCTATGGGCAACATTTTTACCTTTCACATTTTCTCTTTCATTTGAAATACGGCAAGGTCACTTTCTGAGCTTTTGTGACCTCAGGCCATTTTAGGTCAGTCCATTCCAGGAAAGGGGGACAAAAAATATTTGCCCCCACAACAGAAAAGCTCGGAGAAAAAGTGTATTCGCCCCAAGCTGTCGGACTCATTTTTAGTTTATAAGCAAGGTTTTGGTGCTTCAACTCTCAACTTGAAACAGAGCCAGTCAACTTTAACGTAAACATTGGGCTCCGGATAGCAAAAGCAAGCATCTTGCATGGCCACATGCATAGGCAGGTCCAAATAGGGGCAAGGGGGCACGTGCCCCCCGATCGATAGACCCTCTGCGCCCCCTCAAATGGTCACTGCGCCCCCCTGAAAGGTCGATGGCGCCCCCTGAAGCGCAGCATCCTAAACCCCTTCCGCCCTCAGGATGCCAAAATCGGCGCCCACCGATAGGATTTTGTGCCCATCTGATAGGTTTTTCCGGTCAAAATTGGCGCCCACCGGACCGGATGGCGCCCTCCCCCGGAAGGTGCTCTCCTGATCGGCAATCCTGGATCCGCCTATGGCTACATCTTTCACCCCACGACGTTTTTTGGCTTACATTTTCTTGCGCTTACCCCCAAAGGCGCCAAGGATCGATGGGGGTACGTCCCCCTTAACCCCTGGATCCGCGTACATAGGCGGATCCAGGATTGCCGATCGGAGGGGCACCTTCCCGGGGAGGCGCCATCCAAACCAGGGGGCGCCACTTATGACCGGCAAAACCTATCAGGTGGGCGCCAAATCCTATCTGTGGGCGCCGACTTTCGCATCCTGGGGGGTGGGAAGCGACATTTCAGGGGGCGCCGAGGGTCGATCGGGGGCACGTGCCCCCCTTGCCCTCCTGGATCCGCCTATGTCCGCGTATGCGCCATGGAACTCTCAGGGGGAGCGATGACAGTTTCGGGTGGCGTCGAAGTTCTTTCCAGGGGAAGGTACCCCAATCCTTCCTCCTGGATATGAATATGCACCTGACTATAATTAATTATGATTAACCTGTTATAGAATTAGCGGAAAAAATTGGTAAGCCGCCTAGGAGATAAACCTTTAAATAATCTCCTAACAGAGTTTTTTTGGAGGCAACTATAAATTTTGGAAGGCAGCTGTTGTTCCAATACAGCATTCTTTCTAAAAAAGGCATTCGCAATTTATTCCTTATTGTTGTTTACTGAGCAGCACGCGGCGGCGTCGTCGTCAAAAGGAGGATAAAATACTGGGGGCGGTGAGGGGGGCGTGCAGTACTCTTCTTCAGCTGCCGTGGGTTCAGGTGAATTTGTCTTGTTGATGCGAGTATTACAAGGAGCAGAAGAAAAGGCCTGGCTGGTATTTGTCAATTTTCCTGCTCAGATGATTAGATATTTTACACTAGGCGCGTTTCATTTAGGGGCGCAATCTGAGCATTTGCTAGTTGACGCTGCAAGGTGCTGCTGGCCCTGCATAAATATCACAATATTTTCGGGTAATTTTAAATAAGACATCCACTTTCTCGAAAGATTTTCTGTAGAAATGATACATTTTTGGAATTAGCAAGACACCCTCTTTCTATCCAGTGAGGTCCTGTAGTGTCACTCCCACTTAAACCTCAATTTTCAATACTTACTTAACCTGAACATTGTAATTGTGTGCCGTCCATTGCTGTAAATAAACAATATTTGGCAAGATGGGTGATTGTCAGCATTGCAGGCTAGGTTAATACAGAGCCAGAGGTTCGGTGCGCAGCAGGCCGGCTCGCTAAATTGAGACTTAGGTTAGGTTAGGCTAGGCTAGGCTAGGCTAGGCTAGGCTAGGCTAGGCTAGGCTAGGACAGAAATGAAATGATGAATGTCTTAAGCAATGAAATGGACTACCTTATTTGTGAGTGTGTGCATGTTTTGCAATTGGACAGGTAGATGTAGATGCACCATATTTTCGGACCAGCGGTCACTGGCTGTTGGCTGCCACCTCTAATGGGTGAACTCTTGAGCTGCTCTCTAGATCTTTACCACTCAATTTGAAGTGCAGCAGAGGATCACCTTCTTTTGAAAAAAAATGACAAAGACTTTGGTGTTTGCTTTAATGCTGACTGTGTTTACAGTGTGAACATCCCAGTGAAGTCTGGTGGCTGCTACTTGAAATTTGTCTATGTGGAGGAGCCTGGCTTATCTTGATTACTGTGACTTAGGGTTTACTGTGGTATTTGCAGTGTCCAAAACTGGTTTTGCACTATAGTGTTCAGTGTAAAATCCATATTGGAAAGTTTAATCAGTTAATGGAAAATTCAGAACTGAAAGTATTTTGAATGTCAATTAAAGCTCTTATTAGACAATTATTTAAAGTTTAAAAACATTTTATCATCAAAATTACCATTTTACCATATTGCTGTTCAGCTCATTTACATCATAATTATCTAGAAGTGCCTAAAAACTCCACTTGGGTGAGTGTAAAATTTGCTAAAAAACAATGGGGTGGAAAATGCAGCTTGCTTTGATGTTACTCTCCACCCAGCACACTGGGGTTTGGGACATTCTATATGCAATGCAAATGTGGCTGCCCTTGATTGATGTTGGAATCGGAATGGTAGTTTGCAGTGGGATATGCAATGCAAATGTGACTGCCCTTGTTTGATGATGGGAAGGCCACTTAAATTTAACACTAAATTTGGACACACTGAGGAGCCAGAAAGGCAAAAACACTTCTACCCTCACTACATGGGTGTTGGAATTTGGAGGTTTTGGAAATGTACTTGCAGGTAGTGAACCAGAAGAATATTTAAGGTGAAATAATGGCATGTATCGTATTATTTCTAGCCTTCTCTGCTCAACAATACTGATTTTTTAAAGTGTTTCCAAATCTGTCACTCAATTTGTCTTGATAGCTCACTGACAGTTTTATGTGGTGTTTTTGTATACTTGTTCTGACTGCTCTGGGAAATAAAAATAGGTAGTTTAAAAGAAATGTTGTCTGCAAATGATACATATCAGGAATCAGCAGTCTTCTCCATTCTTCAATATGTCAACTGAATGAGCACTGCAATAATAAAGTAAAATAAAACTTACTCTTAGAAAGTCACAACTATTTTTCACTCATACCTTAAAGCTGTCATTAGGTCAGGCCAGTTGGCAAAACATGACAGGTTTTGCCAAATTTTTATTTTTACAACCTGTGGTAGAAGCTGATTTGGGCAAGATCTTGTTGAAGCTTACCCTTTAAACAGTATGACACTTTTTGATAAGATATTGGTACTGACACTAGTGGATCTGTGCATCTGATGATACATACTTTTGCAATCTATGTGCATTTGTATCAGTTTTTATATCATCTTTCCGTAACAACAGGAGAACATAGGCCAAGGAAGAGAACAGCAAAAAGGTATGAAACAAAAAAAGCAATAAGGAGGAACAGAATAGAAGACACTTTATTAGGTACACAGTACAAATAAAAGGTAAATAAATGAACAAGTTATCAGAATTGGAACTTAAAGGTCAGTACCAAGGCCCCACGCCTCTGACCCAAATAAATTAGCGGCCTCAGGCTAAGTTGTCACGGATCAAACCTGCAGCTCCACCTCTAGGCACTGGGTCGTCTAAACGGAGTTTCATGTGAAAAGCTCCACTAATTCTGTCTGATACCCCTTAGTTTTATTTACACTATCCATGACACTCGCACCAGTGCTCGTGGAAAATGTCCAATACCCTCGAACTCAGGGGAGGGAGACGCCCAGACCAAGTGCAGACAGTCAGTTCCGCAAACCCGAAACGTCGAGCGGATTGAATCCAAGTATTTATCAGAGCCCAAAATGGGTGCAGTAAAGCTACCAAAAGCCAATCTCGTCGCCACCATTCCGCGCGGATAGACCCAACGCGGCCAGCTGTCCCGGGGGTGTCCCATCACCTCGCCGGCAGCTGCGCCGCTCTCTCCTGTCGCTCCGCATCTAGCGGGCCGGTCGGCTGGCCCACCCCTCTCACTCTCCGGCCTCGCACCGCGGCAGCGCTCTCTCGGTCAGCCACCAGGCCGGGGTGGTGCCCCCAGCTAAACACCCGTCCCCCTCCTCCCCAGGGGGGAGGGGCGCCCCATGACTCAGCGGTTCGCCCAAGCCCAAGCTATTTCGTTCTTAGGAGCTTCCTACTTAATTCTCTAACTGTGATGTCGTATGTGTTACTGTTAATTTCAATACAATATGGAGGCTGCATTTTTCATGGTAGAATCCTTGCCATCATGCCCGAGGTAGAGTCATTACTGTGACATATATTAATACAAGTCAGGACAATACAAAATCAGATAATATAAAACATACAAATGTGATAATTTTTGCACAATTCTTTTTTGGTAATAATCGCATCATTTGAGGACACTTTGACAATACACAATATTTTGAAAATGTTTCATTGCTTAATCATATTTGCTCAAATGGTAACGCGTTGGGCTCCAGCCTACTGATCAAGAACATGCAGAATCCATCCCAAGCCTGCACAGTGTGTGATTGCAAGCCTGGGATCGGTGAGAGGGTGACCTGAGCAGACCTTGGGAACGGTCCGATGCCCTCCCCCTCTGTTCATGTGGCGACACTCCTACCAGTAACATCAGCTATATGACCTGCTGCTATACCGTGACAGGGCCCGGTTTCTGTTCGGAGAGGCCAGTGGTGGGTCGGCGGCAGGATCATGACGACCATGGAGACAATGCCAGCGACTGAGGAGCCGGACGATACCAGTTGGATGTCCGCCACTACCATCGTGAGTGTCCTTTCCCCGCCGACGCTAGCGACAGGATGGATATAAGCGTGGCTAAAGTGGCTCATGATGATAATGGGCACGATTTTTGCTAGTCGTATTGGGTCTATTATCCCGGTTCTGTTGTAAGGCTTTATCAGGTGCAGCTCTGCAGGTTTCTGTCCGCTAATTCTGTCTTACGCCGAGCATATCTGTGATTTTGTGGAGATAAAAACTTTTGACTGACTGATACCTCGTCTTGGTGAAATTGAAGCTATCTGCCTTTTTAATGAACCTAACACCTCTCTGATTACTGCTCATCGTGCCCTGGATGTGCCTGGATGAGTTGCTAATGCTTGTGGAAAGTTGGGCAGTATAATTTTATATCGCAAATTGTGGACAAAAAGTGCCTAAAATGTGATGCTGTTGACTGTGAACTTTGTTATTTTGTATGTGGGATGAAAAACTCGTTGAAGGATCACGAGCCTTTCAAGCGTGTTATCGTACCGACAGCACATTTTGAAATCTTCCAATTTGTTTGGGGCATTGTTTTCTGTTCCGAATATTTTGTCATTGTTTCAAAAGCTGGAGTTCTTTAGTGGAAATCAGCACCCCGAAAACTTGATAATTCACTCATCAGAGTTTCCACGTTGATTTTCCACTCATTCGCGCGGCCAGTGATTCGTTTCTGCCTCGTTCATCCTTGGATAGGCATTACATACTGCAATGAGCAGCAACCAGTCAAGAGACCCGCCGATATGCTATGTTGATGCGAACCGTAAAATAAAACAAAAGAAAGAAATCAACCTAATGTAGAAAAGTAAATTGGATTTGTCTCCCCAGCTAACGTAATGAAAGAATATTGTTCTTCCGTGTGTGCAATTTTGCCGCGGAATTTCCCTCCACATACAGATGGCATGCACCGCTCTCACGTGTTTGTGTCCGTGCGTTCAGGCTGGCTATGACTTTGAGTTCGACCCTCCGCTGGAAGCCAAGTACGAGTGTCCTATATGTCTGATGTGCCAGCGCGACTGCGTGCAGACATCGTGCGGCCACAAGTTCTGCGGACCCTGCATCCTCGCCTGGCTTCGGTGAGGCTAGAGTCACACTGGATAAAGGAGTAAAAATCCTCACGTTCCCTGAAATTGAGGGGCTAAAGATCTGCTGCTGCAGATACCTTCGTCTGTATTGATATCATATATCACCTGAGTTTGAATACAGTGAGAGGGTAAGGGGTGGCTTTGGTAGTTGTTTATTTTTAGATCGCTCAGAACAGTTCAGTGGTGTGTCTTGGCCAGATTCACTATTTAAGAACTCCATCTGAACAAATACACTCTAGTGTAAGCTTCCTGAACTTGAAATAGGTACCCTAGTCCCAAAGATCCTTCAGCGCAATATCAGGCATCAGAGTTGTGTGATTGATGTGTCCTGGAGGGTCGCAGCTCCCGACTGTACACGTTATATATCGTGTAGCGCGTACGAAGGCCCGAAGGCACAGGCTTGCCACTCAAGGCTGATTATGGATGCCTAAATTGAATGATGTTCCTAAAATAATCGACGCTCACGCGCTTGTTGCGTTTTAAGTCCCATGCTAAATGGAAACAAAGCTCTGACGGCACGGTGGCCGTAAGCACAACACATAGTTCAGAGTTGAATTTGATACACCAGTCGTGGTGTCATAAGATTAATAAAGTATGGAAACAATGCCAAAGCTAACGAAGTATCTCTAAAGGTTTAAAAATGCCCTATTCCAGAATATCGGCGATTGTCATCAGCTGACCTTTGGTACCTTTGGTAGACAGACTGCTGTCATTCAGCCAGCCCGGTCGGAGCTGGATGACGCGGCCTGCGGAGCGGCGCGTTCCTGTTGACCACCGTGCGTGTTCCTGTGCGTGTTCGGCAGGCGGGAGAGGGAGCAGTGTCCTCAGGACAACCAGCCGCTGACAGAGGACGACATCTACCCGGACAACTACACCCGGCGCGAGATCCTACAGCTGCGAGTGCGGTGTCCCAACAGCAAGAACGGTTGTCCGGCGACCCAGGAGCTGGCCAATGTGGAGCGGCACCTCACCGAGTGTGAATACCAGGTCAGAGAGAGAGAGAGAGAGAGAGAGAGAGAGAGAGAGAGAGAGAGAGAGAGAGAGAGAGAGAGAGAGAGAGAGAGAGAGAGAGAGAGAGAGAGAGAGAGAGAGAGAGAGAGAGAGAGAGAGAGAGAGAGAGAGAGAGAGAGAGAGAGAGAGAGAGAGAGAGAGAGAGAGAGAGAGAGAGAGAGACAGAGAGAGAGAGACGGAGACGGAGACGGAGACGGAGACAGAGACAGAGACGGAGACAGAGACAGAGACGGAGACAGAGACAGAGACGGAGACGGAGACAGAGAGAGAGACAGAGACGGAGACAGAGACGGAGACGGAGACGGAGACGGAGACGGAGACAGAGACAGAGACGGAGACAGAGACAGAGACAGAGACAGAGACAGAGACGGAGACGGAGAGGGAGACAGAGACAGAGACACAGGCAGAGACGGAGACAGAGACGGAGACGGAGACAGAGACGGAGACGGAGACGGAGACGGAGACGAGAGAGCGGAGAACGGAGAGAGAATTTCCCCTTGGGGTGCCAAAGAAACACGAATAGCGATCGTCGATTGTGGTCTAATTGAAGTTGACTGATTTTTTGTGCTTTGGTGTTGTTGCACGCTTGCAGATCGTTAAAAATTGTATATTTACATACTTGAGCGACCATCCGCAGGCGTGTACATATTTCGAATTATTCAAACAGTACCCGCGGGAAATTGCTGTGCTGAGTCGCCGTCCGTGTTTTCTCACCTCTGTCTACGCAAAGTGAGTGTGGGGCGCCCTCTGAGCGCGCCGTTAAGTGCGGTTGTCCAGTGAGAGCGCTCTGACGGCTAGTGCGGGTGTCCAGTGAGAGCGCCGTGACGGCGAGTGCTGGTGTCCAGTGAGAGCGCTCTGACGGCGAGTGCGGGCGTCCAGTGAGAGCGCTCTGACGGCGAGTGCTGGTGTCCAGTGAGAGCGCTCTGACAACGAGTGCTGGTGTCCAGTGAGAGCGCTCTGACGGCGAGTGCGCCGCCCGGCAGATCGTGCCCTGTCCGAACCGGTGCTCCATGCGAACCATGAAGCGGGAGGTGGCCGAACACTGTCAGAGCAGCTGTCTCCGCCGGCTGGTCAACTGCTCCCTCTGCAGCGAACAGTTCCAGCTCAACCAGCAGAAGGTGAGCGTGACAGCCACAGTTGTGGCCGACCGCTACACCTCTCCTCTGGTGGTACCAGCTCTCGCCAACGCTAACAGACCCTTGCTAAAGCCAACTGATGTGTGCTAAAACTAATTCGCCCTCACTTACACTGACCGGCTTTTTACAAATACTACCTGGTACTCGTTAATTCTAATTGACCTTTTGTGGATGCTAACTGGCGCTCGCTATTATAACCAGTCCCACCTGACCAGGTGTCCCTGTACCGGCAGTCCCAGCTGACCAGGTGTCCCTGTACCGGCAGTCCCACCTGACCAGGTGCCCCTGTACCGGCAGTCTCATCTGACCACGTGCCCCTGTACCGGCAGTCCCACCTGACCACGTGCCTCTGTACCGGCAGTCCCACCTGACCACATGCCCCTGTACCGGCAGTCCCACCTGACCACATGTCCCTGTACCGGCAGTCCCACCTGACCACGTGCCCCTGTACCGGCAGTCCCACCTGACCACGTGTCCGCTGGTGGCGCTGACGTGCGAGTCGTGTCAGACGGTGACTCCGCGTCAGGAGATGCAGCACCACCTCGCCGAGGAGTGCCCCCGCACCGTCATACCGTGCACCTTCCACGAGGTGGGCTGTAAGGAGCGCATGGTGCGCGCCGACCTGCCCATCCACCTGCAGGAGAACACGCAGAACCACATGAAGGTGAGCGCCGGCGACGCGACAGGATTGGTTACAATGCGTGAATCCATTGTATTTTCATCATATAGCATCCTCATTTTCCATATCGTTTTGTATACTACTAGCCTCAGCATAACCGCCACCACCATACCTGTCGGTACATTTGCTTCTACGGCTGTCATGCCAGCACCAGATTCCTCACTGTCTGATACAGTATCTCGCCGACACATGGATCTGACACAGTGTCCCGCTCCCGCAGATGCTGGTGCTGAGCTACAAGAACGTCTCCGGGTTTATGTCGGACCTGGGCCGGGCGGTGGGCGCGCTCACCTCTCCGCTGGCCTCGCCGAGTCTGAACAGACAGGGCAGCGCCTCCAGCGTGGCCAGCGAGGGTGTCCAGAGACAGTGGAGCACCAGCTCTATACAAGAGGGCGCCACCTGCGCCCAGCACGGCAGGTCAGTACCCCCCCCCCGGCGCTGGCTAGTGGCGAGGGTAACCACGTGACGTGGGATGGAGGGCTGCCCTGGGACAGAGGATGGTAGAGAGTGTGTGATTGTTTTGTGGGGGAGAACCAGTCCACCTCTGGAATAATTCTCCGGCCTCTGATTCTGTGACCTCTGTGAGTTGGGCATCTCGCCGGAGAGCTTAGCCTTTGTAGGCTATGTTTATCGCCTAGCATTTTGTGTGATCTCCGTGTAACCTCTGTTTGACCTCTGGTGGGACCGGCAGCCACCACCGCTCCGTCTCGGTACCGGCGGGGCCGGTGGAGGGCGCCAGAGTTGCCAGCGAACTGGAGACCCGACTGCAGATGGACTTCAGCAACCTGAACCTCGGCAAAAGTCGGTGTCGCCAGAGAAAGTCATCAAGGTGAGGCTGCTCGGATCGGCAGTGGGTAACGCCCGGGTGTGCAGGCGGGTATGAAAAACAGTAGCCAACACGCTGTGAAGAGGGTGATGATAAATCGTGAACCAGGATATGGATCAGTCCCTTAACTCAATGTTTGACAAGATGTGTTGGCTTTGAGGGTCCGACGGAAGAACTTCAAGGTGAAATGTATTACTTTGTGATAGAATCTCCTGTATAACAGTGGTTTTGATGTTCATGTCAGACATCCCCTGTGACATCTTTTGATTTTTCACACCACAATCTGTGTCCTGATTCTTGCACATACCTACCGGACATATGTGTCCTGACAATTGCACCTCTTCTACGGGTCATCCGTGTCCTTCGGACCCTCACATATCCTCTACAAGACATCTGTCTTTGACTGACTCTGACACATCACCCACAGGACGTCTGAGTCCTTCTGACCCTCACACATCTTCTGCGGGACAGTTCTGCCCTGACCCTCACACATCTTCCACGGGACATCGATGTTCTTCTCACTATCACACATATTCCACAGGATTTTTGTGTACATCTGACCCTCACACATCTTCCGCAGGACATCTGTGTCCTGACCTCCCACATCTTATACAGGACGTTTGTGTCCATCTAAACCTCACACATCTTTCACAGGACATCTATGTCCTGACATCCCACATCGTATACAGAACCTTGGTGTCCATCTAAACCTCACACATCTTCCACAGGACATCTGTGTCCTGACATCCCACATCTTCTACAGGACGTTTGTGTCCTGACCTCACACATCTTCCACAGGACATCTGTGTTCTGACCCTCACACATCTTCCACAGGACATCTGTGTCCTGACCTCCCACATCTTATACAGGACGTTTGTGTCCATCTAAACCTCACACATCTTTCACAGGACATCTATGTCCTGACATCCCACATCGTATACAGAACGTTTGTGTCCATCTAAACCTCACACATCTTCCACAGGACATCTGTGTCCTGACATCCCACATCTTCTACAGGACGTGTGTGTCCTTCTGACCCTCACACATCTTCCACAGGACATCTGTGTTCTGACCCTCACACATCTTCCACAGGACATCTGTGAGAAGAACGTGCGGCTGGAGCAGCGCTCGCGGGAGCAGGCCATCCAGATCCAGAACCTGCGCGCGCAGCTGAAGGAGCTGAGGGAGGTGGGCCGGCGGGCGGCGCAACTGCCGGCCGACATGCTGGGCCGCTGCTGCCACGGCACCTACGTCTGGCGCTTCCACAACTTCAGCGGCGAGATCCGCCAGATGGAGGAGAACCCCTCACGGGTAAGGCTGGTGGGGAGCTGCCGGCACTGCTGTCTACCGTGAGCAGGGATTCTGGCAGACTGGCTGATTATTACGTGTTGAGATGGTGATAGTGACGCGGCCTGAATATCAAACAGCAGCATTGGAATGTCCCGCTGCTGTGAACACTCACTGCGCGTTTGGCACATATTTATGTCTTTGTTGTTCATGGATTTATACATGTTATGTTGCGCATGTACTATGTATATGTAGGCTATCTCCTCGACGATTTGTGTCGGATTCTCCTCGTTCAGATAAGACGCGAACTGTTGCAAATCAAGGAAAGTGAGTATATCCTGTGGCGTATTTGTTAGGGATGGTGGACCCTCGCCTTACGATTATTTCATAAGGTCCTATCGGCGTCAGTGCTGCTACCACGTTCGGTGTCGCAAACAATATCCGTAAAGTGGTGGCACCATCTACCTTTGCGTTTACCAACTACCACCTGCTGCATGTGTCGCCAGGTGGTGCACTCGCCCAGTTTCTACACGTCTCCGTTCGGGTACAAGCTGTGCCTGCGGGCGAACCTATACCAGCGGGACGGCGAACGGTACCTGGCGCTCTTCATCCACATGCGGCGCGGCGACAACGACGACATGCTGGAGTGGCCCTTCTCCGGCCGCTTCATCGTCTCCCTGGTCAGTAGACTTCCTCCCCCATCTCTGTGTCCCTGGTCAGTAGACTTCCTCCCCCGTCTCTGTCTCCCTGGTCACTAGACTTCCTCCCCCGCCCCTGTCTCCCTGGTCAGTAGAACTGCTCCCCCGTCTCTGTGTCCCTGGTCAGTAGACCTGCTCCCCCGTCTGTGTCCCTGGTCAGTAGACTTCCTCCCCCGTCTCTGTGTCCCTGGTCAGTAGACTTCCTCCCCCGTCTCTGTGTCCCTGGTCAGTAGACTTCCTCCCCCATCTCTGTGTCCCTGGTCAGTAGACTGCCTCCCCCGTCTCTGTGTCCCTGGTCAGTAGACTTCCTCCCCCCGTCTCTGTGTCCCTGGTCAGTAGACCTGCTCCCTGCCCCTGTGTCCCTGGTCAGTAGACCTGCTCCCCCGCCCCTGTGTCTCTGGTCAGTAGACCTGCTCCCCCGTCTCTGTGTCCCTGGTCAGTAGACTTCCTCCCCCCGTCTCTGTGTCCCTGGTCAGTAGACCTGCTCCCTGCCCCTGTGTCCCTGGTCAGTAGACCTGCTCCCTGCCCCTGTGTCCCTGGTCAGTAGACCTGCTCCCTGCCCCTGTGTCCCTGGTTAGTAGACCTGCTCCCTGCCCCTGTGTCCCTGGTCAGTAGATCGCTCCCCTCCACCTGTGTCCCTGGTCAGTAGACCTGCTCCCTGCCCCTGTGTCCCTGGTCAGTAGACCTGCTCCCCCGCCCCTGTGTCTCTGGTCAGTAGACCTGCTCCCCCGTCTCTGTGTCCCTGGTCAGTAGACTTCCTCCCCCGTCTCTGTGTCCCTGGTCAGTAGACCTGCTCCCTGCCCCTGTGTCCCTGATCAGTAGACCTGCTCCCTGCCCCTGTGTCCCTGGTCAGTAGACCTGCTCCCTGCCCCTGTGTCCCTGGTCAGTAGATCGCTCCCCTCCCCTGTGTCCCTGGTCAGTAGACCTGCTCCCTGCCCCTGTATCCTTGGTCAGTAGACCTGCTCCTCCGCCCCTGCATCCCTGGTTAGTAGACCTGCTCCCCCGCCCCTGTGTCCCTGGTTAGTAGACCTGCTCCCTGCCCCTGTGTCCCTGGTCAGTAGACTTCCTCCCCCGTCCCCTGTGTCCCTGGTCAGTAGACCTGCTCCCTGCCCCTGTGTCCCTGGTCAGTAGATCGCTCCCCTCCCCTTTGTCCCTGGTCAGTAGACCTGCTCCCTGCCCCTGTATCCTTGGTCAGTAGACCTGCTCCTCCGCCCCTGCATCCCTGGTTAGTAGACCTGCTCCCCCGCCCCCTGTGTCCCTGGTTAGTAGACCTGCTCCCTGCCCCTGTGTCCCTGGTCAGTAGACTTCCTCCCCCGCCCCCTGTGTCCCTGGTCAGTAGACCTGCTCCCCGCCCCTGTGTCCCTGGTCAGTAGACCTGTTCCCCCGCCCGTGTGTCCCTGGTCAGTAGACTTCCTCCCCCGTCTCTGTGTCCCTGGTTAGTTGACCTGTTCCCCCGCCCCTGTATCCTTGGTCAGTAGACCTACTCCCCCCGCCCCCTGTGTCCCTGGTCAGTAGACTTCCTCCCCCGTCTCTGTGTCCCTGGTTAGACCTGCTCCCTAGCCCCTGTATCCCTGGTCAGTAGATCGCTGCGCTCCCCCTGTATCCCTGGTCATTAGACCTGCTCCCCGCCCCTGCATCCCTGGTTAGTAGACCTGCTCCCCCGCCCCTGTGTCCCTGGTTAGTAGATCTGGTCCCCCGCCCATGTATCCTTCTTTTATTATTCAACGCCTTTTGTTTTAACCTCGATGTGCCCTTCGAAAATGGAAAAGTTTCCAGACTTGACGGCAGGCCCTGTTCAAAGACCGAGGTACCAGTTACGGAGGTGCGCAGGCCCTGTTCAAGGACCGAGGTACCAGTTACGGAGGTGCGCAGGTCCTGTTCTAAGACCGAGGTACCAGTTACGAAGGTACGCGGTCCTGTTCAAAGACCAATTCCTTCGCTGCTGGATGGCGGTGAACCTGTTGGTACCAACTACAGCTCTTCGTGAACTGAATTATCAGAAATGTCCTTTGACATGGTGCCGGTAACCGTATCCCTTCGTAGTTGGATGCGCGCGCACGTTCTAAACCCGCCGGTTGTCCTTTCTCTAAGTCGTCGACCGGCCGATGCTACACCATTACCACCACCATTGGATGTGTATTCGTTGCACTGAACTGCTGGTACGATCCATCGTTTCCTTGTTTTCTTGATAGCGACATAGCAGACTGTCCTTGTATGGGACGCTCTCTCACCGTCAAATGCTTCTTCGCTTGTTGACAAAACTTCTGGCACACGCAGACTTCTATGGATGTTCCCAATTTTAGAGTGGATGATGTTTTCGGAGACAGGTCACGAATGCTGAATGAACCTTATTCGATGTCTGAAACGCGCTGCCGATTTCCTCACGATTTATGCGGGGTGTGCTGTTTGGCTCAGAGGATATCACACACTTAAAAAATGGGTGGACACAGGTTTGGGAAAACAAACTGCCGGAAGCGTCTGGTTTCAAGATACCCAAAATAAGCAGATCCAGATTGCCTATCTGGAGTTCTTATTAATCTGTTTAAGACAGGTGAACTTCTGCGCCTCTGGGCGATTCTCACGTGGTAGGACTCTCAAGTGACTTTCGACGGAGATTGCTGGCTGCAATTGGTCAGTCTCCTAGCCAGAGGCTATGCCATCACTTTCGACCAATGTTTCTTATGCGAGGCTTCAGCTGTCCCCCGACACCCACCCTGTCATCCTTATTCCCCCCTGGGTGCTTTCTGGCTACCTCGATAGTATTCGGTTCTGCTGTTAGTTTTCAGTCATCTCGATACGGGCTGAGATTCAGAAGAGCGGCCCAAGACAATGCATCAAAAACTGTTCCCGTAGCCATTGTGTAGCCATTGATTAATCTTGGAAGAACATGGCACGGTCGCCATTTGACTTTCTCCGTCGCCGAGCCCTGGACCCTTAGATATGACGAAAGCGTGAGGAGGAGGCGGGAGTTACCGAGCAGGAATCCATTTACGTCAGTGTGTTGGTGACGACATTTGATGGTAGCCCGACCAGCTACTGGGCGGTGGAAGGCCTGATTATCGAGTGTGCGTGACAGTTTAAGTGAGATCCCCTTCGGCTTATGTTGGTATCTTTTTCGAGGTCCCGTTTCTCGGAGTAATAGCGGTCACCAGGCAGTTAGCTCCAAGAAACCTCCGGCTTCAGGACACTCTGGCCACTCGTGGCAACAACGGCAACAGGTCGACCCTGTTCCTTCACCTGTATGCCGCCCGCCCGCCTGCCTGTTGTGGCGGCGTTGCGTCCTGTGTGAAAATCGGTCCTGTCCGACAGGCCCGCCCACGACGTGACAGTCTACTCTGTCAGGCAGATTCACGTGCATGACAGTCACCTGATGTGTGATGACAGGCTGATTACCCCAGCCTCTCCCGATATCAGACATCTCACTGACTGTGATCTAGCCCGATATCTCTGACGTTATGTAGTTTCTGATGTCACCCCGCTTGCTGTGACATCTATCCGACGTGTGACGCTCAGTGTTACGTTGGGAAGTAGCTGGATCCTTGACCCTGCCGCCTGTGTCCGTCCGGCTGAATGTGTAACAACGCGCCGTGTCCGATGATCCAGCCACAGGTGATAGCCTGCCCCGAGTGGCAGACGGCCCTGGTTTGTCGATCCTGCCGATATTGATTGCCTGAGTCTGGCCGTCCAGCTCGTGACAGCTGTCTCCTCGTCGTCAGATTGATCAGACGGAGAACTCGCTGCGCCACAACTTCACCGAGGTGATGCTCACCAAGCCCGGCCTGGAGGCCTTCGAACGGCCCCGCGACGACCGCAACGCCAAGGGCTGGGGCTTCACCCAGTTCATGCTTCTGTCGCGCGTGCGCAGCCACTACCTGCGCCGCGACACTGTGATCGTCAAGTGCGTGGTACAGGTGGGTAACGGGTACAGGGAGGAGGCGATCCCGGCCGGCCGCTGAGGTAGCTCGGCTCCGCCACTCACCGGCGCTGAGAGAAGAGTCGAAGAAAGCCGGGCTGGGAGGGATACAGACTGGTAGCGGACACCAGCTGCTGTGGTGTGGAGTGGAGGTGCAGTGCCGGGGATTGTTCGGGTCAGGGTGTAGCGGGCGTATGGAGCGGCGCGGATATTCCAGCGGTCCCGGTACGAGGTTTACTGGAGGCACAACTCTTTCGACTCAGAATATGGCGATGGCACGTTCGTGAAACTTTGTGAAATCATTTCCGCTCAAGCTGGCATTTCGCACGCCGCCTTTGACCATGAACATAATTGCCGGGCAAGCATGTTGAATGAGACTTGTCTCTCCGTGGGAATGGGATCGCGAAGTGATATATGACGATCGTTAACATCGACTCACGTCTTACTGTTACATACCACCAATTTGTGTGGAAGAACCACGTAATATAACATTCCAGCTGAAATATTGTGCAGCTATTCCAGAATTTTCTCGGCAGCTGGGTAGGTTGAAATCATGTTATTTTTGTGTGTGGTGTTTGAGGCGTGGTATAGTTTATCGAGTTGTTGCTTGTTCGTGATGGCGGAGCTGCTCGCGCCAAGTCGCTGTCCAGCTGAGAGAGTGTTTCCAGAGTTGTTGAGCTTTGACCGGGCGCGGCCCTGTGTTGTTCCCGGTGCGTTCATCGGCAGCCTACCTACCAGCTTGATCGGGCGTCGTGTCGAGGGTGTTAATGGTGCACTCTGTCGTCATCGGTTGGGCCGTGGGGCATCAGCACTCTGACCGTGGTCGCGGCGTGACCTTGGCTGCATTTCATGTGTTTCAATGTCACGTGTTTCAGTGTAAATTCATAGAGCACCAGACAGTGCCTTAGGTTAATGTAATGATTTCAGGCAGTGGGGACCTGTCCTCGTATAACCATTCTCCGTCCGACTAGCAGCCTTAAACTGCTCCAACAGGCACTGGCCCGAACTGCAAGGATGCTGTGACTGGCAGCGCAGATTTGTGTAGGATATGCTCAACATCTGTCGGGTTTTCGGGGCTCTATCGGAGCGCTATTTTCCCAGAGTGCGGTCTGATGCAGCTATCCACTGATGCGGTATATTTTCCTGCGTGTTAGATCTGTGTGACTCGTCCGCGCCGCGTGCTCAGCTGGTTCCGGTCTGGGCGGCGGCCCGGCCGAACACGTCGCCTTATTCTGAGCGTGGGTACTGCTGCCATTCCATAGCATCACCACTGGCCTTGGCTGGCCGCCGAAAAACATGTTTGCGCCGTTGTGCGTCGCCTGTTGGGTACCGCCGGAGCGTGCTGATGTGCACTGACGCGCCCCGATAGAATCTATTTTAATGTGGCGCTGTTGACCGCCGCTGGTGTCTCTCGCCTTTCTCTGTCGGTCGCTGATGACGATCCGGCCGCGCGGAACTGCCGCCCCCATCCCGAACCCAGGCCGCCGCCCAGTCATCTCTCTGTACCTGGCTAGTTTGGTCTAAACTCGGGTCAGTTGTCCCAGCTGCGGTCTTCATTTGTTGTACTGGTAATGTGCGTAGCCTTAGTTAGCCCTGGCCGTTTATTGGGGAACGGAACTTCGGCTACGTGCATAGCTGGCGCGGCTTATGGAAATCTGGGTCAAGTTGTTGACCTGAACACGGGTCCTTGCAATTGTTTCAAGTCAACCATTTAAAGCCTGCATTTCAAGGCTCAGAACTTATAGTCCAGGCACGGTTGTCGTTTTCTAGCAGTGTCCCGCCTCCCGTCTAAGAAATTTAACGTACCCTGGTCTTCGATAAGGGGTGGTCGTTCGGTGAGAAGTTGATGCTGCCCCTGAAAGCAACGTTTGTCGGCCTACAGTGCGGAATTTTCTGGTGCAAAGGCGAGGGACGAGTCCGAGGTTGTGGTGATAACGTGAACAGCTATGTAATTTTGCAATCCTTGAATGTTGTAGCTTTGAATTGTTTGTGATTAGTTAGTGAGTGCGGTCGCCGCTACTGTGCGCAGTGAGGCCATTCCATAGAAGTTCTCCCCGACCGAAACGTTCCCATATTGGATGCCTGTTTCCTGGTGATGAGCTGTAAACCAGCTGCAGTTGACATGTGCATTGGTCTCTCACGTCCTATCTACTTTCTACACTAGTGTTTTTTATGGTGTTTATTTTTATTGATTGCGTGATGCTTTATATGAGTTGTGTTTCTTTCGATAGGTTTATACGCCGTTGATATTGTATTTCTGCGCGTGGCAATTCGAGGCAGCTCAGCTTTGGTCAGGTTTAGCTTAAGCTCCGTGTGCAACAATGGATCCTACCGGTGGGTTGTGTTGCCTTAGGTTGGCGCTGCCGCAGTCTTTTTGTGTAACAACCATTGGGTCGGTGTAGATATCACGTGGCCCGGACGTGTGCACGTGATGAACCGCGCCTCCTCACTGGACGGAAGCTTCTGATTAAGGTGCGGCAATGCTGAAAGCCTCCTTCTGAGAAAGTGACAGGTACACTACCATTCAGTGGTAGCACGACGCGGAAATTCTACCAAATTACAGGGGCAATCTGGAACTTCCACCCATCTAGCTTGTGCTGCAACTAGGGGGATTGGAAGCTTCTGTTTTGCGGAAACGACGTTGTACTGTTGCGGCTCATTTCTACTGTTGAGAAGGCTCATGGTTTGGCCGGAGCGGATATTGGATCCCGTGATTCTGATCTTGGATATTTTTGTAGCCACTTCGTTAGCGCTAGGTTAGAGTGGTGCATGCAGGTCGGCCTGACGTGAATTAGATATGTCAGCTGATACTCCTCGGATTTCCGGCAAAGCCCGTAAAGTTGGATTGAATTCACGTGAAAGGCGTTAAGTGAGGAGACTTGTGTAGTCAGTGAGGTGAAATTGGCGATGTGGCTGCTGCAGCGGTTGGAAGCTGCCGATACCCATTCACCGGATCAGAGGAGGGGCCGATCGGTATTTGTGAGTCGCTCTGACCGGGCCGGTAACCGGCGGCACGCGGCCCGCAGCAGCTCACTTGGCTGTTGGCTGTCCGACAAATACACTGCATTCTGGAGACGCTGTCTTTGGTAGTTGGCAGGCGGAGGCGAGACCGGCCGGGGGACCGACGCTGGGGGAGGGGGCTGGCAGCTGCCCCGGGGCGAGTCTGCCGGGCCCCTGTCGACGGCACGCGCGTACCGTTAATGAAGGGAGGGCTCGTGACAGGAAGGGAAGGGGTCCCTGGGTGGGTCCTGATGACCAGCATGAGCACTGGTGACGTGTGTGCTCGGGGACTGCAGGCGCATGACATTGGTAAGTTTCACGGAACCCGCATTTTACATTATAATTCCGCGGGCTGCTTAACATGTTTATATTCACCATCTTGATCTCCCCCACAGGAGATGACAACGATTGAATCTTAAATCATACACATGTTTCAAATATTCAAAATATTTCAAATCGCGTTTCGGCTTCTACTCTCGCCACATAAAGCCGGTGGTTCCGGTGCTGTTGCAAAATCTGACTGCTCGCCTGCCCGCCAGTCTGACTGGAGTGCCAGCCAGTCCGGGCCCAGTTGCCGACCTCACCGCAACACCTCCGCGCCTTCTTCTCTGACTGGACAGGTTCTTTGCCGGTCTTTTGCAAACAGATTCGTCTATCGTGGTCACGCGCCATTGTCGGCGAGTTCAGCTGCAAATCGAGAAGAAACTGCCGTAGCCAGCAGAAGTGTCGCCACCAGCAAAATGGCGAGGGGGGTCAGTTGCTCGCTTCCTGCCATTCCTGAACCGCTTCTCTTGCCTGCCTCTCTGCTGAGATGCACGTCACGGTCCATTTTCCTCTCAGGCTGTACAAGCTGCTGCCTACCGCTACTACTGGTAAAGCTACGAGAAGTAGCTCTACCACACCCTCGTCCTCGAGGGTGCTACACATATCTCATCTCTGCTGGGCTACCAGCACCACGCGCCCTTCCCTGACACACTCCTCCCTAGGACTGCCACCCTTCCCCGTCTCTCTAGGGCTGCTGCGTGCACTGCCCCACCAGCTAGCGTCGAGAGCGACGCATCGGCGCGCGCTCTCCACGTGCCAGCCCCTCTGCTCTCCTCTCGAATCAATCGTCGGCGGCGACGCGGGCGCCTGCGCCGGACGTCGCGAGCGTCGACGGACGCGCGCCGTCGCCCGTCGGTCGCCGGCAACTGTTGTGGCCGGCCCGTGAGGCGTCGGAGAGGAGGACGGAGCTGTCCTCAGACGGTAACGGAGGAGCGGCTGGCGTGACGCGGGCGTTAGTGCCGGGTCTGGTGGCGGCACGCGGCGAGATAGCACGCCGCCAAGTGTCTGCCCTTGCTGCGGCGCGTTCGGCTGAAGCGGTGTCGGTTTTAGGAAGATACGTGAGCTGAAACAGCACACGAGTGATGCCGATCCAGATGCAGCTTGGAGACGACCACGATGGTGAGTTAGGTGACTGCCTCTTCAGCAGGTATTCTTTGTGGTGCCCCACAGTGGATCCTAAAGCGTTTCGTGATTTTATCAAGCTCACTCTCGGTAAAAGCGTACTATGTTCTTATTCGGTACTTACGTTTCTACAGACCTTAGTGCACGAATACTTTCGTTAGATTGCACTGATTTCTGTGCATTTCTCATCGTAAAAACCGTTGTCTCTTTATAGTTCATGGTGACAAATTTTCGTAACGATTTAAGGTACTGGGTGTTTCCCAAAAATCTCCACATTTTGTTTTTCTCTAGAAAAGAAAACAGTTCATCATAGCGCTAAGTGTAATGAATCATTTGAAACAGCAAATGTGGAAAAGTTTGCCTGCATTGGGCAAACTGTACTGACACCATCTTACCTTAAGGAACATGATTAATGCGACCTTAATTTTTGCTGACGTAGAGTTTCAGCTGGTACAGGTCTTATGGACCGCTGGTATATTCGACTCTTCAAGAAAGTATAACCAGTATCAGTTCAAGAGGGTCAATTCTAGAGAATGTGCGGGCCACGTGCTCCCCATCTCCGGCCAATGACGCGGTCTCTGAAACACTAACCAGGCTGCTCTAGAGCAAGGGCTGATGTGTGCTGAACGATGGCATCTTACTGAACCCAGGCGTCTGCGTGCAAATTGTTCCACTCAAGCTGTTCCCAGAGCTTATTCCAGTCCAGAGCGTAATTTTTCGTGCATTGCTACTTTGCGATGGTGTTGTTAGTGCGCTACTAATCTTAACCCGGGGGGCGCCACCCACCGGGGCCAGATGGCCCCCTCAACCAAAATATGGGCGTACAAATCCAAAGTGCAATGAAAGCTCGCGTGAATCAGTAAGAAATTACTTCCATGTTTTAGTGCTCGGCAATGGTTTGACCTCCAGAGGTCAAATAGGCAAGATCGGCTATTTCACCAAATATGCAATGATTAAGCAAACGGGCAAACTCAGTCATTAGAGCTATTGAGGCCTGGTAAAGTACATTGATACAAATTGCCAGTACTTTTCCGCTATGGAACGAAAGACCTCCCGCCAGTGGTTTGACCGCCAGAGGTCACCTCGGACCTAATATGACCAGGTCACGAAAGGTCAAAAAGTACCGCCGTATATCGAATGAAAGCCAGTACAAGACAAACACGATGGTGTTTGTTTCACCACCTAGCTCAATTAGGTCAAAGTTATTGTCAAAATACTGTTTTGACCTCGGGACCGAGACCTAAAAGCAAAGGCAAATAGACCCGGGATCCGAAAGGGGTCCAAAACGTTGTTCGAGCAGTCGAGTATTGCAATCATTTGTGGCTTTATACAAAATAGCTTTCCCCATGCTTGTCAATGGGAGAGGTCGCCCGACCGACCCAGGACAAAATCGAAAACCCGAAACACCTGTACCCGGAGGGTCAGAGTGTAGGAAGTTCAAATCGATCGACTTAAATGTAGCTCTACAAGCCAAACGAAGTGAGGTGACCTGGTGACCTCGCGGGACCGACCTGACCCGGGGTAAAAATTCGGGATATGGAAAACAGAAGGAGAGCCCCAACCGCGGTGCTGCGCCTCCTATTTTCGCTATCCCGAAAACCCAGGGGCCATCGATGGCCCCCCGGTGGGGCGAGGGTTAAGCACGGGCCGATGATGCCCATGGAGCTGATGGCTCACCGTACAATGACCCTGGAGCTGTGCCGGGTGTTTCGCCTCTTCAGAATGATTCCAGTCGAACTTATACCCAAAGCCCGCAGTTTTGTGGGTTGACTTCTCTCATAAAGTGTAAACGGACTGAACGGGGAACTGCACGCCGTTTAGGGACTGGAATCGGGCGTGAAGTTTCTCAGAAAAACGGCTACAGAATCTGAGTTTTACTCGTGGTAACGTGAAGTGCATTCTCCACAGATTTTTTTAGTAAGAAATACAAAAGACACGTTTTTTGCATGAAATGGTGCTATGTATAGTATATTTGATGCAAAGACGAACTTTTTTCTAAAGCAAATTGAAATGTGACATTTCGAAGCACTGGTAGTTGTCCGTTTCACTCACCTGATAAATACACTTTTACTTAAGAAAAGTATATATTGTAAGACCGAGTGGAGCCAAGTCCGACACGACCACGCCAAAACTAGTCTAACTGCTGGGCACGGCCTGGGGGCCATTCCCTCTGCAGATCATTCCATCATATGGTTTTTTCCCGTTTGGTTTTTCGCACTGAGGCGTGTAGTCCTGGACTCATGTGATGCAATCGACTAGCAACTGTTCTCCAAAATTATTATCTGGTCAGGTCAGTTGCTCCTATGCCCAAGCTGACGTTTAGCGTTTTTCCTAAGCCCATGCTGCAATTTCCTGTTCGGAGAAGAGGGAAGTCAAACCAGGACCCAATTGAACTCTTAGAAGAGCTTTGTCGACTTTCTTGGTATCATTGAAAGGCTATCGGCCAAAATAATCGGCAAGATTGCAGCCGTTTGAGTTGAGGTCAGAAATGCAGCCGCCAGGGGTCACCCGAAGTTCACTTTTTCTTGCGTTTTTTTTGTCTGAAGTTGGTAAATCAAACAATATAAAAAGTTGTGGCATCGTGGGAGGAAGCGTGTCACTGCAGGTCGCATGATAGATGAAATGCCACTGCAGGGATAGTATATGGGACCCTGGCGAGTTCGATTTTTTACTTACCCTTAACCTAAGATCAAAACCACCATCTGACCTGAAAAGCCACGCCGAATGCAGTTTGACCCTTAGGGCTAATATATTGTTGCCCTTGATTTTGTTCTAAAGTGATTTGCTTCTCGCTATGGGGGATTTCCAAGATTGGCCTCAATTTGATTTATTTTGACTCACTGTAACGTCACGGTTCAATGTGCATAGTCCTAACTTGGCAAAGTGTAAAAACTATAGACAGTTTCAACGCGATTTCGGCTTGTCATTATGCCTTTTTTCAGTTAGGTGGCTAATGTATGGACTCTTCATCAGATAATGATGGACACAAAAGAGCCCGAGTGGCACTGGGCTGACCAAACTTGACCCTAGCCCTACCGAAGGTATTCTGCACCTTCGCCCTACAGGGAGAGGGTTGCTCCACCTTCCCCTCCTGTAGTTGTGTGGGAACTAAGAAAGATGGAACGGTGCGGTAAGTTGCGGTGCAAGCTCGATAAACCCCTAAAACAAGCTGCTGAGCTCCACCAATCCGGAACCGGGCCCCCTCAGCTGCCACACATTGCCTTACGGTCAACCCCCCTGTAACCACAGTCAGACCACTATATGTCAATCGCAAGCCCCCTACGACCTCAACCAGGCCCCTTTCCACCATGATAGGGCCCCTGTGATCCAACCAGGTCAACCACCATAATCGTGGACCCCCTGTGTTTGCACCCGGGTCCCCCATACCAAGTAGTCGCGGGCCCCCTGTGGGTGCAACCTGACCCACTGTCATAATTGCAGACTCCTGTGGCCACAGTCCGGTCCCTTCTATAATCACAAGCCATTTGTGGCCACAAACGGACCCCGACCATAATCGCGGGCTCCCTGAGACCACAGTCGGGCCCCAAAACTAATAGTCGCGGGCCCCTATATCACAGCTGGGTCCCCCATCACGAGATAGCCCAAACGGGCTGCCTACTAGAATTGCGGACCCCTCTGGGCCGCCACTGGGCCTCCTTCTAACATCGCATTTCCCCGTAGCCACAGCCCAGCCCGCAGTTCCGATTGGGGCCCGAGCGGGCGGACAGGCTCTGTCCCACTCTTTTACCGGGCTCTGCTCGAAGTTTCGCTGGGCTCCGGTCGGGGATGACGCTGCTTCTCGATCGGGCCCTCCGATCCTTGCTTCTGACCTAGCTGAGCCCAGGGGGACATCCCCCTGAGGGCCCGAATGGCCCCCTTGAGAACACGATTCTGTAACAAGCAGGGCCATTTTTACCCATCAGGGCCCTTTTGGCGCTGTCGCAGGGGCCCTTTTCGGGGCGCCGCCCCCCCCTGAGCGAAATCTTGGCTACTCCCTGGCTGAGCCCAGACAACTTCTTGTTCCTGGGCACGTGCTTGGGCTGTTTCCAATCAATGTCCAACATATGCCGGGCTGAGCCCAGCCAAACTGTGGCTTGGAGCCGGCCCCATACCATAATCATGGGTTCCCTGAAACCACGGCCGGGCCTCCATACTTACCAGTCATAGCCCCTGTATTACAATTGGGTCCTCCATCACCATATTGGGCCTCCTGTGGCTCAACAGGGTCTCTTACAACTGCGGGCTCATGTGACCACAACCGTGCCACCTGTACCATCACCGAGACTCCCTACTAGAATTGCAGGCCCCCTGTAGTCCTTCTGGGCTCCTTACCACAACATCTGCCACCTGGTTCCGCAGCCAGAAAAGAAGAAATGAAGTTTTCGACCTTATTCTTAGGCTCTTGGCGAAATTATCTGGTATCAAGGAAACTATTTTTAGGTCAGGCTGATCTTGAGGTCATCAGACATAAAAGTTGCACAGGGATACAATGTTAATTGCTCGTTCTAATATATGTTTGGCTTCACAAAGCTATAGAAAACACTCAGGATACCTATCCTTATAATTTCCTCGGTAAGATAAACCTATGTATTTAACAAAGGCCATCGGCGCAACTTCCCAGCATTAGAAGCACACGTGTGGATGAAGGTGGAGTGCATCCGTGCATAATACACGGCTGTGTCGGCCAAATTTGTTTTGTAAAAAGGGCGCTCTCAGTCATCACGGACCCCGGTTGGTCGGGCCCTCGGAGCATTGGTGCCTCGGCAATTGGAAGCATACAGTTACGCCCCTGCTTCGATGGTATATAATAACTGACCCTAGGTCAGTTGACGACCTTGGCAGGTTATACACATATGACCGGAACATGCTGAAAGCCCATAAAACAGCGACTACGCGCTTTGCGCCAAAACTTGGCGAGGGAACATCACACAAGCGTGTTTTGAGGCATCTGTAATGTTCTGCGCCTGCAATGTAATGCCTTAGTTGTCTATAGGTGAGAAATAGCCTTTTTAATTCAATATAGCCGGACAGGTTTGGTCTCCCCCGTGTGCGGGCAGCTGTATACCAGTCAAAACCTTATGTGCGGATGCTTGATATGATGCCAGGAGGTCATCAGCGACCCAACTAACCTACCCAGAAAACAATTTGGTCTGGCGCCGGACCAAATAACGCCGGCTATTGGCTGGCTATATCGGGCAATACACGATTCCACATAATTTTCCGAATTTCGCAGATTTTTCAATTGAGAATAATATAGTCTAAAAGAAAGTGTCATGTGACCTAGTTCGGTCCCAATTTTTTATAATTATATTTTCGAGGCATTAGTGTAAACAGTCACAAATATCTAGCCCAGCTTCAATGCCATTTTTGCAATAGTGCTGGAATGTTAAAAGCCTTTTCATGTGCAACAAAATGTCATTGAGAATTAATTAAAACATGAACAAAATAAACTTCAGCTAATGCCTTACTGTTTCGTTGAGACTTCCACCTCTCTCAACTGTAAAGTGGGGAACGACATATGTGATATATTACATATATTCCCTGAGGTTGCCTTATCATAAAAGATATGATCCAGTGAAATGTCAACAGGAAGACTGATCGGAAGAACATCGTCATTTCTACACTACTGCAGTAAACAAAGAACCCATTTCTCAGGAGAACTGCACATTCATTCTCTGTCCTGTCCTCTGATCAAGATTCAGTAGCGCCGAGCCGCTGGGTAATGCGCAGCAGTCGCCAGTGTAGGTACCCGTGGCGACAGACCACTCGGCCGCGCAGAATCGCCTCAGGCGGTGCTGCACCGGTTGCCGCCGGCGCTATCGGGGCCGGCACGCGGCGCCTCGCATTACGTTTGGTGAGCGTGGCCGCGCCGCTGCCCGGCTGACCGCGCCTGCTGGAGACGACGATAGGACAGCGAAGAATGGCGGGCCAGCGCGAGGGCGCCGATTTCTCCCTCTCCTGCGTTGGCAATAAGGGTGAAGTATGGGCGTTCTAAGACGGGGGCCCCACGTCGGATATAAGAGTGATTGCCTTCCGCGGAGCCGGGCAGCCAATGAATTGAACTAGACTGTTCTGCGCTGAACCTAACGCTTATTGCGCAATATATTACACAAAGATAGCAAGCAAATTTTGGTATGAGGGCATCGCAACAAAACCCTAGGGAGGGTTCTTGGGTTTTGATGCGATGCATTTTAAGATAGCTGAGATTCTCTTTTAAAATAAAGTGAATCTCACCTGTCAAGTTCCGATTGGTTCCCTGAGTTAGGTGGGATGTGGTCCCCACGGACTCACAATGTCATAAAGTCACTAACATAAGCCGTTCGTGTGTCGATAAACCAGAACCACAACAAAAATTTCCCGTTTATAGCATCCAGAAGAAAACCTACTGGTTGAGGCAGACATCGATATCCCATCCTCCTCCCGTGGAAACCCCAGCAATCAAAATAGATGAGCGGCACCCCCTCAGGAGTCCCGTGCAGATTAGACCCGTCGACACGTCAGCTCGGTCCTCACAGCTCCAGAATGGCCCAGTCTGTCGCCAGTTCACGGGGGTCGACAAGGGGACGACATGGGTCTTCTTCTCTCTGAGTCATCGCCTCGGATATACACGGATGTCAAGGGGGAAGACGGACGATCTCGCTTATTGCATATCCGAGCTCAGGCTTCTATTTCAGGCGTCTGGGTATTCAGCGTTTTCTATCTGGACCATTAGTTATGGCCTTACTTTTGTAAAGATCTGATCATTGCTTGAGCGAAATAATATGGCAAACTACCTGCAACTGTCACAAAAATAACAACTGCCTGCCCATGTCACAAAAAATTGGGTGCATAAAGTTAGTGACTCGTATAAAATAGAGAGATGTTATGCAAATATATTGTGCTCTTTTGCCCTGGAAATCAATCACAGATTATTCCCTTAAGTCAGTTTTTGTAAATATCTTTTTGACCATTCTTTCAAAACCACCTCAGGCCATTTTGCATAGGTTAAATAATAAACTTTCAAGGCCATTTTACATATTATTTGAATCCTTGGGTCATGCTCATTACAATGATACTAAATTCAGGACTGTACCTTGTATGGTTCCAAAGTTATAGACACAAACAACTTCACAAACCGTGATCTTTGTGACCTCTAGCGAACTTGGTATTGATCTATCTGACTTCAAAATGGATGACAGCGCACAAATTTTTCAAGAGCTCTCGGACGATGTTTAGAAACTTTATCTAAATCTTGTAGAAACCGAGTTACACCTTGGTTTTGTCAGCCTCATTTTAGAAGAATAGAATCACCTTATACGGTCCTAGCAATGACTTCACGACACGTTGATCTGGCCTACCTTATGTCAATTTGTGGTCATAAATTGTCGAATTGATCTCCCCTAGAGGCCTGCAAAGCTACGTGGTTCTCATCTGAATCGGCTCAGAATCATTTGCGAAAAACCGAGGGGGTCCGATCGGACCCCAGGCGATTATGGGTGAAGGTCCAAGCAACAACCAATCACTATTCGAGATCGTTCAGCTATGGCTTCCATTGAACATGTGCCGTACTAACAAAATTTCACCATGAAACTTTACACATTTTGAACATATAAACATATTTACATAAATATAGTGAACACCTAGCCGTTCAAACGCTACGGCCGCTCGAAATAAATGATCGAAATTGCTTGATGCTCATAAGTGTCCTCTCCCATCCTCGTACCAAAATTTCCGTGTGCTGCATTGTTTTGGTCAATACAGGATTTCTGGACTGAAAAAATCAAAATATCCCTAAAAATATTTATTTTGTTAAGATGTACCATTTGCAATACTTGACATGACTTTTGGGGTCACTCACTGTCCCAGTTCCGACAAATTAGGTATATTTCGGAAGCTGAGTGCTGAACGTCTTAACGCGCGCCCCGCTAGGGTCCGTGGCATGACGCGTCCAGCTGGGGGGGGGGTATTTCGCCCCCTCAGTATCTCATTTCCCAGAAAAGCTAAATAAAAATCACGGACTGCGTTCGAAAGCTCTTGAAGACGCGAAGAGAAATTAAACAGAAAATGTCTATGTCAGGTCAATATTGAGGTCAGCATACGTCAAAGAAGGTAGGCTTACAACAGGGCAGTGTACATACGTTTTCCGCTTTAGATTTTACTCAGCGGAGTTAGAGCAAATATTCATGCATCATTGTATTCCTCCCATTGTGGCAAATCGAACGATGTATAGTATAACCTTGCTGGGTAAAATTGTGAAAATGACCTGACCTCGACCTAGATCAGGGTCAAATAGTGCCATTTTATCAGCTTAAGCTTCCTAGTGTTGCCACTGGCGGGTCCACGGGGGCAAAGGGACCAGTGCCCCTCCAACGCCTAAAATAGTATCTTTTGGTCCCCTAACAGGACACAATTTTAGCTGTGTTTCTTTGAAAATACTAGGTTTTCGCGATTTTCCTCGATTTTGTGCCCTCCAAAATGTTGGTTTGGCCCCCTCCAAAATTTGCTCCTGGATCCGCCAATGAATGTTGCACACACGTGAAAAGTCAGCTAGTCGTGTCTATCACATGTATCATACCGTGCGTGTTGTATTGTCAATAAGGGTTTGTCAATGAAAAAAGAAAAGCCGCATCATTTACCCTGATGCCCAAAAATACTAGGGATTCGAAATCGGGACCTTCAATTCTAGCCGCTAAGCGTATTCATATAGCTAACTCATTTTATGATCTCATACGCATATTAAGTGATATTGACGCCGCACACTGCACACACACACACACACACCCCCCACACCACCCCCCCCCCACACACCCCACCCCCCCCCTAACCCATACATCCACCCATGTACACAAAATGTCTCCTACATCTGTCCTCCCTCAGTCCAACAGCAGGCAAAACGACTACCATTCTCAACAGTTAGGTAGTTTGGGCTTTTTATAAGGGGTATTGTGCAAAGCACCTTTACTTGCCTCTAAAGTTATTCTCAACACCACACGTGTACGTTTTATAAGCCCCCCACGCAACCTCTCCTCACCGAGGCTTGAACTCGGCTGCAGCGGCGCCCAGCGTGCGTGACCTTTCTAACCTCTGTGCCCCGCGGGCAATCGGCATTCAGCGGATGGCGGTTGCTGATTGGTGGAGGCGCGTTCACTTGCATAGTATCAAATTCAGCGGAAATTTATCCATGAGAATGATGGAGCTTAAACCATAAACCAGGAGATGTATTACTATTAACTTTTTAAGCATTACTAGCCATATTTTGCCCTATATTACTTGATTATCTGCGCCACCATCCGATAGTCCTCGGTACAGGCGAGACGGTGGTAAGAGTCAGCACTGGCTAGCCGGCGGCCGAGTCCGCTGAAGTCAGGAGTGTCGCGAGAGGGGTTTCTGCTGAGTGAAAAGGAGTGTAATCCGGCCCGATGGTGACCGCGAGAAGGAGAGAAGAGAGACGTAGTTAAATAAAACCGTCGGACGAGTTATAGAGAGAACGAACTAATGAGAGCGCTTCCGAGGTAAAAACAGATGATAGGTATACCAGAAGAGGGAAGCACGAGCTGCTTTCTTTCATGTTGGATGGCTAAAAGGCACTAAACCTAATTTGAAGCTAAAAAATTGCCGATGTTTTAGCGCATTTCACCTTTCAGACCTTCAGCTCCAGCATCTAAAAACTATAAGTATTATGATAATAAGGTTTCTGGCCGTCTTATGGTCAGCGCCAGAGAGTTTTCCTAATCGTACAAGACAAACTACGATTTCCCCCTTCCGCCTGTTTCACAAATATTATTTCTCCACGTATGCTTCGAAAATTGTTTCCAATAAATTTGGATTGATATTTTCTATGGGCCGTCATGATCTAAACGAGGGAAGGTGGTAGAATCAAACATATCATCATGTGAAACACAGACCCTCATACCACACACAGAACTGTGTTCTGTTTTTATTCGCATCTGAGGCGCTGCATTCGTCGTTATTAAGTGCATCATAAATGCTATCACTTAACCCTGTGAATGAACAATAACCAAATAACTATATATTTGAAAAAAATCAACTATGTATTCCCATTAATTCTTAGGACACCCGGCAAAACAATTTCAGAGAATATATATATATATATATATATATATATATAATATATATATATATATATATATATATATATATATATTTGTTGTAGTGTTTTAGTGCCATTTCTTGTGGTCGTGCTTAATTTTCCTCACCCTCTTTTATTTTTTAGGTTTGGTAGGGAAAGCAACCGACAAAGTGGAAAAATGATTCTGGAACATCAGGCGAACTGAGGATATGACTCGTGTGAAGCTTAAAACAGATTCTTGGTGATGTCTGAATTATCTTTCCCAAAGGCTCCAAATGGAGTTTTCTGGTTGATTCATGGAATTGTTTTTCAGGTGCAGGTGGGATCAGTATAAGAGTAATAAAGAGCGAGTGTTTTATATGGGAAGCGGTGCCGTCCTGGATTTTTATTTGTTCTTGATGAGTGGTACAATCAGTAGTCGTGCAACCAGCTTCTCATTTTAAATTGCTGGTAACACTATTCCATCTTAATAAAATGTATAGAAGCCCTCGAATTGTCACGTCATGGCATGATATCAGCCAGCAAAAATGCAACAGAAGAGACGCTGCTGATCAATATTGGACAGAAAGAAATATGTCGACGCATAGAAACATTCACAAATGTGTAAGAAATGTTTGAAAACACCTGGCGCCACAGAACGATGGTCCCGATGATGTTGCACCTTTTGTTGATTTCAAATACTTTTCAACGTGTGAACGAATTGTGTAGTGAAAAATATGCAACTAATTCAGTTATTGTGAAGAACTTTTATTTTGCTGTATCTTATGGACTGCATCACTTTTAAGTATGGTGTATGCAATAAGTTCTCTTGCAAGTTCTCTTGCTCTTCTATTCCAAATTTTTCACTATCAGCGGCGAATCCAATCTAAGGGCAAAAATAATTTGCCTCCCCAAACGGAAAAGCTCAGGGAAAAACAGTTTTCTCCCAAAGCTGTTGATTTGACCCCGTGACGTTTTTTGGGCTTATCGACCCTTGGGTTTACCCATTTTGGCATACTCTCACCGCGTGACGTTTCTTGTCAACTTTGGCTTCCCCCAAGCCCACCGACTAGATCTGCCACTTTCCATTATGCTTCAGGAGTTCCGTTGATTAGGTTGTAGACTAGATGCAGAATGTCATTATAAAACTGTAACATGTATTTTTATTTAAAACTTCCCCTTCTTTAAGCACTTCATTTGTACGTTGTTGCACATTTTGGTTAGGGTGTTCAATTCACCATCGGGGTGCCGGGGCACCCCCAATGAGATAGAAATCCACAGCTCTGCGACGACGTCTTCATTATTAAAAATGTCATCCCTTATCTGGAAATCTGCTAAAGACTGGGCAACATGAATAATTCATGATTAATCAATAAAGCCACATCAAAGATGTGTGAGCATTTTACACCCACCCAGGACACCCACCCAGCACACAGCTAGCACACCCATTCAAGAGTGATCTATTTATTTCAATATAAAGGTCATGCCTAATCGTTTGCGTGACACTGATTATGATGACCGCTAGCTAGTATGGTCATATGTCGATAATAATTTTACACATGTTTTAAAATAGACGTAAGGCTTACAATAAAATAGGTGTTTATTCTATGCAGTTGAATCATGCATTTCTGTCTTACCATCCGTAATGGATTTTTGGCACAATCTGTTGATTTATGTTAATTTTGTCACCAGCACTGAGAGAGGGGACAGACAGGAGACCCAGTTTTACATTCAATCCGTATTTTTATATAATATAATTGGTGACAAAACCGTAAATATTTACTGAGGCCATATCAGGATGGTAACAACAACCCAGATCCGAAAGTTATTTGTGTTCCAAGAGGTAGATAGCGTAGGGTAGGCATAAAGCTTTACTGGCAACAAAAATCGTATGCCTCATTACATGAAAGGGAATTCTAGTTAGATGCAATTCACAAAAGTCAAACCAAGTGACAGAAAAAAGAGATACAGAAATGCATTGGATGTGGTCGTAAACGGTGACGCCATATTCGTCTGTAAGTGGAGAACGGTTCAGGCCGGAGTGATAAATCGTGGAGCTCTCCATGCCTGCCCTGCGCCAGAGCTCCGAGTACTCTGTGGACGCACTATCCGCGGGTGGTCAGGTGGCGGCAGCGCGGGCGAGGTGCCAGGCTTGTTTCACGGTCTGCGTCCCTCCCTTTCCTTCGGCTGGAGCTGGTCCAACAGAGCCTGCTTCCAGGGAGACAGGCTCTGTGCCGGAATCCAGACAACATTGACGGACGGGACGGCTGCCAGTGCGCTTCCAGGAGAGCTTGTCTCCGAGGTGATCTTCATTAGAAGTCTTTGGAGGGCGTTGTCCATGTTCTGTGGATATTTCTGCGTCCATGACAATTTTGCATATATTTCATCTATGTTCTGCGAATGTTCCATGTCTTTTCTGTTGATATTGGCTCCCCTTAATGATAATTATATTGTAATTATAGCCGCTCATTTCACAGTGCATCAACTTCTACGGGACTGTTCACGTTATTATACAGCTAAATGCACTACTCGTAATACATGTGACATCAATATAGATTTAACTTCTTTAGTGTGACCTTTTTGGTAGACGTAGCTATGTCCCAACGTGTTCGTACTGTACAGGCATCCCCGAGCGACTTCCCTATATTTCAGTGCTCTACCATTTTCGCGGCTTCTCCTTCTCGTTTTCCGCTGCCGGGGAGCCGTTTCTTGATATGCGATGATTTGCAGCCAATTTGTGGCCTGGTGCTTCCGCAGTGTGAAATCTTAATTGGCCGCTGATGACGTGAGGCGTAGCAGAGCGCCGCGGGGCGAGCAGCGGCGCGCCGGGGCCGGATGTGGCGCCCCGGCCACGCCACGGCACGGATTGGCGCCGCAAAAGACTTCTCTCTGGTCTTCTACTCAGTGTGGGCCCTGGCTTGGAGCTAAGATAATTCTGGAGATGCTGAAATCAGTTTTAAAATTTAAGAAATAAGCCCCGCTTCCTCAGCGAGAAGATTATTTACATACTTATTAAGCCATACAGGTCTCAAAAGATGAGTATATTGATTCTTTCTCCATGAACCGATACAGTTTTAAGAAGCGTTTCACGTGTATGGCCACTGTATGTCTGTACAAGAAATCTCCAAGACAATCTACTGGAAACTATATACATTTTCGCATTATGCCGACACTTCAGTCACTCAGCTCAGGGTTCCTTGAACATGTTTTTAGCAAATAGAAATGACTAAGCGATCCTGAAGAATACTACTGAAACTATAGTACGAGATTTAAAAAGAACAAGCAGTTTTCTTTTGTTCAAAGCATAAAAAGCCCCGTTTAGTATCAAACTATGGTGATACGCAATCTACTCGTAAGATAAAGCAGTGACATACAAAATTTAAGATATTGGATCTGAGGGCTGTCCCCATCTTTACCAAGCCAATGAAACGCCTTGGCCGATGCTTGCTTTGGGGCACATATTTTCTGCAAGTTCTGTTACGAATATGAAGCTTAATATTCAAGTGCATATAACTTTTTCCAAAGGTTTGAGGCAATTTGTAATATTGGAGCTCAACTTACTTGCTTAGTGTATCTTGTCGACAAGTTGACACTTCCTCCTTTTTATTATCGGCTCAATGGACCAGGTGGAATCCTTCCGATATGTTTCAATATATCCAAGTGCCCTACATTATGTTCATATTTAATCTAAATAAAAAGAAGGGAATATTTCACGAGGCAGCTATAGCAAATAATTTCTCGATCTCACCCACGCTGGTAACATACCCTGAATTTATGACGGCTTATTCATGACGTATTCAGAGTCATACGAAACCGCGAACACCAAGGATGCCCTTGAGACGGCGTTTCATTGCCGCCGTCGCTCTCAGTTGTGTGCTGTATATGCTAACTAGTGGGGAGCTGGCTCGGTGGTCGCGGCAGTGTGGCAGTATTTGACGGCTGGTTATGACAGCTGCAGTGGACAAGTTAAGCTGTTATAACTGTAATTACTCGGCCAACCATTTCTCTAATGATCCAATTAGGAACTTACATGGGTTGACAGAAGCTGGGTTGACGCTTTAACAACTTGATTATCGCTGTGCTATCGTTGCCGAAGCCGAAATGGACGTCGCGAGCTCAGATGTCAAGCTGCTATTGGTAGCCATGCTTGATGGGACTATGATGAACCGTGTGTGTGTCTGATATCTATGTATGGTGGTGGCTTGTCTTAGATAAATGCGCTGAGTTCGAATCTCAAGCGAGGCATTCGGTAATAACTTTCGCAGTAAAAGAGGATTCATCACAGAGAAGGATCGTATAACCCACGCGTGCAGAACCCGAGACCCAGACAACACAGGCACTTATCCTTATTGCCGACACCAGGTCCTTTTGCTTGCAGTCCTCAGCAAGGACCCGTTCTGTTCGGGTTACGTCGACAGCTTCGGCAAGTGGAACAACGGGTTCGCGTGTCCGAAGCTGGAGTCGGAGCCGGTGTTCTGCTGCGGTACCTCCACCTATCGCTACTGCTGCACCACGCGCGACGAGATCGACCCCAGCGTCTTCAGCGAAAGGTGAGTGCCCAGCCAACATGGATGCGTGCACTGGCAGAAGATAAAAACTGGTGAATACCGACGGTGGCACAGGCAAATACCGTCAATATGGCTGCTTAAGGAGGTGGTGAGTGACGCCCGATTTCCGTGCAGCGATTTTCGGGTGATTTTGCGGCACGCGCAAATAGCTGCGGGGTGATTGCGCGGGCTGACAAATGGCGGCAAAAAGGCGCGCCACTGGCAGAGTGCCGACAGATGCCAGAGGTGCGGGGTAATAAACTCCGGGTAGGCCCCAGACACCGTTCAAAACCAGGCCGCCTGCCGACCTGACGCTGTGTGCGTGAGTGGGAACCAGATTTCTGGCTGTTTTAGAGCCATTGTAGCACGCTAATGGCGGGGCGTCTGGAACTTCAGAATGATGCCACAAATCGCAGTGAGCACCTTCAGCAGCACCCGATGAAACATTCCTCTTGTTTGTAGATACCACCAATAGTATTTGTAGAGACTGCGGCCAATGGTGTGTCGAGAAATATTGTCTGACTGCACGTGCCACCACGTCCTGTCCAAGCGTTTATCAAATGCAAAATGTCACGAAGAAGGCAAGAGGCTATTCCAAAAAAGAAAAAAAGAGGCTATTCTAGGAATCTGGGCTAATCATGATTCATATGCCTACAGGCTTAGAAGCACATTTTATAAAATAGCCAGACGAATATTCATCAGACAAGGGAAGCATACCAAGTGTGCCTTCCTATTTTAGATCAAAATAATTCCCCCGCACTCTTCTCTCTCCCTCTCTCTTATTCGTTTAACATTCTCTGGATTCGCTTATGTGCAATTCACATGACGATATGTTAAGAATCAACAGTGAAGGTAAACTATAGGGAGAGAAAACGAGACACCGATGTTGGACGCCAAAAAATTATAAATAACCACAAACCATGGGCGGATTCCGGAGTTGGGGTATGGCTGACACATTCTTCCCCGATTGACCCTCGGTGCTCCCTGAAATGGCCAAGGCACCTTCCTGAAAGATTAATGGCGCCCCTCAGAAATATCATTTCCTACCCTCCCCTCCCACGATGCGGGTATCAGTGCCCCTATGCCATAGTTTGGCACCCATCTGAAAAGTTTTTTCAGTCCAACAGTGGCGCCTCCCTGATCCAGATGACGTCCAACCCGATGGAAACTCTTGGATTCGCCTATGCCTCAAAGATGCAAACAAAGCAGTGAGGAGAATTTCCCTGTTGCTGTGCGAGTTTAGCTTCATGTTGTCATTTGGAAGTGCTGGAGCGGCTTCGGCTGAGAACGGTTACAGCCAGTCCTGTGAGCTACGGTACAAAGACAGAGGCAGAGGCTCGGGATCACCACTGCTGCAGCAGAACCTCTCCGAGGGCAGTACCTAGTCCTTCTCTGGGCACGTGCCAAAGCGGGCGACCGCCGTCCGAGATCATCTCCTCATCCCGCCACTGTGAAAATATGTTAGAACTGAAATACAATATACTTTAAAAATGACTTGAGAGGCATGCTTCAGAGCCGCCCACTCGGCGCTAACTCTGTAAAGGCAAAGTATCCTCCAATGACTGCTTCCACTGCCAGATGCGGTAATCGGAGAGGCGGCCAGGGAAGGGACGGTGGGCGCGGCCATTATTGGCGGTCATGGCCTGCGCCGATGGCTTTTTGTCGCTGTGTCAGTTACCCTTCCTACGCGGGGGATGGCACCCTGCCAGGCAGTTCACTCCGGTCCACCGTCGCACACTGGTGCAATCGCACCACGCTGGCCATCCTCTCAGATCTGCGATTACGCCTTTTTGTGAGATGATTTTTGAAGAAATGTTTACTCTTTCTGTGTGCAATTCATCACGCTAGAATAAGAACTGTGTTTTCATTAATCGTTGTATTGTATGTGATTCTACAACTTGTTTTAATTTCACAATAATTCATTCAAACGAGCCATTTGGTCTGACTCACATGGCCTATAGTGGGTAAAACCTTTACTGTTAACGACATGGAAAGTCAAAGTGTATGCTAGTGAGAAAGCCTGTGGAACATTATATACAATCCTCCACCTAGAGGATAGTGAACAATCAAAGCCGAAATTTCGTCTAGCATATAGTTGAGTTGTAAGCCTACCAACACTAGGGTCATCTTTCATCTCGGTTTCTAGTATTCTACGATGCGAAGAGGGGCGAAACCACTAGCTTGGTAGCTCTAGAAAGGTTCTGACTTTTAGAGACAAAACTTGCAGACACCTGCATGGCCAAAAACCTTTATTATTTTGGCAGGGTGGATATCTGCCTCCTGATCTCATCCTGCCCAAGGTAGAAAATGCTGGTACGTCAGGGCTTAGCTGGATATCCGGGGTGAATGTTCTCCCAAATTTTCATTTAGAAAAGAGGAAAAATATATTATCATTTCGAAACAGGGAAATTTAATATTTTCCATTTCTTCAGTTGAAATTCGCATGTCACATAAGCAAGGACTGAAACGAGTTTCCAAGTAAAAACAAGGTCGTTATACCGTAGTCAATGTTACCTTAGCATAAACAGGTTTTTTAATTGAATCTGACAAGCCTTTTGTGTCTCTGCCCTGTGCTGGCACTGCGTTAAAAATAGTCAATACTGCATGATCAAAAGCACCATTTACAGAAACAGGAACTAGGCTTCTGTGTTAATTGTTTTATTATTGCATATAAAGTAATTGCTTAAGTCGCGTCTTTACCCACCCTGTTTTTGTTTTGTTTCACGAAACAACTATCTAAATTTAGATATGATTTTCACGACAACATTAAACACAATATCCCTCAACCGCATAAGAACTATCGAGGCAAGTTTTCAAAATAAATACCAAGCTACAGTAGCGGACCCAGAATTTCATTTCGAGGGTGGGGTACTAGCGGGCTCGAGCCTCCCCCACCATTGCCTCTGATCAGCCTGTTATATTTTTTTATAATTCTCGTGTTCTTCACAAGAGAAACTGAAATACTAACACGCGCATTGACGGGAGTCTGAGCCACCTTCGCATTGACGGGGGCGGGTACACGCCCCCCTAAGATCTCGAGAACCACGGTAGGTAGCGAAAAACTGTAAACGGCGTTGGGCTGCCCATCCACTTCTCCATCGAAAACATTTGAACCATTTTTTTGTCAGGTCACATTTAAGGTCACGAGAGGTCAAAACATGCCCGTCATAGGGATAACATGTAAATTCAGTTTTTCGGCCATTACATCTGAACAAGTAAAGATAGAGCAAAACGACTTGAACAACATGAATCCTCTTAGCAAGCCGAATCGAATGATATATAATTTATCTTGCTAGGTCAAATCAAGGATTTGACCTGACCTGAGGTCAGGTCAGGGTCAAATTATATAAAAATGCATATCATTAGAACTGCAAAGCCCAGGCGAGTCTAATGCAGCTAAAATAAATGCTCTATCACCATCCGTTACTGAGTTATTCCGTAAAAACATTTTTCCCATGTATTTCCAATAGAGAGGTCATGCCTCGTACCTGACCTTAGGTCATCGATATCAAAAATACCGGAACATATTTTAGAGAACTCGGTGGGGCCATTATGTGATATGACTTTCAATCGGATAAGTTCACTCTGCTCTTAATCATTCTATCTTAAACTTTTTTGAGGTCGGGTCACTTGACCTGTACTGGTGACCTGACCTGAGATGACCTAACCTTAAAATTTTCACAGAAGTTGTAAAAATAATGAGGGAAAATGTATACCAAGTACGGCGGCGCTACGCGCCGCCGTTTTTCTACTACTTTCGAAAAACCCGAGGGGGCGGGTACCCGCCCCCCGTCAATGCGCGTGTTAAAAATAAAACTAGTGCTTCATAACCAAACACACAATGTTGGGCTTGAGCTCAATCAGTTCTCCCAAAAATTATCATCCCCAGTCACACCAGGCCAATAAGGAAAATTGTCTGCCGTGGTCCCGCCCACTGGCAGACAGAAGACGCACTGCCGGCCGTTTGTGTGGGCGCCGCTCGTTAGACAATAGAGCAGAGAGTGTGGGGGTGGCGCGCGGCTCCTCTCGACGCCACAGTGCGACACTCCAGCACGCGGCACGCGCCAAGATTCGGTGGAGAGCGGCTGAAAACTCTTCAAATGGTGGCGAATGGTGCGGGGGAACGCGGCGGAAGCGAGATAACGTCCGGAATGGCTCTGAGTGTGACAAAGTGTCAGCACTAGCACCGGGCTGGGGTGAAAAGATTGAATAGTGAGTTACGGGAAATACTGAGGTCCATCCGTTCATATTGTGTGATTATTGGTCATATAATCTGTACACAAATCAAATACGTTTTACGCAACGGTAGGAGCATATATGAAGTTTAACAGCGCAATGACGGGGGTCTGAGCCACCTTTGCTTTGACGGGGGGCGGGTACCCGCCCCTCCTAAGATCTTGAGAACCACGGTAGGTAGCGAAAAACGGTGAACGGCGTTGGGAAGCCCATCCACTTCTCCATCGAAAATATTTCAACCATTTTTTGCCAGGTCACATTTAAGGTCACGAGAGGTCAAAACATGCCCGTCATAGGGATAACATGTAAATTAAGTTTTTAGGCCATTACATCTGAACAAATAAAGATAGAGCAAAACGACTTAAACCATATGAATCCTCGCAGCAAGCCGAATCGAATGATATATAATTTGACCCTGCTAGGTCAAATCAAGAATTTGACCTGACCTGAGGTCAGGTCAGGGTCAAATTATATAAAACGCATGCCATTAGAACTGCAAAGACATGGCGAGTCTAATGCAGCTAAAATAAACGCTCTATCTCCATCCGTTACTGAGTTATTCAGTAAAAAATATTTTTCCCATGTATTTCCAATAGAGAGGTCATGCCTCGTACCTGACCTTAGGTCATCGATATCAAAAATACCGGAACATATTTTAGAGAACTCGGTGGGGCCATTATGTGATATGACTTTCAATCGGATAAGTTCACTCTGCGCTTAATCATTCTATCTTAAACTTTTTTGAGGTCAGGTCACTTGACCTGTACTGGTGACCTGACCTGAGATGACCTAGCCCTAAAATTTTTACAGAAGTTGTAAAAATAATGAAAGAAAAGGTATGCCAAGTACGGCAGCGTTACGCGGCGCCGTTTTTCTGCTATCTCCGAAAAACCCGAGGGGGCGGGTAAAATAATGAAAAAAGGTATGCCAAGTATGGCGGCGCTACGCGCCGCCGTTTTTCTGCTGTCTCCGAAAAAACCCGAGGCAGGGGCAGGTACCCTCCCCCGTCAATGCGCGTGTTAATCTATAGCATTCATGCATCCCATTACAATATCATATATGTTATAGGATGCATTATATGTATATGTATATATAATAGGATGCAATGTCCATGCTATATGTAATAGCGTGTGCGTCGAAAGCAGGAGGGGGTCCCCAACTTGCGAGTCAAAGAGGACTTCCCCCAAAAATGTTGGGACTTAAGACATCATACCATCAGATCAGATATCATAACCAGCTTGTGAACCATTCATGTAAGAAAGGAAAAAAGGCACAGCATCCATCATGATAGCACGCTGGAGGCACAGCGACGGATTGAGTGTAAGAAACTGCTTCCATGGCGTGACTGTGAGATATATCATTGACAGTTGCTTTATGATTTTGCCTAGAAGGCACCTCTACCATTAGATTTAAGCCGTTCCTAGAATGGCCGAAAGGGCCCATTCAGCCATGTGAAGAGGCTCATTCAGCCGCGCATGCCTTTGGTGTGCATGGGTCCTGCATCATAAAAGGCAGCTCATTGCTTGGCTTATACATCTTTGCCAGTACTAACTGTAACGGGTCACGGTGTCATTGGTTTTGAGGGTTGTCTTCGGCAGGGCGCCGTTGACTCTTGGGGTGGTGTTTCGCAGGACGTAATTAATTCTACGAGTGGTGTTCGTGAGGATGTTATGGACGCTGGGGCTGGTGTTCGACAGGGCACCATTGACTCTGGGGCTGATGTGCCGCAGGACGCCGTTGATTCTAGGAGTGGTGTTTGGGACCCTGGTGACGGTGGTGCTGGTGATTACTGCAGTCTGCCTGTTCTGGAGGTCGTGTCACACCAACACAAAACGCAGGACCGGCGACGGAGGTCAGTTCTGCCTAGCACTCAGCGAGCAAGGTCTGATGATTTCCAGCCTACGTTTAGCATTTAGTACCTCTAGTGTCGTTGTCATCGATGACGTTTTCCAGTTAGGTGACTGTGTAATTGCATATATTAAAACGCGCCGGTACGGGGGTCCGCGTCACCTTCGACGGTATGAGGGGTTGGGTACTCGCCCCTCCACCACGATATCAGAAACCATGCTATGTAGTGAACCGCAGAAGGCGGTATTAAATAGTCTTTTGCAGATTTTTGCCCAATTGTTGGCCATCCATTTTTAGGACACCAGAGGTCACAGTATGTTCTCATACGAATACATTGGAAACTTACGTTTTGTGTCTTATTGACGGACAGAATAGAGCTATGCAAAAGTTATCTGCACCATTGAAATCCGTCAAGTGCAATCCTACAATATATTTCTTAACCTTGCCAGGTCGAATCCTAGAATTTACCTGGTCTAACCTAAGGTCAAGTCTAGATCAGTATAGGTCCTTATGCATATTATTTCGACTGCAGTAACAAGTCAAACACAATGACGTCAATAAACGGGCTATTAAGTTCTTGGGTAGTTATCAGGTTTGGAATTCCTCATGCATTTCCAACAGAGAGGTCATGGCCCTGGCCTTACCCCAGGCCATCAGTATAAAAAATCCCGTTTGCGAAAATCGTTTAATTTTATGAGATCATTATGCGATGTGAACCCTGAATCGATATATCAAGTCTAATTTTTCTGCTGCGTCTCCAAACATCTGTCTCTTCATCTGCATAACACCCATCTACCAAATATCTGCCAAACATCAGGTCTCTTGATCTGAACTGGTGACCTGACCTGATCTGACCTAGACCTAGATTTTTTCCAGAAACTGTAAAAAGACCAGGTAACGTAAATCAAGTACCAAATTACCAAGATACAAAAAAACGGCGGCGACCATCGCCGCATTTTCTGGCTATTTGAAGGAAAACTTCTTTAGAGGGTAGGTATCCGCACCCGTACCGGTACATCTTAATTGAAAAATTGTGCGGTGCCAGAATAAAAATACTTCTGCTCCAAACCAGTATCGTGCACTGTTGTCAAATCTACATTTCCAGCTGCGAGTGTCCAGTCAGCAGAGTCCGGTCTGACCAGTCAGAACCGACTCCTGTTTGCTCACCGCTCCGTCCCTGTCTCAGGACTCCTGTACCGCCTACCTTCCTCGTCAACAACCAGCGGGGTGGCCAACATGTACAGCTACTCGTCGGCGTCGCTGGGCCGGCGGGTGGACCCTGAGGACGTGCTGCAGGACGTGGACGAGGTGGCGGTCACCAGGCCGGGCCGCATCACCACCGTCCACACCATACCCCGCACATTTACCGCCGAGCGCTGCAGTCGCGGTCAGTACCGCCGCACCGCCAGCTGCAGAACGCACACTGACAGTGCTGATGTTGACTAAGCAATGCCTGTTCTGGTATTTCACGCTTCTATTTTCCAAAGGGAGTAAATGAGACAATATGGTGTGGGCTAAAATTACACAAAATACAAACCTCGAAGAAAGAACAACTTGGAATTTAGAAGTAAAAAAGTTTGTATATCTAGGTATATATATATATATATATATATATATATATATATATATATATATATATATATATATATTTAAGCATATTCCATTGAAGATTGTTGCGTTCTTTGCTTTCACCAGTTTCTTTTGAAGTCTTAGTATTTTGTTGATCGTTAATTTAATATTGGACGGAATTGAGTTGATGAGCTCACCAAAGTTCATAAAGTCACAATAAATAGACGTTTCGAATCTATTAGTTGATTCATTATTCAAGATAACATGTAAAAAAACTGTCGCCGGTCGATTGAGTTCCAAGATAAATAAATCGCATTTGGAAAACATTGAGCACATTGCGAGGCGTGTGACTGGCAGAATTAACACTTACAGTACGAAGATTCATTTTGCTATTGTTACGTTAAACACTATCATTATTACATATACCAGTTAGCAATCATTTTGCACACATCATTCAATACAGTTCCCTAACTAAATTAAACAGATACAAGTTTAGGAGTCAATTTGACATCATCAACAATACAACCTGCCTAATTCCCCCATAGTGCCATGGATGTGTGTGTGCTGATCTGTGCATTGATGGATGGTTTATGTCTGTGGATGTAAAGTGCTTCTTTAATGAAGAGTCTGTATGGATCGTTGTGAGTGTCAATGATGAATGTGTTTTCTGCTAGCATTTTGTGTGTGACTTGTGTGTTGTGTGTGTTGGCCATGTGATCCTTGGGTCCCCCTTCTTTGGCGTGTATGGTGAGGCGTCGTGAAAGGGTGGTGGTGGTGGCACCAATGTAGCAAGTGTTACGAGGCCTGCAATCCTCGTGTGGGCATACGAATTGGTATACTACATTGGTGCGGTTCAGTGTCTTTGTTTTGATCGGATTGTTTCGCATAATGAAGTGTTTAGATTTGCTGTTTTGGTAGTATATGTGGACTTTCACTTCCTTGTCGTCCTTGGGCTTAACGTTCTTTTTATGATGTCCTTTAAGATCTTTTCATCAGTTTTATGCTCTGTGTTCATGAAGTTTCGATAGAACAAATCATGATTTGTTTTTTGTTCGGATGTTTTTTCTCCCTTATCCATATCAAGTTGTTTACGAATTTCTTGATCAATCTCAGTGTTGGTATAACCATTGTTAACCAGCAGCTGTTTAAGTCTACAAAATTCCTGGTGTAGCAGTTCATAAGTGGAGCTGGTTTTTATAGCCCGTCGGATGAAGGCTCTCAAAGCGTTTTTCTTGTATCTAGCTGGGCACTCACTTTTAGCGTTAAGTGTATGACCGATGTTAGTTGGTTTTCTATAGACACTTGTAACATATGAGTTGGGGGTAGCCTCGATGAGTATGTCTAAAAAAGGCAGGCAGTTGTGGCTGTTTTTTTCGTAGGTAAACTTAACTACCGAGTTTTGTTCTAGTGCCTTAATAATAGTTTCGAGGTGTTGTTGGTTTCGTACTTCTAAGCACATGTCATCAACATATCGGTAGAGCATTGACGGGCATATCTCAGGATCTGAGAACACAACGTTTTCCAGGTGGGCCATGTAAAAGTTTGCAAGGAGTGGTCCGAGCGGTGAGCCCATGGCCACCCCATCTTTTTGTTGGTACAGGGATCCATCTGGACCTCGAAAAGGCGAGTCTGTGGTACATGCGAGAAGCAGTTTTTCCAGAATTGAGGGCGAGATTGCCAGTGGTTTGAGTCCGTTGCTTTGTCTATTGTAAACTTCATGTTTTATTATATCTATGGTTTCTCTTACTGGTACGTTCGTAAATAGGCTCTCGACATCAATCGAGACAAGTTCGCCCTGCGGTTTTTTTGTTCTTATCAGGTCTAAAAACTCTGCAGATGAGTTTACGATGAACTTGGATGGTAAGAATGGTTTAAGTAGGTTGTTAAGTCTTTTGGCTAGCTTGTATGTGGATGTGCAGACTTGCGATATAATGGGTCGTAAAGGGTTTCCAGTCTTATGTGTTTTAACAGTCCCGTATAAGTAACCAGGCGAGTATTCCCCCTCGATTCTAGCAAAATGAACGTCACCTTTTACTGCATTTGCACTTGCTATTATCCGATTGACTCTTGCCTTATGCTCCTTGGTGGGGTCGCGCCTAATCTTCTGAAATTTTGCACTGTCTGAGAGGAGACTATTTAACTTTGCTGTGTAATCTTCTTTGTCTAAAATAACAAATATTGAAGACTTATCGGCTCTCCGAACTATGATACGATCGTGTTCTCGTAGTTGTTTAGCCGCTTCGCGTAGCTCCTTCGTCAATATTTTACTTTCTGAAGATCCTCTTAGTTTACATCCTTCTCCAATAAGTTCTCCTTTGAGGTTGGGATTTACTGTCACTTTGTTCTCGTTTTCTAGTTTTAGGATGTCCTGATAAAGTAATTCAAGTTCTGTTTGCTTGTTTATAACGTTCCGTTTGGACTGAACGTGACAGTTTAAACCTAAATTGAGAAGCGTATGCTGTGCCTCGGTAAGTTCAACTGAAGACAGGTTCAAGTAGCCTTGCTTTTGTTCAGGTATGTTAAAGCTTCCACCGTAAATCCTTGATAGCTTATTTGCTATTTTTATCTTACACGCGTGATGGAAGTTTTCAGCCTTTTCGTCAAGATTAGTCAATATACGATCCTTTACATCATCGTCAATGTCGCTTTCTTTTACAGTATTAATGAGCTCAGGTAACTTACTTTTCAGCTGCTTCACAATTTTCTGCTTCTTTTCAAGTTGGTGTTTTACAAGGTTCCGACGAAACTCTTCAGTGAACGCCTGCTTCTTCACCCGTCGGTCGTGTAGCTTTAAATCTGTATATCTGGGCAAAATATTTTCATTTAAGCATATTCCATTGAAGATTGTTGCGTTCTTTGCTTTCACCAGTTTCTTTTGAAGTCTTAGTATTTTGTTGATCGTTAATTTAATATTGGACGGAATTGAGTTGATGAGCTCACCAAAGTTCATAAAGTCACAATAAATCAACGTTTCGAATCTATTAGTTGATTCATTATTCAAGATAACATGTAAAAAAACTGTCGCCGGTCGATTGAGTTCCAAGATAAATAAATCGCATTTGGAAAACATTGAGCACATTGCGAGGCGTGTGACTGGCAGAATTAACACTTACAGTACGAAGATTCATTTTGCTATTGTTACGTTAAACACTATCATTATTACATATACCAGTTAGCAATCATTTTGCACACATCATTCAATACAGTTCCCTAACTAAATTAAACAGATACAAGTTTAGGAGTCAATTTGACATCATCAACAATACAACCTGCCTAATTCCCCCATAGTGCCATGGATGTGTGTGTGCTGATCTGTGCATTGATGGATGGTTTATGTCTGTGGATGTAAAGTGCTTCTTTAATGAAGAGTCTGTATGGATCGTTGTGAGTGTCAATGATGAATGTGTTTTCTGCTAGCATTTTGTGTGTGACTTGTGTGTTGTGTGTGTTGGCCATGTGATCCTTGGGTCCCCCTTCTTTGGCGTGTATGGTGAGGCGTCGTGAAAGGGTGGTGGTGGTGGCACCAATGTAGCAAGTGTTACGAGGCCTGCAATCCTCGTGTGGGCATACGAATTGGTATACTACATTGGTGCGGTTCAGTGTCTTTGTTTTGATCGGATTGTTTTGCATAATGAAGTGTTTAGATTTGCTGTTTTGGTAGTATATGTGGACTTTCACTTCCTTGTCGTCCTTGGGCTTAACGTTCTTTTTTATGATGTCCTTTAAGATCTTTTCATCAGTTTTATGCTCTGTGTTCATGAAGTTTCGATAGAACAAATCATGATTTGTTTTTTGTTCGGATGTTTTTCTCCCTTATCCATATCAAGTTGTTTACGAATTTCTTGATCAATCTCAGTGTTGGTATAACCATTGTTAACCAGCAGCTGTTTAAGTCTACAAAATTCCTGGTGTAGCAGTTCATAAGTGGAGCTGGTTTTTATAGCCCGTCGGATGAAGGCTCTCAAAGCGTTTTTCTTGTATCTAGCTGGGCACAAGCTACACGACCGACGGGTGAAGAAGCAGGCGTTCACTGAAGAGTTTCGTCGGAACCTTGTAAAACACCAACTTGAAAAGAAGCAGAAAATTGTGAAGCAGCTGAAAAGTAAGTTACCTGAGCTCATTAATACTGTAAAAGAAAGCGACATTGACGATGATGTAAAGGATCGTATATTGACTAATCTTGACGAAAAGGCTGAAAACTTCCATCACGCGTGTAAGATAAAAATAGCAAATAAGCTATCAAGGATTTACGGTGGAAGCTTTAACATACCTGAACAAAAGCAAGGCTACTTGAACCTGTCTTCAGTTGAACTTACCGAGGCACAGCATACGCTTCTCAATTTAGGTTTAAACTGTCACGTTCAGTCCAAACGGAACGTTATAAACAAGCAAACAGAACTTGAATTACTTTATCAGGACATCCTAAAACTAGAAAACGAGAACAAAGTGACAGTAAATCCCAACCTCAAAGGAGAACTTATTGGAGAAGGATGTAAACTAAGAGGATCTTCAGAAAGTAAAATATTGACGAAGGAGCTACGCGAAGCGGCTAAACAACTACGAGAACACGATCGTATCATAGTTCGGAGAGCCGATAAGTCTTCAATATTTGTTATTTTAGACAAAGAAGATTACACAGCAAAGTTAAATAGTCTCCTCTCAGACAGTGCAAAATTTCAGAAGATTAGGCGCGACCCCACCAAGGAGCATAAGGCAAGAGTCAATCGGATAATAGCAAGTGCAAATGCAGTAAAAGGTGACGTTCATTTTGCTAGAATCGAGGGGGAATACTCGCCTGGTTACTTATACGGGACTGTTAAAACACATAAGACTGGAAACCCTTTACGACCCATTATATCGCAAGTCTGCACATCCACATACAAGCTAGCCAAAAGACTTAACAACCTACTTAAACCATTCTTACCATCCAAGTTCATCGTAAACTCATCTGCAGAGTTTTTAGACCTGATAAGAACAAAAAAACCGCAGGGCGAACTTGTCTCGATTGATGTCGAGAGCCTATTTACGAACGTACCAGTAAGAGAAACCATAGATATAATAAAACATGAAGTTTACAATAGACAAAGCAACGGACTCAAACCACTGGCAATCTCGCCCTCAATTCTGGAAAAACTGCTTCTCGCATGTACCACAGACTCGCCTTTTCGAGGTCCAGATGGATCCCTGTACCAACAAAAAGATGGGGTGGCCATGGGCTCACCGCTCGGACCACTCCTTGCAAACTTTTACATGGCCCACCTGGAAAACGTTGTGTTCTCAGATCCTGAGATATGCCCGTCAATGCTCTACCGATATGTTGATGACATGTGCTTAGAAGTACGAAACCAACAACACCTCGAAACTATTATTAAGGCACTAGAACAAAACTCGGTAGTTAAGTTTACCTACGAAAAAAACAGCCACAACTGCCTGCCTTTTTTAGACATACTCATCGAGGCTACCCCCAACTCATATGTTACAAGTGTCTATAGAAAACCAACTAACATCGGTCATACACTTAACGCTAAAAGTGAGTGCCCAGCTAGATACAAGAAAAACGCTTTGAGAGCCTTCATCCGACGGGCTATAAAAACCAGCTCCACTTATGAACTGCTACACCAGGAATTTTGTAGACTTAAACAGCTGCTGGTTAACAATGGTTATACCAACACTGAGATTGATCAAGAAATTCGTAAACAACTTGATATGGATAAGGGAGAAAAAACATCCGAACAAAAAACAAATCATGATTTGTTCTATCGAAACTTCATGAACACAGAGCATAAAACTGATGAAAAGATCTTAAAGGACATCATAAAAAGAACGTTAAGCCCAAGGACGACAAGGAAGTGAAAGTCCACATATACTACCAAAACAGCAAATCTAAACACTTCATTATGCGAAACAATCCGATCAAAACAAAGACACTGAACCGCACCAATGTAGTATACCAATTCGTATGCCCACACGAGGATTGCAGGCCTCGTAACACTTGCTACATTGGTGCCACCACCACCACCCTTTCACGACGCCTCACCATACACGCCAAAGAAGGGGGACCCAAGGATCACATGGCCAACACACACAACACACAAGTCACACACAAAATGCTAGCAGAAAACACATTCATCATTGACACTCACAACGATCCATACAGACTCTTCATTAAAGAAGCACTTTACATCCACAGACATAAACCATCCATCAATGCACAGATCAGCACACACACATCCATGGCACTATGGGGGAATTAGGCAGGTTGTATTGTTGATGATGTCAAATTGACTCCTAAACTTGTATCTGTTTAATTTAGTTAGGGAACTGTATTGAATGATGTGTGCAAAATGATTGCTAACTGGTATATGTAATAATGATAGTGTTTAACGTAACAATAGCAAAATGAATCTTCGTACTGTAAGTGTTAATTCTGCCAGTCACACGCCTCGCAATGTGCTCAATGTTTTCCAAATGCGATTTATTTATCTTGGAACTCAATCGACCGGCGACAGTTTTTTTACATGTTATCTTGAATAATGAATCAACTAATAGATTCGAAACGTCTATTTATTGTGACTTTATGAACTTTGGTGAGCTCATCAACTCAATTCCGTCCAATATTAAATTAACGATCAACAAAATACTAAGACTTCAAAAGAAACTGGTGAAAGCAAAGAACGCAACAATCTTCAATGGAATATGCTTAAATGAAAATATTTTGCCCAGATATACAGATATATATATATATATATATATATATATATATATATATATATATATATATATAAGATCCATCGTCTTTGCTGCTCCTGGTTGCCGCAGAATGTTTCAGGAATGCTTTGTTTGGCCACAGCACGGGCTTAGGGAATACTGATTTGCTATGCCATGGTCAGAAATGTAAATGACATCTACTTGTGTTCTAAATTTTCCGGGGATATTTGCGGCGGAAACGGTAGGGATGCCATCCTTTGTCTCAGCGGCCCCAGTCTGACCGGCGGCCGCCTCCGTCAGTGTCGTTTGCAGAGTCCGTCGGCGACAGCTCCGTCTCCACTTCCACAGAAAACGAGAGACATCTCTTCATAGAACCGTCCTCCGGCCTGCCGCCTCCCTACAAGCTGGACGGCGAGGTACACCTGCACCCCGAGGAGGCGCGCGTCGCCCGCATCGTCCCCTTCCCGCAGTCGTTCTCCTCCAGCGCGGGCCTCAGCGATTCGGGCCACTACCAAGTGCCGCGCTCCCCCGTCGCCGACGACTCCCTCTACCACTCCACCAAGTTCTGAGCTGGCCTGCCAACGCTGGGACGCCCACCAGAGCGGTGCTGTGAGGGCTCTTTGAGTGACGTGTGTCGGCCACGAGCGGTGTCCGCTGCCTCTGAAGTCGTTGTTCTGCTGGCATTCTCCCTGTGCGCCAGCTCGGCTCCAGATGTGGTGAGACAGCGGTGGTGCGCAGGCGCGCGCAGACAACCCGACCCGAACGGCGGCGGCCGCGCGGTGAGATCGCCGCGGGACGGTGACCGGGGAGAGGTGCGCGCGACACCGCGCAGAAGGGACGTACATACTGCGCCGCGCGGGCGGTGACGGGCCGACGTGGCAACGGCTGTGATAGATCAGTGTAGATATGTGTGTGCTCTGGGCGAAAAACGAGGCCGATAAAGACTGCGGGATGATCGAGAAGGATTGGTGAAGGCTCAAGCGGAGTATCACGAACCACTGCGATGTCTGTCAGAAGAGGACTCGGAGATGACCATGGAGGTAAGCTTCCTTGCGAGAGTAATGCACTATTTCTTCTTTGTCTGCTGCTTCAGTGTCGAAGTTTTAGTTCTTTTATTTGATTTAAAAAATATTAGGACAATATTTGAAAATGTTCGATACTTTGTGGAATGAGTATGGCTACATAGCCAGATAACAGAATATGCAGTACCGCAACTAAAAACTTACACACGGGAGCGTGGCCACCGGTCAAAAGGAAACCAGTGGAAGGAGTGGCTGGGGATATCGACGACACTTTTATTTTTCGTTGACAATATATGTTTCTTAATCAAAATATGTTAGGACTCGGTTTCTATGAAACAGTTCACCCATGTTTCAGCTAAAATTGTAAAATACTGTCCATACTCGAATGAAATCGAGTAATATTCCACATTGGGATAAAATGTGATAAAATGTCCCCTCTTGGAGGCGACGTCCATTCTTACACATAAGCATCGAACTACGTTACCTTGACTCTGAAGGGAACGTGACACCTTTATAGAGGGCTTTGAACTAGCAACACAGTCTTGGTCTTATAGAGCATACAAAATCATTGGCTTCGTACTTCGTATGTTTAAAAACCCACCATTTGCGTATGAATAGACGGGTGATCCGAGTGAAATCTCCCACCCTCAGTCTCATCGGCCTAGCACCACTGAAAAGCGACCTGAGACTGATCAGGGAGGCGCAGAATAGCTCACTTTCCGATATGAAAACGCTTCTGTATCCCCCAATGTGGGAGTTTTGGAACAAACGAAGTAGTGAACAGCAAATTTTAAATGTGCTCTAAAAGACTGATATCTTAGTTCAATTCCCATCAGGCATATGCCTCGAAATAGACGGTAGAATGCTGCCTCCCACTTTTATTAAAAAAATCAATTTCAGTCAAATTGGGAGGAAGTTAGACAAATTGTGTAACCAGCCGGTGTGGAAAGCAACAATGAGGCCAAATCAGATGAGTTTTTGGTTCCAGAGGGAATATTGTTATGTCAGCTGTACGATGGTCATGAACTGGCACCCTCAATTCGTTTGATTGGTGGTGACGCTTATGCATAAAGCTGTCACATACTATCTTTAACTTTGATCAGAATAAATTACCCAGTGCTACGAAAACAAGAACATTTGCAAGCATTTTATGCTAGAGGCTTAGGATAGAAGCAAAAACTTTAGATGAGCCGAATGCGAATGCGTTGGGCTGTAAAACGCACTCCGAAACTGCAGTAATAGTGCAGCATATTAAGTCCTGCAGTGATTAGATATCAATACTTTCATTTATAACCAACCTGTCGAATATATTGAGCAGCACTCCATAGATAGTTGCGCGTAGATGTGCAATTTGCCTAATCAGCAGTCGCAGACCACAATGCCACAATGTGACAATGTCCTCTTCCTTATTACGGATCATCTTACCTGCTCGGCTGTAGTGAGCACAAGTTATATCCCGGTTTCCTAGTTTTTCCGTCTTTAACCGTTTCCGGGAGTATATCTTGGAACATTGACTCATTCTTGGAATATTGAGCACTCAGAGACGGGACTTAAGGTACAATTAATTCAATTCTTGTGTGGCTTTAAATCCATTACTTACTGTGCTATTTTTTCCTTAAGCTATGGTCCCTTTCTAAACATATTATATGTGATCAAACTATTCCAACCAATTTTTTATTGGTCATGTTTCTGTGACGGCCCGGGAGAGCGCTTCTGGCGCGGCTGAAGACTGCCGGCGCGGGCGGCAGTGAGTGGCGGTCTCGGTGTGTGCCCTCTGTTGGCCAGCACGTGCTGCTGATTTGACAGCTGTTGTTGTTCGGCTTCCGAACTGGAGATACGGCGCGGCTGGCTCCACTCGCCAGCGACAACTGTTTAGCCTGCCGCGCCGACGACGGTAATGATTTACCACTGGGCGGAAACCGTAGCCACAATTGACAGCACGGCCCTTCTCGCACGTGTTGTTCAAGGCGTCGGCACCCGTGCTGGGTGAAAAGAGCCCTCCACTCCCCTTTTGCAGGTTAATCAAATTTTAAAACTTAGTCCAGAGAGTGGCATAAGTTGAATGGTGTTTGAATTAGTTACTGATACTAAATAGATCTTAACTCACTTAAAGATGTCTAGAGTATTCAATTATGACCTTTGTTCACATAATTTCCGTTTCTCAAATAACCGCTTGCATGCAATCACGCATTGCAGAAGACATTAATTATAGTATGCAAAAACTTTAATGTCTATGTCAGGACCAAAACTGAAAAATTATGTGCTTTCAAATTCTCACCACCTGAAGCTTTGAAACTTAAAGTTTAAATTTTGTAGAGAAAGAACACCGAATATGTGCAAAAGCTGTGGTTGTTTGCCCCACACATAACTTAGATCGATAAGAGAACCGTGTTACCAATTCCTTGTTCTGCTACTTTTATTTTCATGCCTAATGCTGCCTCTGATTTCTTCCATCTCTTCATGCCTCTTTAGATTAACCCCTCCTGGGTAATATCCCTTCTCCCTCTCTCTCCCTGGTTCTCTTCCCTCCTCCTCCCCTCTCTATCAGTCACACGCCTCGCCAAGCGACGCGCGCGATATGACTCCCCGTCGTTTTTACCGCGTCGAAGGCGACGTTCGGTGGAGGGGAGGTGTCGCCATCGCGTCGTTCCACCGTCGTGCGCTCTCCCTGCGTCCCGGTACCGATATAAATATTGCCTGCGATCGTTTACGCTGTTGTGGCAGGCGCTGCTGACGCGAAGGGAAAGTATTGGGAGGGGAGGTGGGAGGCGGACAACGGGAGACTGCAATTATGAATGAGGTAGTGAAGCTAGGGGACGACGGTTAGCTCATGATATCACGCGTTACAAGAGAGGGCTATGACGTGCGCGACGTGTGCCGACCCCTTACTAGCGCGATTGGCGCCGCTCGCGTCAGGATGCGTCACCGCTCACCTGACGCCAGTCTGCGGCTACGAGACAAACCGCGGCGCCGGACCTCAACCCAACTCTTTGTCATCGACGGAGCATGCAAAGTCGGGGGAGTGCTGGCGGGATATTTGTCGCCTATGACCTCGTAACCAGCTGACAACAAATCCCCAGCCCTGTCACCAAGTGCAATCCCCGCCCCCGCGACCACCTGGACAACTCACGGCTGAGCGGGCCAGCAAAAACCTCCAACTGTCACTGAGCCGCGCGCAGAATTTCAACTATGGGATCGATGCATCTGTGAGATCGGTGCCGCGGTCGGGGTGCAGAACACGCTGGCCACGTGCCGCCCGGCCGCCGCCGCTGGTGAATATGGGGTCGCTGCAATGCGGTACCGATGGCCCACCAATCCTATCTCTGCCGATGAGCCGTCATAAAACTGGCCACTTTCTCCGTCTGGAGAGTTTAGACAAGCGCATCACTGTTTTTGGCTGAGCGCATCGGACAGCTGCGTTAAAACTCCTCTCTGCTATGAATGACAATGTGAACAGCCATCTGAATCGACATAGCTGGTGTTTACTCAAAGAACACCGTAAAATGGTAATCACCATCATCGCTGGTGCCTTCAGGCTCGGAGTTCAGAGTAACAGGCATCCTACCTGGATGTTTTGTATTATTATTCAGATGAGGACCGGAAGACTGGATACGAGTTGAATGGGTTAGGGAAACCGACCAAAGCCGTCTCTGAGATGGTGGGTTATGATGATGACTACAAAAGCACGTCTGAGAGAACATGTATGGTAAAGAGGTTTGCATAACACGTCCTTGCTTTGCAAATATTATTACTATTGTTGAAAGCAGTGGCGGGAAAAATGTGAAAACGTTCAGGGGTGTTTTTTCCGGGCTAACCGATGCATTTTGCTGAGCGGGGAAGTGGGCGGGGCGGAAAATCGTAGTTAGGCTCATACATATTTGGAATCAGCCATTATATAAAACGTACCGAGTAGGTAGTAACGTCACCTTGTTTACTGTGAACTATACTAGTGAGTTGGACTCAGCTATGACTTTTAAGCTTTAGAGGTGTTTTCAACGTTAAAGTGTGCTTTCTAGGCTTTAGAGCTGCAAGAGTACTTCTAAATTTATATAGTTATGCAGACGTGGTATCTATAAAATTAATAAAGGTTTTTATCTTGTGTGCTGGTACCCAATGATTTCATACTTTGTTCTTTGGCCTTTTTAGACGAGAGCTAAAATACAATGTTAGCTCCCGATTCCTGTTTTGAGGAAGTGAAGGCTCATCCACCATGATTTCTTATATAATAAAACTTTCATGGAGTTTAATGACATGCCCGATGCAGAGGTCATGCCGCGTCAACTTCTATAAGAGTTCGGGTTTAACGACGCACCAACTGCCGGGGTCATACGGCGTCGCCAACTCTCACCCTGTTGGAAGGGATTTTGGGGATCAGATCGACTTATTCAGAGGCTCCGCCGGGACTTGAACCCGGGACCGGTGGCGTAGAAGACAAGGGTGCTATCCACTATGCCACCTCAACCCCCCGCGTCAACTTCACCCTGTTGATATGGTTATTGGAGATTGGGCTGTTTAAAAAAAAAATAATTATATATATATATATATATATATATATATAATATATATATATATATATATATATCAGCATGTCTGGAACCTGGGACGTGAGATTGAGCAGGATCCCCAAAACGTTTTACGCCCCACCTTGTAATGGAAGTGGTTGGTATTGCTTATTGAAAAATTTTTTTGACTCCCATGCTTGTTTTTACAAATAACTATTGAATCGTGTTAATATTTGTCAACCTAGAGCCCGGATCAAAGTGGATTAACGTAAGTTTTATCAAAGAATGTACTATTTTCTAACTTTAGAGTCTTGCCGATAATGGTGCAATGAGTAGAAAAAAGTCAGCGCCCCAACTCTCAAACGCTTCCTTGGGGAGAGTGTTGTAGAAGTTTAGAAAATCCCTTACCAGTGTCCCCATCTCAGGATTTAAGGCTTTGATTTGCCCAGGGAAACTATACAAAGTGTAATTTTGGGCATGGAAGTCTAGTGGTAAAGGCTGACATCAGTCAACAGAAGAGTTCCAGGATTTTGTCAGAGATGGCTCTGCAGATAATTGGTTTCTAGCTGGGACCAGAGAGCCGTAGAGGCTTGTAGCTGGATCCGACAGATTTTGTTTACGGGGCCTCCCTTGGGAGTACAAAAGGAGCCTTTTCCTTCGGACGTGCGAAGCAGCCGCTTTCGCTCTTTCCAGGTATCTAATGTAAACACAGGCTGCAAAGGTCGTTGTGTTTACGCAGGTTCATGGTTATTCGCTTGCCTCTGCGCTGTAAGCTCACGCACTTGGTGTGACTATAAGAGAAATAAGTGAGCGCCTATAGGAAGGAAGGGACCTCGGTCAGCTCCCAGTTTGATCAGGTAAAGCTTGCTAAGTCAAATGACAATTTTCCCCTCAAATCTGTAGTTTTGTTGACAACCTTCAGGTACGGAGGGTGCAACTACTTGGTGGGTTTTGAGCGTTTTTAGGTTTACATATTGATCTTAATATGAGCTTTATATGCGTGGGAAAGTTTTGAACTTGGGGGAGGTGTATTTTGAGGCCATTCTCTTCCATTCAACACCATTGAGTCAGCAGTCAAGAATGTTAAACACTGCTGAACATTGGGAGGGGGTGGGGGTGTATGATCTCTCTGTTCTCCCCCTGTTTCTACGCCCATGATGAGCTTTAGATAGCTTTGGATGTCATCCACTACATCAACATGGCTCAAGTTTTCATGATTACTGCATGTATGCTAACATAAACGCCTATAAACGGTAATCTCACTTACGTGCAGATATTTTCAATTTCCCATCCCCCCTCTCGCACTTGCACACATTGTCTTGAAACATGTGCCTTAACACGCGCATTGACGGGGGTCTCAGCCACCTTCGCCTTGACGGGGGGCGGGTACCAGCTCCCCTAAGATCTCAAAAACCGCGCTAGGTACCGAAAAACGGTAAACGGCGTTGGATAGCCCATCCACTTCTCCATCGAAAATATTTGAACCATTTTTTGTCAGGTCATATTTAAGGTTACTAGATGTCAAAACATGCCGTAATAGGGATAACATGTAAATTACGTTTTTTCAGCCATTACATCTGAACAAGTAAAAATAGAGCAAAACGATTTGAAGCATATAAATCCTCGCAGCAAGCCGAATTGAATGATATATGATATGACCTTGCCAGGTCAAATCAAGGATTTGACCTGACCTGAGGTCAGGTCAAGGTCAAATTGGGAAAAATGCATATCATTAGAACTGCAATGACCAGGCGAATCCAATACAGTTAAAATGAACGCTCTATCTCTATTGATTACTACGTTATTCAGTTAAAACCATTTTTCAATGTATTTCCAAGGGAGAGGTCATAGCCGTACCTACCAGCCATCGATAAAAACGGAAATATTTTAGAAACCGGCCATTATGTAATATTAGTTTCAATCGGATAAGTTTACCCTGTTCCGACTTATGCTATCTTAAACTTTTTTGAGGTCAGGTCACTTGACCTGTACTGGTGACCTGACCTGGGATAACCTAACCTTAAAATTATTTATAAATGATTATACTAGATCAAAAGATAAAAATGACTTGGCCTAAGGTCAGGTTTAGGTCACTATCTAACCTAGCATAGTCACTATGCATATCAATTTACCTCCAATAGCAATCCAAACGTAATGGTATCAAAATAATAGCTTTATCATATCATTTCCTGCAAAGTTATAGACCCAAGTCTGAAACCTGCTTAAGTAGCCCCAGATGACCTCTCAAATGTCACAGGTCAAACATTGTAACATGAACCTAGAAAGGGGTCCAGGATCTACAATTGGAGAATATAAAAACATTTGCAGCTGTTTCTACACAAATAGAGCCAAATTCCTGTTTTTCCCATGCATTTCCAATGGAGACGTCATGATCCGTACCTGTCATCGTTATGACAAATCCCAGAATAAATTTTTCAGTATTTGGAAGGCCCATTATGTGGTATAACTTTCAACCCGATAGATTTACCTATTTCTTACTTATGCCACCTTATGCATTTTTGGAAGTGAGGTCATTTGACCTGCTCTGGTGACTTGACCTGAGATGACTCGACCTTAACACGCGCATTGACGGGGGTCGAGCCACCTTCGCATTGACGGGGCGGGTATCCGCCCACCCCCTAAGATCTCGAGAACCACGGTAGGTAGCGAAAAACGATAAACGGCGTTGGGCTGCCCATCCACTTCTCCATCGTAAACATTTGGACCATTTTTTGTCAGGTCACATTTAAGGTCACGAGAGGTCAAAACATGCCCGTCATAGGGATAACATGTAGATTCAGTTTTTCGGCCATTACATCTGAACAAGTAAAGATAGAGCAAAACGATTTGGCCAATATGAATCCTCTAAGCAAGCCGAATCGAATGATATATATTTTAACCTTGCTAGGTCAAATCAAGGATTTGACCTGACCTGAGGTCAGGTCAGGGTCAAATTATATAAAATGCATATCAATAGAACCACAAAGCCCAGGCGAGTCTAATGAATCTAAAATAGATGCTCTAACACCATCCGTTACTGAGTTATTCCGTAAAAACCATTTTTACCATGTATTTCCAATGGAGAGGTCATGCCTCGTACCTGACCTTAGGTCATCAATATCAAAAATACCGGAATATATTTTAGAGAACTTGGTGGGGTCATTATGTGATATGAGTTTCAATCGGATAAGTTCACCCTGCTCCGACTTATGCTATCTTAAACTTTTTTTTAGGTCGGGTCACTTGACCTGTACTGGTGACCTGACCTGAGATGATCTAACCTTAAAATTTTCACAGAAGTTGTAAAAATGATGAGGGAAAGGGCATGCCAAATACGGCGGCGCTACGCGCCGCCGTTTTTCTGCCGTCTCCAAAAAGCCCGAGGGAGGGTGGGTACCCGCCCCCGTCAATGCGCGTGTTAAAATTTCTGTGGAAGTTGCGGAATTGATTAGGAATAAAGTACGCCAAGTACGGTGGTGCTTCACGCCGCCGTTTGTTTGTGCCGCCGGAAAAACCCGTCGTTGTCTTAAAATCCCCTCCCCCACCGGAGCGAGGGTTAAGGCCTGGCGGATTCCCAGAATAAGTATATAATGATCCCCGAAACTCTTCTAACAGGGTGGAGTTGACAACGCCGTTCAGCTTTGGCAATTTGTGCGTCGTTAAACCCCTACAGTTATTACAAGTATAAGTACACATAGTGAACTCACTAACAGGGGAGTTCTAGTTCCAGCTCTTTAGTTCTGGAACGGGTAAAGGCTGGCACCCTGTTTAGGTTTTTAATGCATCCCCAAAAATTGTTTGCGCTGAATTTTGTCAAAATTTAAATCTAAGGATTTCCATTCACTATTCTCCTCTGTAGTTGCACGTCTCTAATAAATATTGAGCTTTCAATTACATTATCTTTCCAGCTGAACATGTGAAAAACGTATGCATTTAGGCTTCGATCGGTAGGTCCGGCTCTCGTTTTCTGACGTCACGAATGCCATCTCCCGGCCACTCTCACTTTGACTCACTTGACCGTAAACCCCGGGTCTTGACTAGCTTGAACGACGTCGAGCAGTGAGTGAACTAGACTGAGCTGAGCTGAGAAAAATGCTGGGAAGCCGGTCCTGAAACCGACAGATGTGCCTCAGCACAGATTAGCACTCGCTGCACTGGGTTGCTGGCTTCACCATGAGCTGGTGGCTTCATGCTGTGCCGCGCGACACATCTACGCTGCGGTACAGTCTATCTCAAATTAGACAAGCGCGCAGCCGGCATCTCGTGGGTGGACTGCGGTACAGCCTACCCGTAATGAATCAGGCGGAGTGGTGCCCTTCCATCCCGTCGTGCGCCACAGCATCTATTTAGTGACCTGTTGAGACTGCAGAGCTGCCGAAAATGGGCAATCCCACTTCAGTACGCCCTGCAGATGGTTCAGAGCTGCTGGACAGATAATTTTCGCACGAAAAGTCATAGTGTCACAAAGTGTCAAAGCAAAACTATAACATCAGAAATGAAAGCGAAAATTGTTCAGCATTTTCTTCTGTCCATACCCAGATTTTGCACTAAAACATATATTTGTAACATGCTCCGCTAGGCAAGACAGTTTGTCCGCTGTCTCAATACACGCCACCTTCCGACAGCAGTAGCATGGCGCACCTAAACTTGCTTTTTTCATGGATAAAACGGTGTGGGCAGGGAATTCTGTACAGTCCATCTTAGCACATAATTTTTTCCATACCTTCAAAACGCAAAATTGGAAAGTCTTCACAAATAATATTTCTGTGGGCGTGTTTTTAGGTTTCGCTGCTAAACTACAACCCGATAAACTCCAGGAGCATATGCCGTCAACTGCTACAAACCACAAAACCAAACTTGAGCACAGTCTGAATAGTTGTGAATAGACGAAGTGCTAATGTTGCATGACAAATTCTTGTCCTTATGAAAGGGAATATTAATTTTGACAACCAATAGTTCTCTTTTTTAACTGTGTAGGAAAGGAAAATACAATATTTCTAACATTTACGGCTACGTGTCCAAAGCATCCAAAAGAAACGAAGCTTAAATAGGAAATAACAGGCCGTTTAAATTGCAAATTCAATAGTTAAGATGTTTGTGGTAAATGGCAGCTCTCACTGTTCCTCAAATCCCCTCTCCCTCTTTCTCCCTCTTCCTCTCTCTCTCTCTCTCTCTCTCCCCTCTCTCTCTCTCCTGCTCAGTCTCCATCCATATCTAACCCAGTGTCTGCTCCGTCTCTCTTCGGCTCTCCTTCTCACTTTATCCTGTATTTATCTGCCGTTGTATTTCAGACTGGCAACAGCGGTGCTGTGAGCACAAGAACTGGCGACGTCCTTGCAATTCTAGATGGGATGGATCAGTGCGATGCGCTGTCATGCTTTCTTGCTGCGGTTCTTCCTCCGGCTCTCTATACGCACATGACATGAACCGGGCCGGCCTTCGCGACTGCCGCGCCGTTTTTGTATACTGCCAAAGTGTGCGTTCCCACAGGAGCGGTCAAAGCAAGCTCGTACTGCGCTGCTCTCTTGAAAGAGAGCACCTGGGAATGGTATTTTTCTAAGAGAAGGTTCAGTGAATCCGCTCTGTAGGGTGTGGGAACTACGACCCAGATTTTAGGGAGACCCACTCCCAGACGTGCTGTTTGCGTCCGTGCGCGTGTATTCTTTTTGCACGGGTGTCTGGTTTTCGGGCCAACCAGCTGCGCGAGGTGTAGAAGACAGAAACGCAAATCATCGCCCGTGGAACTTGTAAACAGAAGCGGGTAACCGGAGTCGACCCTGTTATCCCCCCGCTCTTAATATGTGGCACGAGATTCTGACGTTTTATGTATGGAGCCCCACCACGTGCACGGTTACAGCTCACGCCTCTTAAAAATTTCAGGCTTTGTACGATTGTATATTTTACATCGCAAAGCGATTAGAGAAGTGTCAATAGGTCTGTTATTTGCTAAACTTAATTTGTCTATTTTGCCTGTTTACTTGTTCACTTTTGAATCTGTCAAATGAATGCAACTTAGGTTTCCCGCAAATCGAGTATTTGCAAATCGACACATTTTCCTTATCTTCGAGCGTTTCCACCGTGAGCCCGAATGAGAAAAATAATTTCCACGCCCCATTATCGTTCCTTGAAGGTTATGAATGCATGCAAAGTTTCACAAGCTCCTAAAATTTATTCACTATATAAGCATCGTTAAATTGATATATTCATGATCACTATCATTGTGCAGCTTGTTCGATCGAGCAGATAGCGCTCCCGTGAAACCAAATAGTCGGCTCAAAATGCAGGCGCACAAGGCGTGGTGTCAGTTTTTCCCACGGAGTCCAGTTTTTGCCCTAAAATAGGTAAGCTTCTCCAAAGTCGTGCGAGGGATAAAATGTACATAATAGGTATTTTAAGCACACTATTGTGATACCTTGACATCTTGAATGGGTAATCTAGACCTCAGTCGCTACCAAAGCCGATTTTGAAAGTATTCGATCCACGGGTTCCCCATGACTCTCTCAACTAAGTTAACAGGACCAGACTTCTCTGACCTCAGATGCGGTGGTCACAGTTACAAAAGGAGATAGGGTAGCTCTTGTAAATTCTTTATTTTATGGGCATTGGTTCTATTGGAAAAATTATAATTATAATAACTGTTGGGATTAATGCCTTTAAAAACAAGACGTGATAGGTTTCCATTTTTGACTGAGTGCGCCATCTGCATCATGATTTCTTTATACAAGATTCAGACATCAAATAGCAGCAAGACAGGATTTTGTGGATCATATATTTGGAATTTAGGTGTGAAACTGCACCAGAACTTTGTCATGATATCCTGAATTTATTGCACATGAACTTATGTAGTTTGCACCATTCAAGTCACTAAAGCTTCTTGTCTGAACGGCTTCAGGAATGGCGCCAAGCCAGCCGCCCGTCAGTGTAATGTTGACGCTGTGTATCTCATTCTGGGATGCAATCTATCAACAATTCAGCACAAGCGTTGTTCTCTTTGCATTATGACATGCCTTATTCATCCGTCTTCTAGCATGCACATCAAAACTTATCTTAAATATCAAACTGTATGATCTCCGCACTCTTTCCAATGCAATGTGATCCGAAACGTGCAGAAAATATGTTTACTCAATAGCTTGTTCTTATAGTTTCCGTCCTGTAGGCCAGTTTGCTGTTCCTTCCGTCCGACACAGTTTTAAAGCCCACATGCAGGTGTTTAAACCCATTATGTTAAGATTAATGACTGGGTCCACTTAATCATGTTTATCTCGGCGTCTAACACTTTGCTCAGAGCACATTAATCTGCGGTGGCGCCCCAATTGAGACATTGGGAAAGGCGGGCCGGTAGCGCTCGTTTTTACTCTGTCACCTCGGGCTGACATTTTCACCTGCTGCGGTCTGACAGTCGCCGTGAAAAACAGTCAATCGGGGCGGGCGGAGGGGAGCCATGACACCCGCCATCTGGCGTGTAGTGACGGACACATGGCCGCGCGCTCTACAACTCGCGCCAAAATTAGCTGCGTCTCCCAGAGCGCGCCAGGAAACGGCGCGAGAATGGGCGGCTGAGTAGGAAAGTGAGCCGGGCCAGACTAGTTCCGCGACATTTTTAAATGTTTTTTTTCTTCATGTTTTTCAGAAGAAAGTGATGGCATAAAGGAGAAAAAACAGCTGGTGATGATCTGATATTTCATCCTGTACGCTGCTAAAAAATATACAGACCATAGATTTGTGTTAGAAACTAATAGCGTGCGTAAAATTGCGATTAAAGGGAATATGGCACCTTTATAACGTGATTTTAACTTCTTTGTCAACTCAATTTGTCTTGAGTTAGAGCTGAGTCGATTCGCTGCGGGATTTGGGTTGAATCAGAGTCGACTTAATTGCTCCAGCAGATGAGTTGAATCAGAATCAGAGACAGTATCGAAGCTGTGAATAAGAATTGAAGCGATTCAACACCGTATTTTTTAGACGCTGGTGCTCAAAGGAAATACAAATATTTTGGGCGAAAGCTGCAATGCTATTTATCCGAGAGGCCTTTGTTTCTTTTTGTTATTCATTTCATTTCTGTCCTGGTGTGTTTTTTTGCTGTTTTAAACTTAATAATCATTTTGGAGTATCTCATAGTGTTATGATCTGATAATAGACAAGTTATGGCCTTCATATTCACACTTGGTTCAGTGACTGCGGAATGACAAAAATACTCACCTGCATGCGAAGGGGAAAGCCAGCACTGCCATTGCCCACCGGTGAAGAAAGGTTACTATGACCTTTTCTGGCACCAGGTATACAGCCAACTCCTGTGCTCATACCATGACAGATAAAAATAGAGTTCAGCGACTTTAGGGATGCGATATCACCAAAATTCTTAAAAAACGTCCTGAATTGAAGAAAAATGGAATGTACAGATCTGCAACCCCCAAACAGGTACTTACCATCTTCCCAAAACGCAACAATTCTTTTCGTTATTAAGATATTATTCATGACAATAATCACGTTGGCGTTTAGGCTAGTACCTTTTTCTAGTACAATGCTTCGGTAAAATAATGGTATTGATCTGTTTGGTGAAATAATTTGTATGAAGAAACATGGTTAAGTTCACTTAGTACCAATTCCAAAGAAATATTCAACCTGGAATTAATTTCGTTAGAAAATTACATTGTTAATTGTTGACTCGATTCTAATTCGATTCGATATTGAGTCAGAGTTCATGTATGAGAGAGTTTTGATGTATAATAAATTCGATCGTGCTTGAGTATGAGTGGACTAAAAAAAATTCAAGTCATTAACAAGCTGTCGATCAGTCTCATCTAAATATTTTTTTGGAAAGCTGTCAATATAAAGGTGCTTTGCAAATGTAGCACTCTGTCATAGGCTGGTCGGGTTGGTCATAACCAACGCTGCCGGACGGCCAGTGATGGGAAGCGTCATTTTTCACAATCGCCACTCTTCAAGCCGCACCAAATGATCTCCTTCCGAGGAAAAGCTTCGACGCGCTTCAGAACAATCGCAATATATTCGTCCCTCGCCGGTTGGACTCATCTCGTCATTTATCTTAACTGGTCGCCGGTCTCGTATCGCGTCCAATCAGATTCGAGCAATCGCCGGCCGCCGTCCCTGCTTTGTATCGTCTGCCCCGCTGGTATTGTACTCTGAAGACTGATCTCCCGTAGCTGTCACGGACTGTCTGCCGATGGCGGATAGAGTCATCGTCGGTGCACGAGCTCGATTTCATCAAATTATTTTGTTAAATGATTGTTAAACATCTGTATTATATCATCTTCGGATACTTCCAAGTGGTTAAGGTCGGAACCCACATTTGATTATTTAATGTCGACGCAAAATGTGTTGCCCAATGACATAAATACTTTGAACTCTGCGCTTACCTTCCATTAATGCAATCTGAAGCTACAACTCTGAAAATTTCACTGTTCACTTTAGTGATTAGACCATTCAGACAAACGACATGTCAATTATGATTCACCAACCACACAGGATGCGGATACTTAGCTTAAATGGTCATGATCAACTCCTGATGTGTTTGAATTCTCTCTGATGATTTGCTATGATAGCCTACGTACCGATATGCTAACGATTAATCAAATTAGCGTATGCTTGAAATGTTAAAACAAAAGCTGCTATTTCTCACATCTCAGATGGGAAAAAACACTCTAAGTGAAATATAGGTAAATTATCTAAAATTCGAACCCAAATATTCTAATTCTGCTAATTGCAGTGTCCTGTTGTGTGTTTAGAAGGGTTTGAAAAGTGGTGATGCACTTTATTGCTGCATTTAGCGACTGGAAGGATTGTACGGTTTCAGTTCAGGAGGTGTCTGTGACAGAATAATTATGTTACTGTAACTTTATGACATGTAGCAGTGGTGATATAAGTGATACATAAGAAATGTTTTAGTTGTCAAATTAAAATACATAGGCAAAAAAGGATACGTAAATGATCTGCTCTTAGGCACTAACATTAGCTAAAAGCAATACCGGTGCACATTAATCAATCTCCCTGAACGTGTCACGCTAATCGTTTATTCGATTTAAGCCATAAAGCGTAAGCCTAGCACCGGGCACTGAACTCGATTGAAATTGTAATCCATTTCCATAGTCCACAAAGGCCCAGAGTTACCGTTATTTCCCGTGGAAATCGTTCACCGCGCCGGGCGAAGCCAGGGACATTCGTCATTGTCAGTTATTCTCGTCCCACTCTCGAGTGTGTCCGGCCGGGGACATACTGTCACGCCTGGAATCCAGTTCGATATCGGCTCTCGGGCCTGGTTCTACTGGAAACATCACGGACGCGATCAAAGAGAGTGCGTGCGCACGTCGGAGGTGCTTCCCTTCCCAGATCGCGCTGTGATAAGGTGAAGCGAGATAACGCACTGATATGATGCAAATATTTTACAAACGTCGTTGCAGAATTTGATTTACATTTTTATCGCGTTCTATGATTCACTGTGCGTTTGTTCGCTGTCACGAACCACTCGATGCCTCACTGAGCCTACACTAGGTGTGTCACATGTCTCGCGGGAAAGGGCTGCAGAATAGAGGTCAGCGCGGAATAACATGCTAACGTCTCTGCAACTCCTTCCCCTTTGATTCTGTCCTGTCCCAATCCGCTCCGAGAAACGTATTCGATAAGTGTGCGATCTTATTTCATGTCGTTATTTTTTATATTTTTGCGAGCCGTTTCCCGTCTCCTCCTGTCCCCAGAAACGAATTGTGTGTTTTTAATAAGTATCTCCCTCTAGCCACGAACCTTAACAAGCCATTTTGTCCTTTCTTTAGTGCTTCCTTTCTTTCTTAGCGTCCGCTCCCACGTTCTCGCCCACTTGCTGGAAAAACAGGCATATTCTCAGCTTTTATTTCGTTTCGACATTATGTTCTTACACCGGCTCGTGATTTCATGCCGACGCCAATTTTAGAGCTCCTTCACCGTGCAGGTGAGGCTGACCCGCTTGGCATGTGCCGCTCTCTGTGCTGTGCTGGACCAGACCGCCCCGATCCCTGCGCTGGGTCAACTGGGCAGGGACACAATCGGCCAACTCGCGTTGTCCCCGACGTTCCAGGCCATTACACACACCCTGAGGCGACGGCTGAGCGGTCACGTGACTGAGCGCCTCCGGCTATGCAGCAGCTGTGGCGTCCAACAGCCGTGCACGCGGTAATGACAGCTGGGCTCCCTGCTAGCTGTAAGCCGGGAAATGTGGAGCAGGGCACTGCCGCAAATGTCAAACGGTGGTTTCTGGTGGGTTATTCTTGATGCTTAAGTCGGAGAAGGAATCCACTATCAAGTTCCCGATTCGCTGAGTGCGGACGCTCAGAAGGCGCTCTGGCTTTGAAACGATATATTCAGGGAGCCAGACGGGCTTCGAATGTAGAAAGCTGCGAGGCGTGCCTATTCGGTGCACATGTTTGCATGAGTGTGTTCTCGTGACTGTACGCATCCGGTACTACTAGACCCGTCTCTACGTAAATTAGGGTGTACCCGCACAAGGAACGTGTCGGCAGAGGGGCGCGATTTTGAAAACTAGCTCTCAGTCAGGCTAAGCTCACATCCCTGTCGACCCCTCTGCCTTTTGCTGATGGTACACCCTCCCAAGGTCTGTTAGGCTTAAGATTGACTGTGAAGTGTCTTAGGCATAACTAAAAAGATATGTTATGAAAACTTGAGCGATAATTTAGAAAAGAGTGCTCCTCCGGGGGCTTCTTATACCCGTTCGAATCCTCACGAAGTCACTTTTATTTTTTCTCAATGGAAATAAAGAAATTTCGATAGGCAAAATTATAATAACATTTACAACCTATATTTGACACGTCCCAAAAGCTCTATAAATAAATTTCTAGGGGCAAAAATTGTCGGTTGTTAACCTCAAAATGACACCCAGTATCTTCGATGCCGTCATTCATTTTTAGCTTCTGCGTCTCCCACTGAGCTGGAAAACTATGTTCTGGGCTGTAAAATCATGACTGATACAACCCCCACCATAGGTGCTGATGCAGAGCACAAGGAACGCAAGAACATAACATTTTGGGGCTTATCCACTTTCTAATACTTGATATAATCGAAGATTAGAAATTCTAGTGAGCAGACTTCAAACCCTAGCCAGACTAACAAAAATTACCAATGAGACTATTGAATGGAAGTAATTGCGTTGTGGCGCCGAAGTTTGCAGAATTACCAACAGAAAGGCTGTTTTAGTTTTCTCTCTATAAAGAAACCTTACGTTAAAACATTTTCAATGCTTTGTCCACCGCTGTCATCAAGGTATTTCCGCGTGGGACATCCTTTTATCCGTACATTAGCATCTAATTGAAGGCGGCTGCTTGCTTTCCTTTGTTGCGGCGAGCCTCGGAAGCTCTCTCCTGCTTCCGGGATCTCTTTGATAGTCGCCACTGAGCTCACCTGAGCCTCTATTGTCGCATTAGCAGGCTGTGGCCGCCCCAGCCGCCACAAGACTGACGATAAAGCCCTGCCGTCTATGATAAACACCAACCGCTGCTGGTTCGCAGCCACAGCCGGCGACGGTGGCCCCTCGGCAGATCTGAATGCCTAATCAGCTGTGCTTGTCCAGCAGCTGATCGTTCGGAGCCGAGGTATTTCGGCGCGTTGAAACCGGAAATGGCTGCTGCCAGAGGTAGAAATTAAACCTCGCCGTAGGAACTGCAAAGAAAAACAACGGCAGTTTGTTACACGGGGACTAAATTAGATAGCAAGTGAACTCAAGGAGCAGCCTACTCAACTTGGTCCAAATTTTTCGCTCGGCACTGACACCTGTTTCTTGTTCATTTCTGGGTTAATCCACGAACACCGGAACCTGCCTCCAGGACTCGGCCATGCCGCCTGCAATCCATCAAATTAGCCCAGGTGGCTGACACTTTATCTGACACCAATTTGCGCCGCGAGCACGTGTGGCCCCGGAGGAATCTTAATTGGCGTCGGAGGGAGGGGAGCTCGGCGTCGGGAGGGGTGGGCGGGCCGCATTGGCTGCGGTTCCGGCCCGGTCCTGTCCGGCCCGCACCCAGCGTCTTCCCGACGGAGGCCAAGACTCGGTCAACAGGCAGTTTCGAGTTACCGGTAGGTGACAATTAGTCGTTTTTGAAAATCAATTTCTAACGCTTAGAAATTATACCTAGTGGCTACGAAAAATAGGTGTATATATAGTCAGTCTATAAAAGCAGCACCTTTGCACCAAATACCCGGAGTATGCGAAGGTTTCTATGAATCATCGCCCACGATGTCTGCCGCTGGTTGACGTCGATCGGCTGTTGCTGCTACCCGGTGCCAGACCACTCAGCTCCTGTGTTGTTTTACTGCCGTTCTGCGGGAGTGGGCGCCCCGCCGCCAGCCGCTGTCTTCGTGCTCGCCTCCGGTGCAGCGGCGGGACCGGAAGACACCGCCAACAAAGCTGGAACCGGCCCGGCTGCCAATCAGGACCGTCCGAACTGGTGATCGCTCGCAGATGGGCGGCTCTGGAAACAGCCGGATAGCAGATTCCATTGGGACGCCAACCGCGCGCTCCCGGTCCTTGTCTGGGTTCCTGCGCCGCCGTAACTCTTCAGACGCATGCGTTAATGAGGTCTGAGAATGGACAGAGCATGGCGTCAGTATCACTTCCTCGTCGTCCAGTGTGTGGGCGTGCTGCACTGCTGTGTTAGGGACCGGGACGCCTGCCGGTCTTCTGGCCACTAGGGTACGCGCATCCCACGGGAAACTGAACTGGGACCACGGACGAACTGACAGCAGCCCGGTTTGATGAGTCACGGGTACTACCGGTACAAGCCGAATCTTTGATCGCATACCGCACGAGGTGCATGGGCATGTTGAGCTGTTTTAACGTGAAGTGGGAAAATCGAGGCCGACCTATTACGATCGAGATGCAGACAGTAAGAAAAAGGTATAACTAAAATGCTACTAACTCAATGATAATATCAAACAATGGCTTTAGACTGAAAGTCGTACGCACGATCGTACGGTTGGGCGTAATAATTTAATCGGTAATTCGCTCGCGCTAATAGGCATTTAGTGTCTATCATTAGTTGTCTCCTACTGTCTCAAAAATGCTACTTAATAAAAAATGTAATTTGCTATGTATCAGTGGCTGATAATCAAACTATCAGCTTTTGTTTTAGCAAAAATGTCTTTGGCATGTCATTGGGGTGCATGAGACCAATATTGGAGGCAGTTCTCAATTTTGGGCGTTAGGTGCGATTTATCTCAATGTCAAGTCCAAAATTTCCGATATACACTGGCACAAAACTTCTGGTCTTTTATAAGATACAGTTTATAATTCAAGACCACCACCTTTTTTAGCGTTACAAAGCCGTCCGCAGAGCCCTGGTACTCAGACGTCGGCTCTCCTCGCCGTTCCCGTGGCTTGATTCCGGCCATCGCCGCAGGGTGTGCCCGAGGTCACCGCGACGGGCGGCGTGATGAAGCACCCCAGGTGATCCAAATGACCTGGCGAAAAGACAGCCGGCGGTAAACAGAAGTGTTTGCGAGCGCCGCCAGAACACGCGGATGGCTAACTTATAGCGCAGCTCTGACGGGTTGCTGCGCAGTGCTGAAAGTGTGTACACAAACAGTTTAAGGTGACTGATACTGTACTAGCCCTATTGGTCTTTCATTGCGTTCCAGAGTCTGTACAAACGTGTAGTGACCATTTATTCATGTTTCTCGACTCGTTTTGTTGAAATGATAATTTCTTGGTTTTAAATAAGTTCTTATATCAATTTGCTCCTAGATAATAGGAGGGAATTAGTCATTAGGCATTACACGACGGGAGGATTTGGTAAAGCGAATAGGCGGGCCCAAACATACGTCTAGAAATACAATGAAGCGTGTAAAAGCATTTCACCGTGGCTGCAATGCAGGCTGGGGGCCTCCTTCACTTTCCCCGGATACATGCTCAGCCTCAGTACGCACTATTTTCGCTCTGACCACGGGGACGGATCAACCTACTCATGTATCAGGGTGCCTGGTACGTTTTCCCACTCGGTCCCAGGACTTCTCTAAAGGAATAGCTTTGGGGTTAGTCCGTGCATACCTGCTGTAAGTAAAGGAATCGTACAACAACGTTCGCTAGCTAAGTTTTGACATAAAACGCACATTTTAAATCGATATCAGTTATTTGATTAAAAAAGTGTCGAAACACGAAAAATGGTGAGTTGAAAGACCTTATATTTTTATTCTTATACAAGGAATTGTTTTCCATTTGCCTTTTACAAAGGACTGCTCTGCGTTGTCTTATTTCCTCTGTGTCGCGCCATATTTCGTCTGGCTCGAGCTACACGAGTCTTCTCTCTCTCTCCTCTCTCTCTCTCTCTCTCTCTCTCTCTCTCTCTCTCTCTCTCTCTCTCTCTCTCTCTCTCCTAAGAAAAACTGCATTTGAATCGTCAGGAGCCACTACATTTCATGGTTGGTTTCAGCGGTAATATCTACGCATTCAAAATAATGTGGCGGACGCTATATTCCTTTGACAATGATGCACTGAAGTTGGGGAAGCTCTGAAGCCGTCTCTCGGAGCTTGACATGTTTGTTCAGCAGAGGCCGAAAATACCAGGGAAACTGGTGAGAATCTAACTGCCCAACTGTCTCTGAAAACCCACTTCATATTAAAGTTTCGCCAGCTGCAAACTCCCTCCAAGAATTGAATACCACATTTTAGCACATTGAGCAAAATATTGGGGAGAGGCTATATGAAATATGTTCACCATTTTGACTGATGCCTAGCGGTGAAGGCTGTTGAGAACGGACAGAAATTTAGGTACACATAGCATGTAGGCCAGGTAGCCTAGTGGTTATCACCACAGACTTCTGGCCGGGACCTCACGGCACGTGGGTGCAAAGCTCACCGCATACCACGCGCCTGCGTGTCCCGGCCTGCCCGTTGAAACCCTTGCGAAAGACTCCTTAAGCACTGGATGGCAACCCCCTGTAATTGGGTGGGTATCTGACCTTATGGAAGTAAAGTAAGAAAAGCACATAAAAATATAATTCCCCTTAATATTTTTGAAGCGCGTTTATACCATGACGTCTCCTCTCTTACCTTGCGAAATTAGTCTGAGAGGTCAAATCAAGTACTGGGGAAACAGCCGAAATGTTTAGTAGTTTGAAATACGTCTTACCATACTCAACAGGTGGGAGACTATACCAAGTCTATCAATTTAGAGCCTAGTTCCAAACACAATTTTCCAGAATATAACGCTTTTAACTTTAAGCGAACTGCTGTTATTGACAAGTGCAGCAGCAAATGATAGTGTCTACAAAATTTTTTCAGCATATATATCCCAGAATCTCATTGCTTGGATCATATTTTGCAGTTATTTCGCACGATACCAAGGACATCACTAGTGCTTGCAAAGTTAATCCATTGAATCCGATTGGGTGGCTTCGAAGTTTGAAAGCTGAGCAATCGACCAGGGGTCTAAAAAGTGAGCTTGTGGTCGCCGACTAAAATCCAAGCTTCTTAGATGGTCGCCGAACCTAATACTACATGTATTACAAAATCGGTCTTAAAAGTGGTATAAATATGGCTATAGGGAAGCACTGGCGAGTGCAAGGGGAAGGTTTCGATAAAATATAGATATAAAAAACCTATAAAATATAGATCGGGTTTCTCGATATCGATGACCTAAGCCAGAATCAAGTCATTACCTAAGTGATTTCATGAGATTATAATTCAGTATTAAAGTCAAAGTTATGATCTGAAAGCAACAAAATTATACATGCTGGCCCTTAACCCTAGCCCCGGTGACCAGCATGAATCACCTATGACCCACCCCCTGGTGGGAGGGGGTTAAAAATGACACCCTCGATCTCGGAAACAAAGAAAGATAGAAGCGGAAAAAGCGATCGAAAGGTCGTCGGAAATGCAGTCGGCGTTACTCCCGGAATTTTTGCGGAAGGTCAATACTGTGGTCACCAGAGGGGAATAATTCATATACGTCAAAATGTATCAAATACAGTGCTCTATAAAACCTTGCTTATCTCCGTACGCAAAATAGCCGGAACCACTTTCTCAACGCTATTCGACAGAGCCGGACCAGCTCTTTCACTAAGGCAACATCCATTTTCATATCGGTTCAAAGGCTAGGACGCAACAGGACACTGAATATTGGGGATGTTATCAGGTAGCTTCAAGTTATAATAGGAAGAACGCTCGCATTGGGCGTGATATGTCGGACCTAAAAGCCAATGTTGGATAGTGATCAGTCATTTATACGCACTACGCAGTCATGAATACGTATCGATAGTGCCGACTAATCTTAGGCTAAGTCTGTTTGGAGGTCAATCGAGGTCAAAGATGATACACTGCCCGTACACAAGGGCAATTAAATGGGCGCCGAAAGCGGTGGGACGGGGTACCTACGCATCCTCCTGTTGGCCAACCAGGAAGAGGTCTCCCCAAAATTATCGGTTCATCGTCATTAATGCTGTCAGGTACCAAATATGCTCACAATTCCCTGCCCCGGTCAGCACCAGCCCGGGTCCGTTCCCCTGTAAAAATTCCGTGGGAGCGCCCATGGGCATTAACATTTTCGCCCATCACTTCTATACCAAGCAAGATACAACCATGATTGATGCACCATTGTTGTTCTCTCATCAATAATGGTTTTATTTTGTGTTCATCCATGTGAAAAATTGTTAGGCCTTATCTTAGAGACAAATAAAAGGGTTTGCAGCACCTTAAAAAAGTGCCTCAGAAACAGTTCCGATGTTTCATTTAACTAGAGAAAAATGTTTTCATGTACATACATGCGTCGTGAAATACTTGTGATTCTTCACCTTGAGGCGCCAGAAATCAGATAAATTCCTGTAACATTTCAAATAAATAATTCAAACATGATTCATTGGCAACATTTCCTCAAAAGTGCAGTGGAAAATATCAACCATTGCTAAGATGAGGCCCAATTTTCGCTCCATTGTTGAACATGGTTCTACTCAAAGCAATAGCAATGCTGTCTCTTGGGAATAACCTTGTTTTCTTTACATGACATCATTCCCATGATAACTATTTCCAAAGCTCTTAATTGATGCATTTTAGCATTAATAACCAGGACTGAAAAAGTTTCCAGAATAGTTGCTGATGACCTATTTGGACCAGGATTAGGCACTGAGAAGAACAGTTTGCAATTCAGCAACCTGTTCTTTTGTGGTGGACACAATCTCTCTGTGATATTTATGCTGTACCTCTGTGGCAGTGCTTCCATATTTCATCCATACTAGAGAAAACAAAACGATTCAACTTTCTTGTGACAAAAAATACAAGATATTAACAGAAACTTGGATGCATATAATCAGTCAGTTAAAAAACATACACATACACCCTGATCACCCAGTGTGCATCCATCTGTGCAAAAGACACAGCTTATTCTATGTTTGGCAGACTTAAATTGGACCATTGTCCTTGCAGTGGAGTCTTCTGGCAAATTGGAAATGGTTTATCACATATTTGTGCTGTGCAGGAATGCACATTTATATCCCTTATGGGGTACCAATGCACAGAGATGGATCTAGGATTTTAGTAAGGGGCAGCCCTCTGAGATTGCATGCTGTCAACCAAAAGGGCACATTTCACCCAAAAGGGTGGCTATCATCATCAATCAGTGGGAGAAAACTGTGGTTGGTGTGACTTAAAAATGGTAACAGTGCCATAAATGGGAATGCTTGACCCATAGATGGGAACACCCATTCTCAATTATGGGAATGCATGAGACCATTTTCCAGAACAATATTTTAGGCCATGAAACAAACTTTTGTTCTTTCTACCTGGCTTATTTCTGTTCTTAAAATTTTAGAGGACATTTATCTTTGAAGCAGAAACAGGAAATCATACTTTATACCCTGCTTCCAATATTGAAGCTCAACATGTTTATTATGATCATTCACATGTCTTGGTGCATCTGTGTAAATAAAACACTAGTCATATACAAAATCAATTAATAGATACCTAGTGAAACAATAAAAAGTTTTTTAATATTTAATTTCTATTGCCACTTGAGAAAATAATATATACAGACCAAGATATATGGCCATACAGAACATGATGTGAGCCAACCTAGCCCAACAAAACCTGTTTTCAGCACCTTTAATGCCATTTTTCACAACTTCTAAACTTCAAAGCTCCATCTGTAGCCCCATCATTTGTATTCTAGTGGTGGGGGCAGTAGCAAGGTATTTTCTGCCTCACAGACCTGGTTTAATCAGTTTTGGGGTACCCTTTTCCTCAGGCCGCCCTTAATCCTTTCAAACTTAAGGGGTCCTGAACTCGAGTTCAGGGATACCTTGGACCTGTCACTGCTGTGGCACCCCAAATGAAAGCTCAAGTTATTTTCTGTGCCTACTAAGAGCATCCTTAAAATTTTCCCTATTTCTCATTTCAGGGACTTTAAAATTTATAAATAACAGGCCTACTTGGTCACCCAGTTATATGTCCAGCTATAAGGCCCAGTCTGAAAGTAGGCAGCATGCCAGACGAGTCGCACCAGCCATCCAAAATTCTTGCACCACCAGCCTCCAAAAATACACACCAATCTGGCACATACCAGGAAAAATGCACCCATTCCTACCCCTACAATGCAATGCTATCTCAATCATTAGTCAGTTAGTTAACCCTCGCCCACCGGGGGCCATCGATGGCCCCCTAAGGTTTTTCCGGGATAGCAGAAAAACGACGAGGCGCAGCACCGCGGTTGAGAGCTCTACCTCTCACTGCATCATTTTCCCATCATCCCTGAAATTTTTTACCCCGGGTCACCCAAGGTCAGGTCACCAGACGAGGTCAACCAAGGTCACCTCACTTCACCTTTAGAGCTCTGTAAGAGCTACATTTCAAAGTCGATCGATTTGAAACTTCCTACACTTCATGGCCCCTCCAGGGTCTACAAGGTGTATATCCGGGATTTTTCGATTTCGTGCCCTGAGGTCAGGTCACGAGGCGACCTCTCCCATTGGAAAAGCATGGGGAAAAGCTATTTCATGATATAAAAGCCACAAAAATGATTGCAAATACTCAGACTGCTCAGAACAACGTTTTTGGACACCCTTTCACGGATCCCAGGGGTCATATTTGCCCTTTGACTTTTCCAAGGTCATCCAAGGTCACCGGAGGTCAAAAACAGTATTTTGACAATAACTTTTGACCTAATTGAGCTAGAGCGGTGAAACAAACACCATCGTGTTTGTCTTGTCACTGGCTTTCATTTGATATACGGCAAGGTCACTTTTTGACCTTTCGTGACCTCAGGTCATATTAGGTCACGAGGTGACCTCTGGCGGTCAAACCACTGGCGGATGGTCTTTACGTTCCACATAGCGGAAAAAGTACAGGCAATTTGCTATCAAATGTACTTTACCAGGCCTCAATAGCTCTAATGACATAAGAGTTATGCCCAGTTTGCTTAATCATTGCATATTTGAGTGAAAATAGCCGATCTTGACCTAATTTGACCTCTGGAGGTCAAACCATTGACCTGAGCACTAAAACATGCGAAGTAATTTCTTACTGAATTCACGCGAGCTTTCTATTGCACTTTGCAGATTTGCGCTAACGCCCATATTTTCGGAGTTAGAGGGGGGCCATCGATGGCCCCCCGGTGGGGCGAAGGTGGCGCCGGACCCCGGTGGGGCTCGGGTTAAAGGAATTTTTATAAGGCCCCCTCCTATGTCTTCATAGCCATTCAGCCATTATTTGTTTAGTTTAAGTGTCACTAACCTGGCAAGTCCGCACCAGGTTGATAAAATTTGCACCAGTCTGTCCTGTCTCAAAGGGCACTCGCACAGACAAGATCTCGACGAAAATCCCGTACTTTGCACACTGGTATAAGGCAAGAACATGGTGGTATGAAAAACAGTATACTTGTTATGGATAGTCTCATAATTAGGCACCCCAAAAATCACTTAGGAAATCCACGCCCTTGGGAATGTGTGACTATATAACAATGTTTACGATGATATTTTAGCGTGATTGTGGTTGAAAAGGGTTTAAACATGCACCACTTGTAGGAAGTTTTTTTCCTTCTGAGACTTTTCGCGATAAAGCAAAACAAGGAAACATCATTGCAAGTAGACTCCAAAACCCACCTAGATTGCACGGACCGTCTATGATAAACGCACATCTTGATTTAGCCCCTTGGATTTAACAAATTGAACACCAGTCGTCAAAAACGGCGCGCACTGCTTCCAACAAAAATACAAAAATATTAGCGGCAGCCCGCGCCGCGCTCGTTCTGAAGGCCGCAGACACCGAAAATGTACCAGGGCGACCACCTGCGACCAGGCGACCACGCAAGTCGGCGGTTTCGGCCGACTAGGTCGCCCATTGGTCGCCTATTGAAAAAAATGAAAATCACCGACTTGGTACCGACTCGTGACAGATCCTAGTACATTCTAGTTTGAACTAAAAAATAGTACATAAATACGGTACAGGAGATGGCATCATCTAAAGTACCAGGTGATTTCAGTCGTTCTTCATAAAATTGGAACCAAAAATTGTAATAAGAAGAAACATAACTAGCATAGACTAGCAGCAACTAAGGGCGGTGATGATACCAGATGTAATCGGCCAAAGATGCCCCGTTGTAGCCAAGTTGTCTTTCAGAAACGCCAAACAAGCCGGGAAACGAGGGCTAACTTGGCTCTTTGTCGAAGTAGATTCTGCCCATTCTTGGCCAAAGGAACTGGCAGACTTCATCCAATAGATTTTGATGGGCACTGTATGTATTACGATGACGGGTGGATACAGTGGAGAGGGTAAGCATATTTAGTAGCAGGAGCGGATGGTGGAAGCTAAAATCATAGGAAAACAGATGGAATCAGAGTTTGAGACGGTTGCTGGGTCGCCAACCAAAAGATGATAGGGTCGCCGACGGCGTAGGTAGATCGGCAAGTTTTTAGACCCCTGCAATCGACCGTAGCAGTTTTTGCAAAACTTGTTAGGGAATCCACGATGGGCGTGAAATAACGTTGTTAGCCTACATAGCTGTAACACTCGTGACATGCTGCTCCTCAAGCTTGTTTAAAGACAATTCATACATCGATGTATGCATACATATATATGATACATTGTTTACTTTCGAGCATTACATATGAAAGAAGTGTGTTGCTGCTGCAGAGGTCTGTGGCGCCCAAGTGAATATACATAGAATAAGGGACGTGACCGACATAAGGTGAAACATAGTACTGGTTTGGTTTCAACAATATTTATATGGTTACATTTATACTAGATTCAGAAATATAGGTTTTCAGATTTAATTTTTTTTAGAAAATAGTTAAAAGTCATACTACTGTTGGTTTGCAGATGAAGCTCATGATAAATGTATTCAATATTTGTCTTGTCTCGACAGTGCTGGACCGAAACGCGTTCTGTTCGGGGTACGTCGACAGCTTCGGCAAGTGGAACAACGGGTTTGCGTGTCCGAAAGCTGGAGTCGGAGCCGGTGTTCTGCTGCGGCACCACCACCTACCGCTACTGCTGCACCACCTCAGTGGTGGCCCAGGAGGCGCCAGAGTACGGACCGGTGGAGGATAGCGCCGAGGTCAGCGACGGCGGCGACGGCGGACTCAGCGTCAGCGTCGCCGACAGGTGAGGGACACTCAGCAATGGGGCGTGCGGCTTGTTTTATTTTGTGTTTGATCTAACGTACTGTTTCTCGTAATTCATGCAATTCGTGTACAAAAAATGCTTCCGCTCGATTACGGTGGTGTTCCAAGTGGTGTCGTTATGAGTATCAGGCGGCCAAATCTATGGACTAGATGCATGCCCTTAACTTTTCCATGCCAAAAATAGTGCATACAGCTTGTATGATGGGTCTTAATCATGCTATGCTTGAATTATTATGCGTTTGTAGTTTTTATTATTTCTTAAGTTCATTATTTAATCTAAATATTTCGAGTTTATTATTTACCGCAGAAGTAAGTTGGTGATACTAGTACTATTTGTCGGTGGCGGTTTTGGGACGGCGGGCTCGTGGTGTAAGGGGGGACAACACGGCCAAGCATCGTCAGAAGCATGGTGTTTAACAAATCTGGGAGAATCAGGGAGCCTGGGTATGGAAAATTTCGTTTTTTCCGGTCTATCACAAGTGAGTTTGTTTACGTTTCTCTATCTATTGTCTTTTGGAACGTTTAAATTGTAAAACTTAGAAAGAGAGAAAAATGTCACTGCACTCATTCAGGATAATAGTGACCTGTTTCAATCAGCTATGAACTGTGTACCAGTTCATTTTGGTCATGAATTTACAGATAGTTTTACATGAAAACATGCGCAGGGTGCCACAGATATCTTAGTCTAACAACTTTGTATATCTCTCAAAAATGCTTGAGAAGGCAAAAGCTTAAACAAACTATGACCAGAAAAACGTTACTTAACTGTATTGATAAACTCCGACCAGCAACGATCTCACTCCATGCCCAAATTAGGGCGTACCTATTTTATTATGAATCCCTGGCATACTATTTGCCAATATCTTTATTGATTGTCATTCTTTATTTCTTCATAATGTTGTGATTTTTGTTTGTATTTGTTCATGATGTTGTGAGTGCAGTGTTTCTCCTCGATGCATAATCTGCACCGCTGATTTATATATACATATTCGGAGGCTATTTTCCGCAAGCTATTCACTTCTGAGGCTCAGGATCATTTTACTCGTGGTACACCATTTCCATCTGATCGCTAGCCCATTTTATTAATCCCACTAACTCCATCTCTGGATATTTCCCACCAAACTTTAGGGAGCTATATAGAAAAGACAATGATCAGACCCTGAAATGTCTCTGGCCCCCTGTGACGTCATCTAACCCCAGCATCCAGCCCGCTTCTTGCACTCCACTAATGGCGTCTGGAATGCGTCCCAGGCCGCAGTGGATCGGCCTCATCACTTCGTTTTGCGCCGCCTCTGTTAGCCGTGTCACACTGTGATGGATTGGATGCGTTTTTTCGATCCGTAATCAATCTGGGGGAGCAGGATGCGACGCCGTTGCTGCAGGACTTACCCGAGGAAGCCTGGCGTGCGTTTGCAAAGCTGAGCGACAGAGGACCGTCCCGACCGCGTGCCTGAGTAACGTTCCGTGTTTTGGACATTCACACAGTTAAAAAACATCCTTGACCTCTCCTCGTTGCGTAAACAGGACAAAAACTGTCGTTCCGGGGCTTGTGATCCGGACTGGCGGCTGCTTTTAAGTCAGTTTACTGATGCGCTGACCCGATTCCAGCACAGCTAGACAACGCCAGGGAGCTAATACAATTTCGTTGCCAGCCGAACATGTTTGCGCCTTCCATCACCGCGGAAGCCGGCAAGAAGCGCCGAACTTCGTGCTGCGACATCAGTCGCGCAGCTGTGGTAGTTTTTGTTCTCACCTGTTTTTACTGAGTGCGGCTAGACCGGCATTCAGAAATTCACGCTGTTCAAGAAAAGACTCGTGTAACTTTTTGGTCTGCGATCAAATGGCGCGTTTGCTTTTTAGAGGTGTCTCAATCCTTTCACAGAAATAATCTTCCTGACTCACTCTTATGTCAGCATATCCCCGGAGTATCGACCTGTCAGAAAACTGTCCCGTCTGACTGTCTGTCTGTCTGTCTGGTTTGTCAGTTTGCCCCTGCTGTTGGGAGGGGCGCTGGGGGCGGTCATCACCATCATACTGATCGCTGTCATATCCTGCTGCTTCTGCAAGGCCTGCATCTGCTACAAGAAGCGCAACGCAGATAAAAGGGGTGAGCAAATAAGTGGCTGTAGCTTTCGATGGCAGCTGCGAGAATGTTTGAATCCTCCGCAAACCAGCCAAAATACTTTCTCGTCAATTATGGTGCTTAACAATTGTTGGGGCTTATCGACGCACCACCTGCCAGGGTCATATGGCGTCGCCAACTCCTTCCCTGTTGGAAGGGTGATTATGGTGCTTAATGGATGGACTACTACTGGTGCTGAAAAGTGTAATTCCAACCCCATAACCAGAGATCCTGCTTATCGTCAGGGATTGCACATAAAGATAACATTTCCGTTCGTTTATGCCTGCATAGTTCTTGGTCATGCCTTTTATTCTACAATGAGTTGTGCTATGCCATTTTTTCAATAACTATCTTCTTGTGCGGTGGCGATTTTCGCTCCCAATACCCACAGCGCTGTTCCAGATATAACGTGTATACCCCTGGTGACCATCTCAGATCGCATGCAGCCCTCTTCATCTACCGCAACCAACATGGTCAACAACATGTACAGCTACTCGGCGGCCTCGCTAGGCCGGAGGCGGGACCCTGAAGATGTGCTGCAGGACGTGGACGAGGTGGCGGTCACCAGGCCCAGCAGGACCAACCTCAGTGCCGGCATCGGCAGCCTCCCGCGGACCTTCACCTCCTACCGCACCAACCGAGGTCAGTGGCGACCTTCACCTCCTACCGCACCAACCGAGGTCACTGGTGACCTTCACCTCCTACCGCACCAACCGAGGTCAGTGGTGACCTTCACCTACCGCACCAACCGAGGTCAGTGGTGACCTTCACCTACCGCACCAACCGAGGTCAGTGGTGACCTTATCACCTCCTACCGCACCAACCGAGGTCAGTGGTGACCTTCACCTCCTACTGCACCATCCGAGGTCAGCGGTGACCTTCACCTCCCACTGCACCATCCGAGGTCAGTGGTGACCTTCACTTACCGCACCAACCGAGGTCAGTGGTGACCTTCACCTCTTACCGCACCAACCGAGGTCAGTGGCGACCTTCACCTCCTACCGCACCAACCGAGGTCAGTGGCGACCTTCACCTCCTACCGCACCAACTGAGGTCAATGGTGACCTTCACTCCTACCGCACCAACCGAGGTCAGTGGTGACCTTCACCTACCGCACCAACCGAGGTCAGTGGTGACCTTCACCTACCGCACCAACCGAGGTCAGTGGTGACCTTATCACCTCCTACCGCACCAGCCGAGGTCAGTGGTGACCTTCACCTCCTACTGCACCATCCGAGGTCAGCGGTGACCTTCACCTCCCACTGCACCATCCGAGGTCAGTGGTGACCTCACTTACCGCACCAACCGAGGTCAGTGGTGACCTTCACCTCTTACCGCACCAACCGAGGTCAGTGGCGACCTTCGCCTCCTACCGCACCAACTGAGGTCAATGGTGACCTTCACTCCTACCGCACCAACCGAGGTCAGTGGTGACCTTCACCTACCGCACCAACCGAGGTCAGTGGTGACCTTCACCTACCGCACCAACCGAGGTCAGTGGTGACCTTATCACCTCCTACCGCACCAACCGAGGTCAGCGGTGACCTTCACCTCCCACTACACCATCCGAGGTCAGTGGTGACCTTCACCTCCTACCACACCAACCGAGGTCGGTGGTGGCCTTCACCTCCTTCCGAGGTCAGTTGTGAACCAGCGAGCCGTTGCTAGGTTTCCATGTTAGATTCGCTTTGTTCTACTTTCCTGAACCTCTTCAATATCTGTTGCATACAGAGTTCTCTTTCCCAATTTTCTCTCCATCCATCAAGGGTTATCGCTGTTTTTGTCTAAGCATTGCGTTTGCTATATGAAAATTAACGTATACTGTTCCATAAAGAGGCAGGACATGACTTATTCGGATAAGGCTGAGCTTGCTGAAACTGATGATCAAACAGTCAAAGCTTATTCTTATGTATCGAGCTGTAATTGCAAAAGCATTTTCGATAAATGCCCGTTTATTTCCGATAGCTACACACCTGTGCTCTGTCGTTGCAGGGTCGTCTGCTGACTCGGTGAAGCTACCTGTGTCCTGTCGTTTCCAGTGTCATCTGCTGACTTGGTAAAGCTACCTGTGCTCTGTTGTTTCCAGTGTCGTTCCCTGACTCGGTAAATCTACCTGTGTTCTGCCGTTTCCAGTGCTGTTTCCTGACTCGGTGAAGCTACCTTTGTTCTGTCGTTTCCAGTGCCGTTTGCTGACTCGGTGAAGCTACCTGTGTTCTGTCGTTTCCAGTGCCGTTTGCTGACTCAGTGAAGCTACCTGTGCTCTGTCGTTTGTTGACTCGGTGAAGCTACCTGTGCTCTGTCGTTTGTTGACTCGGTGAAACTACCTGTGCTCTGTCGTTGCAGGGTCGTTTGCTGACTCAGTGAAGATACCTGTGCTCTGTCGTTTCCGGTGTCGTTTCCTGACTCGGTGAAGCTACCTGTGTTCTGTCGTTTCCAGTGTCGTCTGCTGACTTGGTAAAGCTACCTGTGCTCTGCTGTTTCCAGTGTCGTTCCCTGACTCGGTAAATCTACCTGTGCTCTGCCGTTTCCAGTGCTGTTTCCTGACTCGGTGAAGCTACCTGTGTTCTGTCGTTTCCAGTGTCGTCTGCTGACTTGGTAAAGCTACCTGTGCTCTGCTGTTTCCAGTGTCGTTCCCTGACTCGGTGAAGCTACCTGTGTTCTGTCGTTTCCAGTGCCGTTTCCTGACTCGGTGAAGCTACCTGTGCTCTGTCGTTTCCAGTGTCGTCTGCTGACTCGGTGAAGCTACCTGTGTTCTGTCGTTTCCAGTGCTGTTTCCTGACTCGGTGAAGCTACCTGTGTTCTGTCGTTTCCAGTGCCGTTTGCTCACTTGGTGAAGCTACCTGTGCTCTGTCGTTTCCAGTGTCGTTTCTGTCCTTTCCAGTATCGTTTGCGGACTCGGTGGGCAACAGCTCTGTGTCCACTACCACAGACAACGAGCGACAGCTGTTTATCGATCAGTCGTCCATCCTGCCGCCGCCCTACAGTTACAACAAGCTGAGTACCTGCGACGACCCGCTGCCCTCGCCGTACCAGCACACGTTCGGCAGCACTGACCTCGGGTCAGGTCACTACGTGGCCGGAATGTCGCCCACTGACGAAACCTTCTACAGCTCCAACAAATTGTGACTTGTGACGCCGGAGAAGAGAAGTGGCAAAAGCAGTGAAAGTCAAGCAGGAATTGTTGGCTGCAAGGTGAAGTGAAACTTCAGAAAGATGTGATGACATGTGGAGTGGTTTTCCATGAGTGAAGTGAGACATTTGCTAAAAGTCGATCATTTGGGTCCAACAGAAAGTGGAATTGACGTGGGGCCAGTCTGTCTATAGTTTACGCTAACCTTGTACGATTTAGTGGTAACATGAATGATTCATGTGTATAACGTGGACAGAGTCTCAGTGTTGACACGCACATAGCAAAGTATCTTGTAAAGTAATTGTGTACAGCTTGTTGTGTGCATGCTTCTTTGCTTTGCGGCAGAGTGAAATGGTATTAATATGAAACGTGTGGTTCTTCAATGATGCATTTTAAACCTACAGATGAGCTGAATGAGTAAGTAAATGGCAAACCTCGAAAATGGAGCAATGGTCAGAAAGCTCTTGTAAAAGACCGAAAACTAATGCAGCTGAAGAGGTAGAACAGTGGCGAGTCACGTCTTACGTTGCAATTTATTTGATGCGCGTTGATATTGCAGCTGCTCGGGCGTTGCAACTTTTCATGAGACAACTATGTTGCTTGATCCGTATCAGTGTATTACCGTGAAATACACTAAAGTTATCAAAACATGCGTGAGTCAGCATGGGAAGTTCCCGGAGAGTTCCGTCCGAGAAATATGGTAACAACTTTTTTCTCCCTTATAACTTATACTTACTTAATAGACATACTACTAGACTTACTGTTTGGTTTCATACCAAATTTGTTCTTCATGATTGATAAAGTACCATGCACAATGTTATACACAACCCTGGAAATGTGAAGCACCACCAGGGTGACAAATATATACCCATCAAAACACGCGTAAAGTACAGTATCCTCTTCACCTCTAGACACTCACCGCATCCCGGCCCCCCGGCTTTGGCTCCCCTGGTCACGCTTGTTACATTCTGAGGCCCCCTGCGTTCCCCTCTGACGTGACACGAGCGCCGCGCCACGTCACATTCCAGGCAAGACGAGCTCGTCTGCCGAGAGCCGCCCAGTGACACCCCAGGGACGCCCGACACCAGCCTCGGGGAGGACAGGGTCCATCACTCACCCACGGCAGTCACATATCGCAATTACCTCTCACCGCCCTGGACAGGTATCATGGAGACGGATAGCCATTATCGCGGCACTCATGGGAACTATGGTGGCAACAGTGGTGGACCCAGCCCACGGCGTTGCTTTCCATGCTCACTCTTATCGAGCTCAGGCCACGGCGTGAGTGTACAGCTGCTTAACTCTCGCCGCACCGGGGGCCATCGATGCCCCCTTCCCCCCACCAAGGTTTTTTTCAGAATAGCAGAAAAACGCCGGGGGCAGCGCTGCAGCTTCTCCCGTGCCGCAGATTCTCCCATCATCCCTTACTTTTTGTTTTACCCCAGGCCATACTAGGTCAGGTCATCAGGCTAGGGCAAAGAAGGCTACCTCACTTCAACTTTTAAGCTCTGCCATTGCTTCATTTTTAAGCCGATCAATTTGAAACTTTCTACACTTTATGACACTACTAGATGCTATAAAAATTTGATCCAAAATATTTCGATTTGGTTACCTGGGTTTAATTCACGAGGTGACCTCTCCCATAGAAAAAGTATGGGGAAAATTTTCTTTATGATCTACAAGTCACAAAAATGATTGAAAATGCTCAGATGCCTCTGAAAATCATTCATAGCTACCCTTTTACAGATTCCAGGGGATTACAGATTCAGGGGATTCCAGGGGGCGCGGTAGTGGAGTGGTCAGCGTAGCTGGCTTCCATTCAGCCGACCCGGGTTCAAGGCCCGGCGGCTTCCGAACAAGGAGCAAGCTGGCTCCCGAGAAACCCTTCCAACAGGGAAAGAGTTGGCGACGCCATATGACTCTGGCAGTTAGTGCGTCGATAAGCCCCAAAATTATTGATTCCAGGGGACACATTTTCCCTTTGACTTATATGAGTTCATTACAGGTAACTAGAAGTCAAAAACAGTATTTTGACGATGACTTTTAGCCTAGTGAAGCTAGAACACTAATTAATCGTCATCGTGTATGTCTCACTAATTTTGGACTGATATACGGCAAGATCACTGTATTACATTTCATGATCTCCGGTTAGGTCAGGTCAAGAGTTGCCCTCTGGATGTCAAACCACTGGGGTGAGGTTATTGTATTTCTTATAGCGGAGAAAGCCCTAGAAATTTCCTATACAATTTTAGTTTACCAGATCTCAATAGCTCTAATGGCATGATGGCTATGCCCAGTTTTCTTAAGCATTACATATTTTGGTGGAAATAGCCTATCGTGACCCAACTTAACCTCTGGAGGTCAAACCATTGATATGAACGCTTAAACATGCAAGTAAGCTCATACTAAATTCACATGAGCATTCTAACTCACTTTGCAGATTTTTACTAAACACCATATTTTCCGAGTCAGAAGGGGGCCATCGATGGCCCCCAGTAAGGCAAAGGTGGCGCCGGACTCCGGTAGGGCGCAGGTTAATGTGCTGTGCTAATGGCGGCCTTACTTCATCTTGCTCAACAAAATTACTTGTTGAATCGCAGGTTCAGGGTAAAAAGTGATGCGTTCAGAACGGACCCACATAAACATCACCTGGACCGTGAGGCAGAAACACGGTCTGCTTCAGTCCTGGCTCAATGTCCGCGTGAAGACTTGATAGAGCTAGAACTGTTAAAAATAGAGCAGAAAGGTGAAAAGTTCTCGCCATTTTCAGTTCAAACTAGTCTAGAATCGCCCATGCGCTTACAATGGTCACAGATTCCAAACAGAGCATAGTCTTATTTTTGCTGGGGATGGAAGAAAGAAACGGGCAATAGTTGACAGTTTGGCAACAAGCAAAAGGACACTCTAATTTCCTTTATTTATTTTCTGCGTCGCACAATAAACCTAGTTAGGAGGCCAAGGCTTCAGCATGCTTCAGGCTTCAGCAAAGGAGTAGTAGCTATTGTCGAACGGGAACAAATCTGCAGTCACTTTTACTAGAAGGATGCTTGTCTACAAGGGTTGCGAGTTCGAGTGACTTGTAACCTGTGGCAGAGGTCAGAGACCAACAGTGGCCCCAGTTTGTATGTAAGAAGCCCTGAACGCAAATTCCTATACAATTCAAACAAAAATTTGTCATCAACAGCTACCAGAAGCACGCTGCACCATAATCTTCAGCAAAAGAAGCTTACAAAGTGTAACAGGATTCACCTCCCAGATGGTTGTATAAAAAAGAGCGGCGGTTAGGACGACTGATGTGAAACACCAGGACCAGCAACTGGGACCACGAGGCTCGGGGTGGGGCTTTACATCACCGGGTTAAAAAAATCATCACCGCTGCCGACAAAACTCGGCGCTACAGCTTCCGGTTTGTGTGCCACCTAACTCAGCTCCTCCATTATTAGCGGAGCGGAGCGGAGGAGGGCGGGATCACCAGTGACTCCCCAGAGCAGCAGCGGCCAATGCTGAGGAGACCGAGAAACACTGCCTCACATCCTGTCACCAATACCAAGGACATTCACCAAACAAGCATCCGTGACGTGGATAGGGCGGGTCCTCAACGGAAAGACTAGGCACCTCTCCGATCGTTGAGATGCAGTGAGCGTTAGTCGCCGCCTCTGTGTGGTCGGTTGTTCGTCTGGGCCCGAGCCACCACGTGTGGAATGTCATCACTGCAATGAGAGGTAATTAGTTCAGGTGCTGGTCCGGTGGCGTGGGGTGCTGCAGGCGGCCGATATGCGGGAGACCACCCGCCGGGGGCGGCGGCCGGAGCTGGGACAGCTGCCAGAGGTATTACACCACCTCCGACACCAAGCAGCTCCGAGCTGCAGCCCCCTGCAGCGCCCCTGTTTGTATTATTAATCAGTGACACCATACAACACTGGTTGAATTTTTAAGATGCAGGGGATGGAGATCTACCTGAATAGAGAGAGAAGTGTCCAAAAGTGAGAGGGAGAAAGAAAGGGAGAAAGAGAGAGAGAGAGAGAGAGAGAGAGAGGTGGGAGAGTAGGACACGAGGCTGATGACACTCTCTTATGCCAAAATAGCTCAGTACGAAGCCATGAAAAGTCTTCAGACAGTTTCCCCGCAGAAGGCGCAAAATGAGTCGGTTCAGAATGAACCGACTCTATGAACGAACTATACAACTTATGCCTGAAACAACATAGACCTAATGTAACGTCACCAGGACGACGATACACACTCTGGATCGAGAAGCTGTAGAAGACTATCCAGCATTTTGCAGGATCTAATGCACAGTCAGGACCTGACTCGTCCCCGGAGCTCAACAGTCGGTTCCCGTTCAAGTTTTTGGTCTCGGTTGATGCAATCTGCGACAGCTTTCTCAGACTGGTAGCTACAAGTTAAGCAAGTGGTGTTCAGATAGAAATGAGACCATACAATCCATGAATGAAACAGCAGAGACCTAGGTAATCGATTCCTCTTATAAACAGTCGTCGGCAGTGTTACACATGTAGTTGTGCCGAAGACCTATATAGATAGCATCATTGCCGAACTCAGTCTGAGCAGCACGGGATTGCATTAGTTTTTGTCTCATGGCTCTGATAGAGTTCGGATGATAATTGATTTCAAAGAATACAACTTATCCATGCAAGCAGGCAGGACATATTATGTGCGTTAACTGATACAGCTTACGGAAAGTAGTGAAACAAAACAGAGTTGAGAATTATCATTTCTAAATATTTTGATAGTACAATGTTGTATCTAGAGCAATTAAAATCACAGCTTATTAGTGAAAAAGTATACATTCCGGTGCTATACTAGCACTGCCATTCAGTCGAGTAAATTATGCTCTTACACTGGATTCATTCCACGACCTCATTGCTACTGTATCATCTGTTATTTTTATACTTTCTCTTACCAGCATGGGTCAGCGTAAATATTCCCACTTTATTGCTGCCGAACTTCCCCAGAAATACTTTTCCAGGGAGCTATCTATTGCTTGGCTTCGTCTCCCACCCTCCCCCTTTCCTCGGTCATCGCAGGGTCAGACTTTGTTCCCTTCCAGCAGAAAAAGAATCAATGGCAACGCCCCTTTCGCAGCCTCCGTTAGTCCGAAGCTTCTGTATACACACGCCTGTTCTAATTTTACATGCCCGAGTTCACTTTGCGCCACTTTTGTGCTGAAAGTTTGCCTCCACCTCCTCTCAAACTCCTGCATCAACCATTTTTTTCTATTTTAACATGCCACAACAACATTGGCGGATCCAAGGGGGGCCAAAGGGGCCGTGGCGCCCACCAAATTCTAACACCTTATCTTTTGCCTTCCCAAAGAACCAAATTTTGAGTGTTTTCTTTCTTAAAAAATAATATGTTTTTGCGATTTTTCTCGATTTAGCCACCCCAAAACTTGGCTTGGCCCCCTCCAAAAGTTGCTCCTAGATCTGTCAATGCGCAACAACAATATTGTGACTCAGTCAAAGCAATAAGTCAAAGGACATTCTAAGCCCCATCTATCTAGCTTAAATCGCATTCTTTACTCAGCCTGATAGCTAACAATCTCTCTGCGAGGTAATATTTGCAAGCCACAGTTCCGTCGACTCCACTTGATATGGTTTCTTAAAATAACAATTTTAGATGATTTGTGTTTATCGAGAGGCAGAACCTGTCAGAAGCCGTTGCAGAAACATGACTTTCCAGAAGTGACTGGAAACGTTCGTCAATTTCCCAAGATGACGTCTGCTGTGAATCTTGAATAATACATTTTCTCAAATCTGAGACGATTGGGGTAGCCTTTGGAAAACAATCACGGTGCTTTGAGAGCTGACTGTTTGATCATTCTAAGAGCTTGATACTAAATCAGTTTATCGGTAACAGGATTCCGGGCCATCAGATTGATTTCAGGGAGCAATAAATGCCAATAGATGTCAGCCATCTGCGCTGGAAAATGGAAAACCCAGTGTCTAAGCTGGCAGCTGAAGGTGGTGTTTTGTCGTGATTGAGGCATTCAGTCCTGTGATTTAAATGATCAGGTTGAAAAGAAAGAAAAAGTAAGGCAAATAATAGTACGATGGTAAATGTTAAGGACTATGCATTAAACTGCTATTAACACTATCAACCATGGTCGTCGAAAGTAGGAGGGAGTGGGGAGGGGAAAACGGGAGAAGGGTCCACCAAATCACGAAGCTAGGAGAAGTCCCTACAAATTTTTTACGCTCAACTCAGTTTTTTCTTCAAATTTTATCCCTATTACTTGCGGGTATCAACACAACACACATCTGTCAAGTCACATCATATTCATGGAATTTGTCGTGACTTGAAAAAAGGAACATGAACAATTGATTTCGTATTTTTTTATTATGATCGCTTGTTCTGCACACACATTTCTAGTAGGGTATTCCGCATAGTATGAATAGTGAACATAACCTTGTTCCTTATAAAGCACAGAAATTGAATCCAGAGCGTCACTGCAGAAGATGATGTCATGTTAAAAATGGGGACCGAGTGGCCTAGTGACTCCACTTCCCATGCCAAGATTTGAATAGCATGGACTAGTGTGAGTTCAATCCTCACGGAGGGGGACTGCCTTCGGTGCCCCATCTGACCCGTTGGAAAAGCTTCTCAGACACCCACGCCAATGCTGTCTGTGAGTGGGAAACTTTGCCTATTAGGCGTAGCCCCAATGAAATTACACCAGTGACACTGCAAATCTGTTCTATTGCAATGGTTTATTTGAAGAACATAGAGATGGGTGTGAAGAGGGATGACACGTGACACAAAAGTTCATTCCATAGAAAACTTGAGAACCAGATCACAATGGCCAATTTTGATGTTTGTTCGATTGACATGTCATTATTAAGTGATTATGAGTATAAAAGTGCATGTCAAGGGTAACGATACAAAGTGATCTCTCGTTTTGGATTCAAACAAATATGACAGACAACTTAAAGGAGAAGATTTTCATCGTTTACCTTTTTACTATTCTGCTATACTATTTTCTATGGTTGCCATAAAAGTATATATAACTCCGTTTGCTTTTCATCTAGGCTTGGAATTCACCAACGCTTCTTTGGAAGTCTCGATAACCTTCTCTTTAGTGGTTCTCAGAAGATCTAGAACGGACTTATTGGCAACAAAATCAGCATCGAATGGTTCAGACTGCCTCGTCCTCGGCTTGTCAGCTGCGAACTGAGCAAAATCGGGTAATTACACAATCGGTTTAGGTGCTTGCGTGGCCGATGACACTGCATAAATTAGAGTGGCGACGGCAGCGCCGAGTAATTGCGTTTGCTGCGACAGAATTCGATAAGTGTGGGATCGATCCTGAGTGGGAGGGCTCACAGAATGCTGATCCCGCTCTTACTGTAGCGCCGACTCAGCTGGAGATATTATAACACAGATGTAACGCAGCATCATAACGCTGATATTCTGTTGCTGTTGCAACCATCCCAAAGAAGAGCACGGTTGATGAAAGGTAACAACTTAAAAAATATACAGGGCACATTTTACAAGGAAAATTTCTGAGCTAACAGTGGGGTAACAATTGCCTCTACCCAAAACAAATATACTATGCCACCAATATGGCAAGAATAGGAAAAATTCTATGCGACGCTTATTGAGTTCAAATTTTAGGGCTGATAAGGTTTGGCGGCATATCGAGAAGTTGTCTGTTCCTTGATCAAACAAAGGACTCTACATATTTTAATTTTTAACCCGTACTTTGCACAGGTACTTTTCAGCCCCCCCTTACGCTTTTTGCATATTCCTTTATTTTTTATTGATAGTGAAAAAACGTTCAGTCTCCGTCTTGAAATTACTGGCCCCGTAATTTAAAAGCAGTAAGACAAAATTTGGCACTAGATTACTTCAAAGTGACATCATAAAGATGAAGTTTTTCAAAACAAAGTTTTCTTTTTTGTAGTTGTCTTCATATGTGGGAGGTATAGAGTGATATTATTATAACAATTTGGATATAGACTTATTACCTGATCAATTCCCTTTACATCCACTTACATTCTTTAGGACGACATCATGGATGCATGGTGTAAAGTGCGTTCCTGTTTTTTTCGCTTAAGAAATGCAGATATTTGTTGTAAATCACACATTTTGATTCACTTATTGGCAATAAAATAAGCCGCGTGATTGGAGCCAGTTACTAAAATTTTACTTGCAAGTCTGCTTTTTCTGAAGCCATTTGCACGTTACGTGCGTTTTGAGTGAAGTTAAAAACATATTTTCAAGATATAATCTAATTTTCAGGAAGTCACCTCTCTCTCTCTCTATTCACCCTTGTTTCATAGAAGAGCGAAGAGAGAGAGAGAGAGAGAGAGAGGTGCACACATGTCTCGAGTAGTTTCATGCTATACAAACTTATCAAAAATGCCGTTTAAATCTCTGATAGAGTCTTTTCACAATCAGACATATGGGTCATTGCAAATTACGTAACGCGAATGGGATGAGGGGAGTGAGCCACAGCGTTATCCCACCTGCCACATGGGCATCAGAAAACGTTGGGCGGAAGTGGTAGGGGGTAAAAATCACAGAATGAGTTACGCCTCTTATGTTTTTATAAATTTTGCTCAAGTTGTTCCTAGTACGGTTGCTGGAGTCGGAGCCTCACTAAAGTCATCAAGGGACTTGTCACGGAGACCCCGGCCCCACCACTCGAACGAGCAACTCCCTCAATGGAGGGTTAATTCAGAAGCCAAAGTTTAACGTCCCACAAAGCACAGGGACGGCCGCCCCGCTCAGGTCACCCTCTCACCAGTCAGTTGCCAGCCGACCTACGTCGGGCAAACCATTGAGCGCCGGAGCGTCTCAGGGGAACCGATCCCAAGCCTGGACATGCACTGCCACTGCATGTGTCTGAGCAGTGGGCCGGAGCCCAACGCTCTACCAACTGAGCTACTAGGGCGGCATTTTACCGTCCCTTTCTGATAACGTCCCGCATACCGCCAAACTTAATACACGAGACGTTCTATTGGTCTCCTCCTTATGCCCGCCGGATGTGTAATGTGTCGCGGTGTCGTTTGGTTCATTTGATCTGGAATCCAATAATAATGCACCTTGATGTTTGGTTTTCCATCCCACAGCTAAGGGTAGGCGTCTATTTATTAACAAGGAGGCCCCACCGTTTTAAGGTGGCCGAGAACGCTTGTAGCCGAAAAACGAAACGGGCCACATTTAACAGAATTTAATAGCGCGTCGATTGGGAAGACTTTTAAAATCTGTCGAAAATGTTTGACTTAGAGGCTTCAAAGTCAGACCGCATTTGAGATCGCCGTAAACGCGCGGTCGGACCAGTTAGCTGCATTGAAGACCGAGTGGTGACGTCATAACGTCATAAAGCGGGACTATATGTCAAGGTCACTCACATGAAAGTCAATGTCAAGGTCAAAGGTCACAGGTCAAGTTCATACTGCACTTCAAGGTCACACCACTGTGCGTCGGCCAAAGACGTTACCCCGTCGACATATATTATGCTATGACGTCATCGGTAGGGTACCACAATACAAAGTTCAAGGTCAAGGTCAAGGTCAAAGGTCATTGGGAAAGGTCAATCCTCATTCCGCTAAACAGTGGCTGCAGTGTTAGTTAAAGTGTAAATAATAAGTAGTATACCATAAGTGACCTTAAATGTCAATGACCTGAATGACCTACCCAAAAGTTGTGGGAAGCCTCTGAGACCTCTCCATGAACCTTGTCTGCCTTAGCTTATTCCCGCCATTTCCGCATAATACAGCATTTACCAATCGACCCCAGCATGGCCAATATTGACCTTACGACCTCGTTTGACCTTAAAGATATTGACCTAGGTCAATGAAAATTGGTCGTCATGTAGAGCATCATAGCCCCCACCTACCTACCAAGTGGCGTTTTCTAACCCTCTTGGTTTCCGAGATCTTAGGGGCCTACCAGGCCCCCTCCAGTGCGCGTTAGTGCCAGACCCCCTCCAGTGCGGGTGTTAACAGTGTAGGTATATACTAGCAGATAACTGTTTGTGACGCGGGTTTTTCACAGTGCTTCCGATGACGGGATGGTTCTATCTTCCATTGAAGTAGGCCCGTCTGTAGAGGTCTGCAACTTACTAATAACCGGGTAGTCTTCCTCCGACATCAAACCAAAGCTATCGCTGATGGCCCTTCCAGATCGCCGTGGTATCGAATATCTAGTTGGTGATCTAATCCCTGGACAAAGATGATTGGTTTTCAGGCACTCGATACCTGAATACCAGATGGAGCGAGTCGTCCATTCCAGAACAGTTGTATTACGCTCTTATTGGGGAAGTTCTGTTGCGCTGTCAAGGTATTTAATGACGTTGATTGCAGCAATTCTCGTCTCTTCAGCGAATTGAAGCTCCCCGTTTCGGCTAGTGCTCGCCTACCTATAGTACCTACTTGGGAGGGGGAGGGAACACGAATCTGGAGGGTTCTGTGATATCTAGAGTAGAAGAAGTATAGGTACTAGCCACAAAGCTAGTAACTTACAACAGACGTCATAAGTACTGGTTGGTTGTTTTTCTTCCAGCAGGTGTAATATAATACAATCTTTTGAAGGTCAAGCAAGGTGTGAAATTATGCCGAAGTAGAGGGGCCGTTCTAAATCAAGTGAGTGTTCGCCTTTGAATTTGATGTTCTGAAGTATGCGCTTAATACCTCTGATCAGCGTTCGTAAGATCTTCTAGTCTAGCTTTTCAGTCCAAACTTTGATACATTGTTCAGCTCACAAGTATACGTTGTAACACTGCAGCAAGTCCATAGGATTATTTCATTTTTCCGGTAGCAGCCTGAATATTCAACTAGATCTAGCCCTGGCATCTATCTTGCTGGCCTACAATAAATATGTCACGTTAATGGAAACCCCAAGCCCCGTTTGAGAAGATTTTTGCCGCGGCGTTGCTGCCGCGGCCGAGGCGTTTCCGGTGGCCTCAGTAACAGCTCGGCACTCTCCCCCTGCAATCCGCGCTGGCCGGCTGGTGTTTCCGCATGGGCTGCAACATCTGGCAGTACTTCGGCCAGACGGTCACCACCGCCTTCTTGCAGTCCAGCAACAGAGAGAAGCAGCTCCGGCGGCTGTCTCCCAACTATCTCTGAACGTGTGTCCCGACTCGGATTGAGATTGTGACCTTGATTGGGAAAGGATATATAGAGGGAATGTTGTGGATGAAGAAAAGGGTGCAAGAGTGGCTTCTAGTGATAATCAAGTGCTGTAAGTTCTGTATTTGATCCCTGTTGATAGCTGCAGGGTAAAACTCTCACAAGTCTTTATAATTGAACTCCTTCAATCAGAGGTTAATGATTGTGAGAATACAAAGTCGCCCAAATCAATGGCACATGCTCTTCGTGATCATCTCGGCTAATGCGGCCCTCTTTCAGCTTACGTCAGCCTGAGGCTATTTGCACCTCTGGGAGGTAGTTTTAGGGCAACTGCAATGACATCATAGGTTAGTTCACCGGGCATGAAAAGTACGGCGGCAATGTGCGAATGTTGTACATTACCTCCTCCCATGACGGGAGTGACAGTGCTTTAGTAGCGCTCGGGTGACGTCAACCTCAAAATGGGCATGACATCACCTACGTCCTGAGAAGAATTTGCCACGAGTGGTGGGAAACTAACAGAAGAAAGTAAACTAGCTGATGTGAAACTATTGAGGGAATTTTCCAGACATAACACATGGGCGCTGAAACACATAAACTCACTTACACTGTTCAATGTTTGATGAACACTTCCATATATCCGAACCGAAGGTGTACCCATTAAAAACATTGACGCACTCGTGCACCACGCATCAGCACGGCTGTCGCTGCCGAAAATCTCCTGGTGAGCACTTTTAAAGCGGCAGATACGTCGGGCTCAGGGGCAAGAGTAAGTAAGCAATATCCAGGATTTAAAGACACTGATGAATCGCCGTCGCCAATATATGTTGGATTTTATGTTATCTACATAAAGATGCTATGTGTAAATGCAATCGGAAATACTGTCTTTGTCCATCTCACTTTTGGGTCGCCTCCTGTATGTGAGGAGATATATATACATCAATTTGAAGGGACATTATCAAATTTCTTGCATATATCCGTTCTAACTAATCACTGCATCCAATAGTTGGTCCTTCCTACCAGCCAGAGCTGGCCACTCTGTAGGCTCGTCTCACTCTGCAGATATTCCTCAATGTCTATGGTAGGTCGCTGGGGAGCGGGGGAGCGCGAGATCTCCCCGGTGAGTAGATGACTCGTGGCAGGAGGGTGTCTGCGTCACTAATGCGCCACATTCCGCCTCTCCGGTGTCACATTCTCATCAATCGTCGTCACCGTGCCCCACCCGGACAGCCATTACCAAAATTACTGTCACCAGTGCAAACGCCTGCTTTTTGTCGTCGGAACTTTCTTTGTTTTGTGGCATGATGATGTTCGCTTTATTAACCAAATGAAATTAGGTCTGACCTATTTCGATGGTTCACTCGTTTATCGACAAAGTTTTTTGCTTACATTTGGGTTAAGAACATTGTCACTATTTTCAAACTTTCTGCGCCTCCATGATAAGTCAGATTAGAATTGAATAGGTTAAACATATAAGTTTCATAGTGTTATTTCCATTACCATGCAGTAGCAACTTCTGCAGCGGACTGCACCCATATACATCCGGAACACTACCCAGAGACCAAATGACTTTACCAGCAACACAATTCACAACCAAATCCAGAACTGGCTGAATGTCGTAATCTTGCCAGCCCGTTCCGAAGTTCCCAAACACTACAAAGTTTCTTCAAGGTTTCCTTTGTTGGTTTTCAGCGGACAGATTTTGCAGCGTTGCACATGTGCTATTGGAAAAAATCCACCAGCAGAGAAGGCTGAATTGGGTCAGTATACTGCACTTTAAGCTGTCAGATATTCCAGCCACTAGCCCTCATGCTCACCCATATCCATTTGGACTCTTAGTTTTGTAGTGGTGCTCCCTACGTAACTGAATAAATCAACTGACAACCAGGCCGAAAGGACATTCCTGCTTAATATTTAATAATTGACTCTCAAAGCGTTTGAGAGGCAGTAAACTGACGCCAAAATGGGAAACATTTTAGTAGGCCCACATTCGCAGAAGGGGAATGCATATAACATAGAGCGAGCCCCAAAAGTTTGTGGGATATCCCCTTCGTTCCAAGCTGGAGGACACAGCCCTCTCGCCCCCCCTCCCTCCCTCGCTTTCAAGTCTCATGGTCTTTTGTTAATATAGCCCATTTGACCATCAAGCATGTTGTGGTTACCCTGGACAGCAGGAGCTGCGTGATTCGACTCAAAAGAGTGGGTTATCTGAACCATCAGTCATGGTGTTTCTCTTTTTAACGAGTGAAGTCGGGTCCCAAGATTTGCTCTTTACAGGGCGAGAGTTCAGGTTGCTATGCAACCATGGCTGCAGCATTTAATACCCAAGAATTATCATAAGCTACAATGGGGATGGGTGGTTCAGCTCAGTGGATAGTGCGTCTCTCTACTAAGCCACTGGTCCCGGGTTCAAGTTCCGGTGGAGGCTCTGAATAAGTTAATCTGATCCCCCAAATGTCTCCTGACAGAATGAGAGTTGGCGACGCCGTAAGACCTTGGCAATTGGTGCGTGGTTAAACCCCAACAATTATTAGGCACAGACAGGGGCGTAGCCAGAATTTCGCTCAGGGAGGGGCGGCGTCTCGAAAAGGGCCCCTGTGACAGCGCCAAAAGGGCCCTGATGGGTAAAAAGGGCCCTGCCTGTTACAGAATAGAGTGCAAAAGAGGGCTTAAGAGGGCCCTGTCTGGTATAAAAAATGCCAAATTTGGCCACATAGCATAGTGCGGGTGAGCCGCGCTTCGCGCGGCTCATGTCCTCAGGGGGCCCTTCAGGCCCTCAGGGAGGGGCGGCTGTCCCTGCCGCCCCCCCTTGGCTACGCCCCTGGGCACAGAACAACATAATGCAGTATGTCAGCTATAAAGGAATGAAATCACGCGCAGTTCTAAGTATAGGGCATGCCTGAGACCCAGTTAGCTCTCCAAAACCATCCAACAGTCTCTCTCCCGAACAGATCTCACCAGTCTCGCGTCAGGTCACCCGCTTACATGTAGTTCTCCTCTGTTACTGCGGCGCACCTGTCGCCTGTTCACGCACACCGTCTCCGGCCCGGTCAGGGTGTCTGTACGTCGGCCTGTCTGTCTGTCACGCTCATCCATCCGTCAGTCCGTCCGTCCGTCAGTCGTCTGTGAGGCCGCGTCTCCTGCCCAGTGGTCGCGGCAGAAGAATGCGTCTCTGTCGACGCTAGGTGGGTTGGGGGCGGGCTGACGTTATCGACGGGACATCCGCTGCCTCTCACTCGGCTGCGTGTCTGCTATAGTCTGAGTACAGTTTTGCCAACATATTCGGAACTATACTACATTTTTGGGTTAGGTTTGTGCTGCTTCTTATGAAATATCTCTTCTGAAGGTTGATGTCGATAAAAGTATTCAATATGTTACGATTTTCGATTTGCTCATCAATTCCAGGAGCTCGGCGATTTTGCACAACATAGGGTGGAACAGGCTACAATCAAAGCCTGATGTGTGTCCACAAACCTTTTAAAAGGCCTGTGAGAAGGTGAAGATACAGTTTATATTTTCTATCACCTTGATTATGGTGGAGGGAGGCGCGGTAGGGTAGTGGAGTGGTCAGCGTAGCTGCCACGAAGCCGACTAGGGTTCAAGGCCCGGCGGTTTCCCTGAACAAGGAGCAAGGTGGCTCCTGAGAAACCCTTCCAACAGGGAAAGAGTTGGCGATGTCATATGACCCTGACAGTTGGTGCGCCGATAAGCCCCACAAATTAATATATACCATGGTGGTAATTGACATTGCCTCAAATTTAGGCACTCCCAGTGATTATTAGGAATCCACGTCTCTGTCTTCAGTTGAGGTCTTTGAAATTGTGTTCCCGTCGGAAAGGAAGTTGTCCCATTCAAAGAAAGTGGCTACGACGGCGTCCTGTCTTGGGCATTGTAAGTGTCGTAAGTGAACGAAGCAATGTCAGTAATGGGTCAATCAATCAGTTAGTGGGACCCTGTTTTGATCTTGTTGTGGTGATCCGGCATGAATTGACCCCGTCGCGATGAAATACCAAAACATGCCACAGAGAACCCTTCCGTGACATGGAGGGGTGACACAACCATTTCGGCACTTATCCTAACATGACTTAACACCCGCACAGGGGTCTGGCACTAACGCGCACTGGAGGGCCTGGTAGGCCCCCTAAGATCTCGGAAACCAAGAGAGTTAGAAAAACGCCACTTGGTAGGTGGGTGGGGCTATGGTGATCTACCTGATGACCAATTTTCATTGACCTAGGTCAATATCTTCAAGGTCAAATGAGGTCGTAAAGGTCAAATATTGGCCATGCTGGGATCGATTGGTAAATGCTGTGATTATACAGGAAAATGGCGGGAATAAGCTAAAATCGTACAAGGTTCATAGAAAGAGGTCTCAAAGAGGCTCCCCCACAACTTTTGGGTCAAGGTCATTCAAGGTCATTGACCTTTAAGGTCACCATATGGTATACTACTTATTATTTACACTTTGACTAACACTGTAGCCACTGTTTGGCGGGAAATGAGGATTGACCTTTCCCAATGACCTTGACCTTGACCTTGTATTGGGGTACCCTACCGATGACGTCATAGCATAATATATGTCAGACGGGGTAACGTCATTTGGCCGGACGCACAGTGGTCAGTGACCTTGAAAGTGCAGATATGACCTTGACCTGTGACCTTTGACCTTGACCTTGACTTTCATGTGAAGTGACCTTGACATATAGTCCCGCTTATATGACGTTATGACGTCACCACTCGGTCTTCAATGCAAGCTAACTGGTCCGACCGCGCGTTTACGGCGATCTCAAAATGCAGGTCTGACTTTGAAAGCCTATAAGTCAAACAATTTTCGGCCGATTTTCAAAAAGTCTTTACCAATCGACGCGCTATTAAATTCTGTTAAATGTGGCCACGGTTCGTTTTTCGGCTACAAGCGGTTTTTCGGCCACCTTGAAAAACAGGTGGGGGCCTCCGAGGCCCCTCCAGTGCGCGTGTTAACATATCACACATAACATGCTATCACAGCAACAAAGTTGGCAGTAGCAGCCGGGACATCACTTCTCAAGAAGATAGACCTGCATAGTTTTTGTCTTCGCCCGTGGGTTTTTCATCAGTTTTTGCCAGTAGTTATCCCGACTGGGGAAGCAACTGCAGTTTAGTGCACGTCTATTGCCCCCTGTTCTTAAGGTACACGATAAATATGATTGAGCAAGGCTGGATTTACTCAAATACGACTTTTAACGAATAACAGTAAAATACGTCTTACTCCACAGTGTCAGTAAAAGCCTAATGTGTACCCTGGAACGATTGGATTCAGCTGAGTTGTCGTATTTCATGTTTAATCGACCCCATTTTAACTGCGGGAGAGCAAAGTTACATTGTATTCTAATTCGATTGTCATGACTTGAGTCCTTACTTGCATGTCTTACCACCACAATCCATTCATTTAGATGTTTACGCTAAAAGTATAGTTTAATCAACGTCGGACGGAGTGATGATAATGACCCATCTGTCATCTCTCATGTATATGTTCGGCTCATAGTGATGAAACGCAATGTTTCTGCTACTTAATAGTCTTATGACAAATATACTATAAAGATTGATAAGCATGCTGTTAGGGACATTAGATAGTTTACATTCGTCAAGTTGTAGCCTGGACCAGGCGTAAGATCGTATTTCGTGATCGTTTGGGAAGCGGATATAATATTTATATATTTAAATTTACATGTAGCTTAGTTCCTGCAAAAGCACAGGATAGGATGAATAGAAATGTTCAATGCAGCAGAAGTAAAAACCACACTGGCATATTCCGGGGCTTGGAGAGAGCTCCTTGCAAACTCGGCAAAAACATGGGCATGTGTTTCACGAGCTACTGATGCAATTTCGATTGCATGAAATGATGTGCCACCCAGGGTCGTCTCTACGGATGTTTTTGCTGGAGAGGGGGCAGAGGATGTACTCCAGCCTGGTGACAGCTGGTGGGAGGAGGTGGGATGTAAGGTGAAGCCTAAACGCCAAGTAGTCCAGGAAAGTGCTTCCAAGACAGTTCAGTAAAAACCATTTTGGAAAAATCAGCGTAATTCCTCATTAATAAGCATTAGAAAAGGCGAAAATCAACGGTCGAGTGCCGCTTTTTTTGGGTAGGGGGGGCAGAGACAATCCCTGGTTGGCCAATTGAAGGGGGCGTGTTTGCCGTCCCCCTTCCCCACTTTCGACGCCCATGGTGCCACCCTACCGAACACGTCTAATTCCTAAGACTTACAAGGCGCATATTATAACACCCACAGGCACAGGTGGATCCAGGGGGCACTTACCCTTGATCAACCCTTGGCGCCCTCTGAAATGTTGCTTCCCTCTCCTAGTATGCGCGTAGGATTTGACGCCTGCGCCTCGCGGTAGGATTTGACGCCCATCTGATACGTTTTTGCCTAAAAGTGGTGCTCTCTGATTCGAATAGCAGCCCCCCTCCCACCCATGTCTCCCCCCTAGATGGGAGTCCTGGATCCGCCTCTGCCGGCAGGATCGGAACACATGGCCGCAGATGTGCTGGTAAAGCACTGTGACTACCAGCGGCAGAGTCATGTTTGCACGGAGGCGACGGGTTTATAAACACTGGACCGTGGTGGCGTGGGTACATACCCGGCGTCTACACTGTGTACAGCAGCAGCGGCATCACGTTCGGCTGCTGCTCCTCCTCCAAACTACGAGCCTCGCTCCGAGGCGCCAGGCCAAACAGGCGCACTATAGGTCGATGGACGCCGAATCGCTTTTGGATACTTGCTTTAGATCTAGGTGCTATTCTCTTACCATTGACGTCTCGGTCAGGTGCAGTGGATATTTTCAGATTGTTTAATCATTCCTAGATCGAATACTAAGCACAATCTCCAAAAACTAAGATTTTTGCATTCTTCTCTGGGGGCCAGAGCATGTTGTATTAAGACAGCGGCTGCGATGTTTTAGCATTAATGCGTTAGATTTTTACCAAAGGAGAGAGACTATCCCCTCCCCAAACCACTTCAAAACTTGTTTTACAACTTGTAGAGAAGTTGTCAAGGCCCACCTCCTAACGGCTTATCTTTTTCCCTTATAAGACCATGTATGAAAAATAGCTGTTTAGGTTAAAGATAACTGTTTAGTTTCTGGGTCACCTTCGCAATGCGTCTTCGCCAAGCTGTAGACCGTATTGACATCAGTGTTTACGCATTCTTGGCTTGTGTTTTGCCATGATGAAACATAACTGTCACAGCGGCCTGAGAAGGTCACGTTTACTGCTTTCGTGACCCCCTGGCACCATCGTAGACGAGTTTAAACGGCAAGTTCAGACAGCAGGCACCGCACTATAAAACACGGCTCTGCTCTGATGTGTGTGTTCCGTATAAGAAGAAACATTCTTCGGATTATGAAAAATAAACACCGTCATTGAGGTTGCACGATCTACTACAAACCGTAACCTGTTCAGTGAGAGGTTTCTGCAAAAATAGAAATAATAATTAAACTAGAAGTGTAACCTGGAGTAGCATATGCCTCATCTGGCTTAAGCTCTTTCCTGAAATCATTCCCTGAGGAGTGAGTACATTCTTCGTGGATCACTTCTGGGTCCTATCTAGCAAGTGCATGTGTTCGATTGAGAGCCTCACGACCGGGTACACTTCCGGTCGCCGCTGTTTGCTAGTCCAGGCGGGTTCGCTGCCAGCTCAGCTCGTCAGCGACACAGTCGCGGCTCGGCCGCGCGTCCCGGCCTGAGCAGAGTCGCACTGATCTGTTTATTTGTCAGCGGTAGTACGGCGACGCCCCGGGCCCCAGCACGATGCCGGGGTCTGGTCACGCCGCCACACCCCCGCACGTGCAGCCTCGCCGGTGCGCGGGAGGCGCACCTCGACAAGGCGCGGCTGCCAAGGTAGATTGGCTGTAGAGGTGATGCAAATGAACGTGGTGGAATGCGAACAGTGAGGATGCTGGTACTGGTCATCGTGAAACTAGTCCTTTGGCGCCTGTAATACGCTTATGACTGATGTAAGAGAGATATGGTGGCTGAAGAGAGATATGGCGGCTGCAAGATGGCTATGGCTGCTGTAAACGATATTTGGTTGAGTAGATATCTCTCTTAAAGCACTGCAAGAGAGGTATAGCGGCTGCAAGAGGGCTATGTCTGCGGCAAGAGGGCTATGGTGGCTATAAGAGAAAGATGGTGGATGTAAGACAGATAGGGGTATTTTTTCTTTTTTTCTAAATTTTGACCAAGTTGTTGCAAGTCTGGCATTGGTAGTCAGAGCCCCACAAAAGTAATCAAGGGACTTGTCACGGACACTCCGACCCCATCATCCGAACGAGCAACTGCCGCAATGAAGGGTTGATTTAGAAGCCAAAGTTTAACGTCCCCACAAAGCACAGTGACGGCCCCCTTACTCATGTCACCCTCTCACCAGTCAGTTGCCAACCGACTTACGTCGGATAAATATTGAGCGCCGGAACGTTTCAGGGGAACCAATCCCAAGCCTGTATACGCACTGCCACTGCATGTTCCTGAGCAGCGGGCCTGAGCCCAACGCTCTACCAACTGAGGTAGCGGGGCGGCTGTAAGAGAAATATGCATGCTGTAAGAGGGCTATGGCGACTGTAATAGGCCTATGACAATTGTAGTGGAGACATGGCAGCTGCAAGAGAGATATGGCGGCTGTAAGAGGGCTATGACGGCTGTAAGAGGGCTATGGCGGCTGTAAGAGGGCTATGGCGGCTGTAAGAGGGCTATGGCGGCTGTAAGAGGGCTATGGCGGCTGTAAGAGGGCTATGGTGGCTGTAAGAGAGATATGGTGACTGCAATAGGGCTATGGCTTCTGTCAGCGATATCTGGCAGCTGCAAGAGGGCTATGTCAGCAGTAGAAGGGCTATGTAAGAAGCGATATGGCGATGTAGGGATATGACAGCCAACACAACTGGCTTGGTAATTCATGTCAAACGAAGCTTCGTGTTCTGCGGTTTACCAGCAATGGTGCAACTCAAGTTGAAAATCGGAACGAGGAACTAGCTATTCCGGCAATATTTTGATCACAACTTAAGCTATTATGCATTATCGCTAAGACGGCTTTTGATCCGTTTTTGTTTACAGAGATACTTACTTCATGAATAGATCACTATCATTCTACTCGGTACTCTGACATATCTCAATTTTTTTCTCTGTACCATAATTTAAATCGATCAGAACTGCAGTCATGTACAGTTTCGTATACAAGCTTGGGGAGGGGCCGAGGGCTCAAGTCCCCATCCCGAAATGTCAGTGCCTATATAGAAAATGCATATTCGGAGGCTGATCCGGAGCAATGGCAAGGAGGCTTAAAGGGAATGTGGCACCTTTATAACGTGATTTTAATTGATATAGCCCAGTTGTAAAGCAAGTCGGAAAACCCGGTAATCTATACATCATTTGTCTTGGAACTCGATATTTCCGTAGAAAAAAGCTAAAACCTACCTGAAATGTACCTCTCATGTAGGTACCTCTCGCCAGGCGGCCATTGTTGTGAGCTGCTGGTGTGACGACATATGCTGACGTCACGATGAGCATCAGCCAATCGAAGCCCTTGAAGCGTTTCAAGTATGGTAGTGGTTGCCAGATCATGACATCATCCACAGGGAGATATTTATTTCTTTTCCTAGAGGAGTATTTCAAAATCAAAATATGGAGCTCATTGTACATTTTTCGGAGAAATCATGAGTGGTTTCATTATTTTCGGCTAAAAGTACGCCTAATAAACTAAATTCCAGGATTCGACCAAGGTGCCACATTCCCTTTAACTCCCCTCTCCCACCACCCCCACCCCGAGAAATGAGGTCCTAAATTTTCCACTAGTCATGGCCTTTTGAGGATATTCTCTCCTTGAAACACAAGCTGAAGGCCACTTTGAAATTGCGACATTATGCATTGTTAGTCTGCGAGTAACTCGTCTGCTTTTGAAGTCTGGGGCGGAATTGTTTCAGGCTGCAGACCTTTGGAAAATTTCCAGATTTCAAAGCAGTCATGAAGCCGTTCTGCCAACGCAGCTGCGTGCAATCCTCCCCTGCCATGCATTTATCAGCCAAGACGAGCGCTATTTGCACCCACTCATATGGCGGTATAATGCAACCAAGCTGAAGAAATGATTCTTGGTTCCGAAATACCGGAGCCAACCATCAAAGCGTTGAGTCAGAACGCAGGAGTGCAAAACACATGAAGTCTAACCAAACTTCCGCTTTCTATCATCCAAGTTAGTGCGCCGCGCGGCTGGTCGGACCGAATCCTGGCGAGCACAGCTGGAAGAGGAGGCCTGGACAGCCATCCAGGGACGGGGCGCGGCGAAACTTTGCAGGACGCGACTCCCGTGTGTTTTCGACCAGAGTCAGAGACATTGTTAGACGTCGCGTATGTCTAAATAGCAGCTCAAGTGGGTTAGGTGTGCCTGAACCCTGAGCTCGAGCTCGTTTCCGGCCGAAAATGGCCTTAAAGTGGCTGGGATGGCCCCAAAAGGAGGACTAGTTACTGGAAGGTGGGTGGTTAAGCTGGAGAAATGCGAAAATTATCGTTAGATGCATCCAATGGTAAAACTGTACATTGAAACCACATTTTCCTCTGAGCCTTTTGCTGCTCCTTACCAAGTTAGCCAAAACGCTAGAAGCAAACACGGACTCCTGGGCTTGGCAGCCGGTGTCAGGGCTGTTGTTCATCCCGGTCATATCTTGGAAAGTGTTGTGCAATAAACATTTCCAGGAACAGTTTGATATGAACAATATTTCGGGGTAAAATTTAATGCAGCTCAACAAACGTAATTATCTATTAGTTCACGGATGAATTCATTTATGAAGAAGGTGTAAATAAAGCCATTTGCGCCGACTTGGGCCAGGTGGTACATCGGACTGCGCAGTGACTGACTCTGAATTTGACCCACTATGACCCACTGATTCATTTGCCTGCATCAGACCCGAGTCTGCTCATTTTTCTGTTTAAGATGAGTCGGAGTCAACTCCCTGGCACACATTATTAAGCAAGATGTGAATCTAGGTCAGATGAATAACTATCAGAAGATCACGACGTCATAGCTGTTCATAGTATTTATTTATCAGCAGTACCAGCGCTGTTGATGATACATACTTGATCGAGTCTAATCAACGAATTACTCACTTGATTCAAAATAAATTCGATGCACCTTAGAATTCGGGACAGGTAAGATTTTATTTACCGACTCAAAGTGCAGTGTTGAGTCGGAATCAGATTCAAATGGTAAAATATGGGTCAAAACCCAGCCTAATATTTAGTCACCGACAATTCCAGTAAGGATACTGTTGTACCAGTGACATCGGAACTTCCGAATTTAAGAGGGACACCAAGGGCTTTTCAACCCATTTCTTTCCAGTCAACGCTATAGGGTTAGTGTTAAAATCTCTGATTTCAGGAGGCACTGTGCCCCGGTGCCCCCCCCCCCGTTCCACTGCCATTGCTGTTGTTTAGAGCGTGTCTTGCAATTTCAAGTGATCTCGAGGACGATTTTCCGCTTCAGCGATCGGTCTCATTTGACTGTGCTCGAACTCACAGTCTCCTGGTGTGACCGGGCGTCAGCAGCCTCGGACGCCAGGAGCTTTGGGGGTCAGTAGCCTCGGACATCAGTAGCCTTGGACGCCAGTAGCCTCGGACGTCAGTAGCCTCGGACATCAGTAGCTTCGGACGTCAGAAACCTCGGTCGTCAGTAGCCTCAAACGTCAGTAGCCTCTGGCGTCAGCAGCCTAGGACGTCAGTGGCCTCGAACGTCCGAAGCTGCAGAACCCAGATGCACATGCAGCACTCCTTTTGCACCGTGCTCTCGACCCCCGACAGTTTTGGTCACGTACCCGTCGCGGCAGTTAGCGCTCAGGTACATACATGCATACACCGACCCACAAAGGCCTGGGAAAGCTTCAGTACAAACACTGACGTATCCGTGTGATGGCGTACATTTAAGAGATACGCTGAAGCTTAATGCTCCCGAAATGGCACGAGTAAGGGCAATAACACTCCCGCCAGAGTCGGCTTTAAGCGCACTATTTCCTTATTCGGTCCGACGGTATCGAACGGGCGGGAATGCCAACGCCATAGCGATAGCGTCAGAAATTTCCGACGGCAGGCGCCGACGGAAATGAGAAACACTGCAGAAAACGACACCCATCTCCCCATGCAAGTGCGTTACATTGTTGGAAATATCCGTGAGAAGAAAGGAAAACAGTAAAATGTTAGCCTGCAGGATGAAATCGTATGCCTTAAATGTGTGTCACGCTTACCCACCTAAGGTATGAGCATTGTACCTTTTCTGAGAATGTGCCTTTTGTACCTTTTCTTAACCCCCGCCCCGGTGGGCCTCCGAGCCACCTTCGCCCTGGTGGGAGGGTGGGGGGTTTCAAACACCCCCTCGAATTCGGCTCCTATGTGGAATAGCGAGAAACACGGGGGATGGTGGATAGCTCATAAAATTCATGAAAGAACTACAATTATCACTTTTGGCTCAGGTCAATATTGAGGTCATGACAGGTCAAAGAAGGTTGCAGGTTAGGGCAGTGTTTTTGGGCTCTAGCGTCTGACAGAGTTGAGTTAGAACCATTTTTAGACACAATTCGCTTTCTCCGTCACGCAAATCGAATGATGTATAATATGACTATGCTAAGTCAAAACACAATAATGACTTGACCTCGGGTCAGGTCAAGGTCAGTTTTCCACCTAGCATAGTCAATATGTATATAAATCGGCTCACAATAGCAATCCAAACGTAATGGCATCAAAGTATAATCTGTATCATCATTTCCTGCAAAGTTACTGACCCAAGCCTGAAAACTGCTTAAATAGCCCCAGATGACCTCTCAGAGATCACAGGTCGAAAATTGCAACATGAGCCTGGAAAGGGACCCAGGATACTCCGATTTGGAAAATACAAAGGTATTCACAGCTGTATCTACACAAATACAGCGTATTTCCTGTTTTCCCCTTGTATTTCCAATGAGGAGGTCATTATCTGCACCTGACCATAGGTCATCGATATGAAAAATCCCGTAGTATATGCTGTAGCACTCGGTAAGACTATTATCTGGAGTAAGTTTCAATTCAATAGATTGACCCATTTCTTACTTATGCCACCTTAAACGTTTTCGGAGGTGAGGTCACTTGACCTGCACTAATGACCTGACCTGAGACGACCCAACCTTAAAATATTGGGGAAAGTTTCGGAATTGGTCAAGTATAAGCTGTGTCAAGTACGTGCTACGCGCCGCCGTTTTTTCGAGCCGCCAAAAAAACCCGAGGGGGAGTTGAAACACTGCCCAGTGCCCAGCCCGGTGCACTGGAGCGAGGGTTAAATAGTCTTTTACCATACTTTTTTAATTAACTCCTCAGGGAGTCTAGATTATTTACTTTTACTATTAACCTTATAACGTTTGGTGTCTTAGGATATACATTTGAGTGAAAAATCATATTTTCATTCGCTGAACTTATCAACATTACCATATCTGAAAGTTTGACTTTTAATCTTGCACAGTTCCTGTCCTGCGGTGTTGTTGCAGTCTAAGCTGAAGCAATAATGCGTACCATATATAGCCTTAGCCGCTGATGCGCCTCAAAACTCTAAACAATAATGTATGGCCACCGACCATGCATTATTGTTGCCTGTGACATTGCATACCTGTAGCATCATGCATACCTGTGACAGGCCAGCCATCGACCTGAGGCAGAAATGATATAAAGTTTGGTGCCTCTCAAGCTCAGAAGATGCCACCAATCCAATCATCATGATGATATGTCACAATTTATCATATTCTAACAAGAACTGCTTGTTATTTCAGGTCAGAGCGCCTCCTAAACCATTCATCGAACACAGGTCATTATGTCAGAGACGGTAATTCTAACAGCCGCCTTTGAATGATTTTTGCGGGGGCGAGTGCGTGAACGGGAGAGCAAGAGCCGATTGGGGCAGTATTTTCCGGGGCTACATTTAGACCTAATTTAGTCCAAGCAAGGACTCGACTGAGCATAAAGTGAACACATTTTGTGTGTGGTTTATGAATAACATACAGCTAGTTATCCGAGAGGGAATTTTCCGAGCTAGAACCTGACGCTGAAGTAGTGTTAAAAGAGATTTTTAATTTACATTTTTTCCATTGAGATGATTTATAATTGATTTGGACCTCTGCAACTGACATGTGAGCAGGCTAAGACAGACTTTTAATCATGGAATCACCTTTTATTATGGTGTTTGTTGACATTGTTTCAAATTTGGGCATCGCAATCATTTTTAAAGATCCACACCCCTGCCTTCAATGACAATGCTTCAATAACAAACATATCAGTAGAACTGCGAATTACACCTCACCAATGAATAAAGTCATGTAGCCGGATGACCTTTCTATAGAGCTCGTGAAAAGACAAGAAGCCTCACCCATCACCCCTGCCACTTGTTAGCCCTCGACGTGGTCGGTAAAGCCACCGTCACCGAGCTCTCATGAGCTCTCATGCCGTGCCAGTCCGCAAGATCAGATGTGATAAGACATCATCCCGCGTTACGAATACCTAAGTGTAGTCCCTGAGGATATCTTCTACCAAGCGACAGAAGTGGATGTGCCTTTTTATTTAAGTTATGTAGCAAGTTATCAACAATTTTCCAACGACATGTTTCAATATAAACTCATTATTTTGCCAACCACCGTCGCAAACATCACCTTTGTATGAGCAAATCCGAGCAATCAGGGACCAGCTTCTTGCTTCCCTACAAACTCATAATGCGGGTTTCTTCCAAATTTTAATCCACATCCCAAAACTCGAGGGAAATAAATGCACTCTTGGATTTCACACTCATCGCTTGTTGAAAAGATAACTGCCGTGATAGGCTTTCATTTGCAACTAATGCAGATAGCTGTATCCGAGTTTTTTTGAAAAAAAAACTATTCAACAAGTACAAACTATGAAAATTAGTAACTAAGCTATACAAAAGGTACAAAAGGAAATCAGATAGGATGTTGTAAATCATTTTTGAATGTGCATGTCAGATTGTAGCAGAATCGTGAAAATTCAGGTCGGCGGTGGCCTGAATTTGTCCGTGCATGCAGCGAGCGACTTTTTACGCAGGCTGATTAATCCGGGTGTTGTTTTTGTCAAATGATGGCTATTTGCCTAAAACTTCACATTTACATCGCACCCTCGTACCCAACATAGGTCGGATTCTACCAGGCGCAACCACATTCAGATCGTTCTGCCTATTTCATTTCTTCCTGTTGCAGGCTGGAAATCGGGGTAATGTTTGTAGAATATTAAAACTCGATACAGCAAGAGGAGCCAAAACTCATGACTATGAGACCATAGACTGCCTAAATAATACATCCAGTTACCAAGGAAAACCCTGGGAGCCTACCTTATGTTTTGATTGAAATAGAATAGCTTATTTCTAATAGTTTCTATTGTTATTATGTATTTGCATTAAAAATGACTGGTCGCAATAGCTAGGCTCCGTGAAACCAAGCTTCTCCTCTTACCTGCACTATGGCTGATTATGATCATGGTATAAACATAATTATAAACATAAGTGCTGTCTCATTCCTCGCCTTTCATGTCCACTACACTGACTTTTAGAGACTGTTTAGTACCAGAGGCCCCAGTTTTAGCGCACATTTTCGGGGACGATAACTGATGCGCTGCTTTTACGGCTGTCCTAATTTCCTGAAGCCGAGAGGGTCACAATCTCCCGCGGAATGTTAATTGGACACAGCTCGTGGCGGCATATTTCACGAGTTAACGAGTCGAGAAGATCCAACGGCAGCGGAGGCCGGGCCTCGTCACTGTCAACAGATCGTCGCATCGCTACCGACGAGATGTGAGCACGAGAATCACGAGACCGACTCGCAGACGGGATGTTTCCTCGTAAGGTCTTATACGTGCTTATTCTGCATAGCTCAAAAACAGCAACCACAGATTTTCTACAATGCTCACGTTTAGTCAAAAGTGGATGGCGCTTCGTCTCAGGGCTAGCAAAGGTGGCTCCTGCGGTCAGCTCAGTTTGGACTTGCCTGCACCTTGGCCTCACTGACCTGACAAGATTTTCCGTGCCCTTCAACGTCTTTACAGCTGCAGGAGACTGCTGTCCGCACACCTCCAGTCTGGTATAGTCCAGAAATGTCCGGATACTCTCTCTGGAGACTTGTAAAAAAATTGATACGCATTTAGCGTCATGAAAAAGTTTACGTCTACACGTGTGCAAAAACTCAAGGCGAAATTCCCATTCCGGCGACAATCTACCTGATTGGCGTGTTGGAAAACTGAGGTCTGGTGTGCAGGAGAGTCTGTGTAATTGTACATGTTTATTATGTCCCGCTTCCTATTTATTGTATTATGACTCGAACTCAACAATAGCCAAGCTTATGGAGGAGTTCACAAAACGAAGAATACAAAAATATAAGAAAAACAAAATTTAATGACATTAGTGTCAGTTTGGGGTCTTACATCTGTAGTAAAGCGCATGAGTTCGTGAGTGGTTCCAGCCGCTTGTATCAAACCTTACAGTCCTGTATTAGACGTCTGAAATAAGCCGATGGCATACGCCCTGAGGCAATATGTGGCGGCGCCCGGCTGAGTTGCGACAGAGGGAACTTTGGCTGAAGACGGCCACCACGTGCGCTGCTGACCGATGTGACCACTGTCGGCTGGTGATGTAGAATTAATGCCACCGCTCGGCCACTGCAGCAGGACAAATGACGGCGTTCGGACAGCTGTCACGTGGCCACGACACGCCGGAAAGTGTTGTCGACTTCCAATTCATTCAGCTCGTGGAGGTTTTCTCGGAACACTAACAATGAAACTAGCAATTTCGCCAACATTTATGAATGGAATCAGGTCTCTGGTTCAGTTGTGGATGAATGAAATGGCCGCGGCAATTTCCGTGCCGAGAAATTTCAATGGCAGCAATTATCATGATGCCTGCTGAATTTCAATTGGAAACTGGCGCTTTGAGAGGACCCTGAGCAATAATGTCAGGTACTATTAACATACATTAAACTCGGTCATAGAGCACTGAGACTGAAGCAATAGTTGATTAAGCTTGACAAGCGCATTTGGCTACCTTAGCCTTCGATATAAACTATCTAAATTTTGGAGAAATACTATTGGCGATGACAGTTTGGTAGTCTCTATTTTGAAACGCCAATTCTTCTTTATAATTCGTATAGTACCTACATATTTTTCGCGGAAAAATTATAGCACACAAGGACACTTTTGAGTAGCTCGGACAAATGCATGTTCGCTACCAATGGAACAGTCACTCATACACGCTCTTTCCATTTCTTTCCGTATTATCTGGGATACCAGGAAACTGTCCAATAGTATTAAACAGCTTGTGTGCAATATAGCAGGAGTTTTAGTCGAACGGTTCTGAGCAAAGGAATAGTTCGCCATGTTTCGTTGTAAAAATAGACGCTAACTTTGTCGTACAATCAGGTTACCACCCACACGTTTGACGGAGATGAACAAAGTCTCGCGTCAGAATGATTCGTAAAAACCATAGAAATTGTGGCTGAGCGCAGCAGTTGTTTGCTGTTCCTTGTGAGCCGGAACGCAGTGAGGCGGATAGAAGCCTGGAAGCCTCTCCTGGCTGGAGGGGCAGGGCTGTGCGTCTCTATAGAGCTGACGGTGCAGCCTGGCGGGTACGGCTGCGGGGCGACGGAGAGGCAACGCGCAGACCAGCGACGTCCAACTTTAAATGCAGACGCTGATGTCAATATAGACCGGTGCAGGGCACTCACAGATAAATGAAAAATGGGCCGGGGGAGGCCAAACTGCTGCCGAGGGAGGCTGATAAACAGAGCAACAGTAGGGCTCTGGTTTCAAATACGGAAATTGTCCTCAACGTTAGCAGCATAATCCTGTTTTAATGGCACTATGTGTATTGTTGACATGCTGCCTGGGAGGCCTTTGCCGTTTTATTGAAGAAGTATAGAAGAAACCCTCTTTCTATATTCTCTCTCTCTCTCTCTCTCTCTCTCTCTCTCTCTCTCTCTCGTGCAATATTTTCCATGTTGTGTGTTTTATGACCCCTTTTCCTACAAGATATTGGCACGTTCTTTTGCATTCACTGGAAACGAGGAGACGAACATCCCATTGCGTAACAAATGCACCTTCGAAGTGTGATAAGCCAATGATCGGATTTGGGCAGATATTTTGCTTTTCTGTGGCCTCTTTTTCCTGCGACGCGATCGGATGTGAAATACGAGGAATGAATGGTTATAATATAGCCGATCCCTACCGTTAAATATGTTGATCAAATAAGAGAGATAAGATAATTTGAGTAAACACATATTATTGATTACTTGTAAGAAACCAATTGAAGAAGTATCAACGTGTTTTTAACAGACCTGTAAAAGAAATTACATACCTGCTTTTGACTAGATTCCATGTACTACTCGCTGTACCGTTGGGGTGTCGTTTTCAATCGAACCCTCTTCATTTCAAGCATGACGGACCTGCCCAGCGAAGCATCAAATGAACGCTGTAAATGAGCATGTACCATGCAACGTGTCGGCGGGCCTCTGAAGTCTATCGCCCGCCTTTTCAAAGCCCGTTTCGGCTAATGCATTCATGGTTGACGCGTCTCCCTCTGTTCCCAGAGGGTGAGAAATGGGTATGTGAGCATATCAAGTTGTTTTTTCATTGCACTAAATTACTGTCTTAACTTGTTTGAATTCGAAAAAAGAAAGGTTTTGTGTTAACCCGCGCCCCACCGGGGTCGGCGCCACCTTCCCCCACCGGGGCATCGATGGCCCCCTCTAACTCGAAAATATGGGCGTTAGCGCAAATCTGCAAAGTGCAATAGAAAGTTCGCGTGAATTCAGTAAGAAATTACTTCACATGTTTTAGTGCTCAGGTCAATGGTTTGACCTCCAGAGGTCATATTAGGTCAAGATCGGCTATTTTCACTCAAATATGCAATGATTAACAAACTGGGCATAACTCTTACATCATTAGAGCTATTGAGGCCTGGTGAAAAATATTTGATAGCAAATTGCCAGTACTTTTCCGCTATGTGGAACGTAAAGACCTCCCGCCAGTGGTTTGACCTCCAGAGGTCACCTCGTGACCTAATATGACCTGAGGTCAAAAAGGTCAAAAGTGACCTTACTGTATATCAAATAAAAGCCAATGACAAGACAAACACGATGGTGTTTGTTTCACTGCTCTAGCTTAATTAGGCCAAAAGTTATTGTCAAAATACTGTTTTTGACCTCTGGTGACCTTGGATGACCTTGGAAAAGTCAAAGGGCAAATATGACCCCTGTGATCCGTGAAAGGTGTCCAAAACGCTGTTCTGAGCAGTCTGAGTATTTGCAATCATTTTTGTAGCTTTTATATCATGAAACAGCTTTTCCCCCTGCTTTTCCAATGGGAGAGGTCGCCTCGTGACCTGACCTCAGGGCACGAAATCGAAAAATCCCGGATATACACCTTGTAGACCCTAGAGGGGCGAAGTGCAGGAAGTTTCAAATTGATCGACTTCGAAATGTAGCTCTTACAGAGCTCTAAAGTTGAAGTGAGGCGACCTTGGTTGACCTCGTCTGGTGACCTGACCTTGGGTGACCCGGGGTAAAAATTTCAGGGATGATGGGAAAATGATTCAGTGAGAGGTAGAGCTCTCAACCGCGGTGCTGCGCCTCGTCGTTTTTCTGCTATTCCGGAAAAACCTTAGGGGCCATCGATGGCCCCGGTGGGGCGAGGGTTAATAATCAGCATTTGTGAAAGCGAACCTTCAAGTTTTGACATCACTGATGATTGCACGCGAGTTAGAGAATGCTTACAAGTCTCTTAAAAGAAAATAATGATATGCCATGCTTCATTTTCGAAAAAAATCTTCTGATGTCTCTTGCCAAGGCGCATAACAATGTCCATGTGCACATTACGTATGTAACAGTTTAACCAGTAACCTTATGATCGGAATATCTTACTGTAATCATAGACAGTTGACTCTGTGATATAATTTATGTTCTACTCTCTCATTTTTAGAACTACTGCTTGGATATTTTTCAATAAGTGGTTTCAAATATTCATTCTATATAATAACACTTATATTTATTATATTATTAAACGGAAAACAATTGCCATCCACATTGTACCGCGGAAAATATCTAGATTTACGCGCATACCTGGACAGACAAGCAGGGCGACTAAAAGGCTATTCTTAAAGAGACTGAAACTCGACTATCAACCTATTCAATCGAAGGAACACTAAATGTGTCCTTATTTTCCCCAGGCTATATCGCTGTGCAATGAAGAACAGTCAAGCATATGCTTTGGTTGTTGGGTAGGGAAGAAAAACTACATCATCCAGATTTTTACCTCGTTGACTACGAGATAATCTTTTCCACTCTGCATTTCTTTTAAAAACATAAGTGAAAAAATTGAAAACGGTTAATGACATTCAAATCATGGAATATAAAGAAAATGCCGTAACACACCTTTCGCAAGTCGGGGCAGTATAATCAGAAAGTCAGTAGGAAAAAATATATTCATGAGAACAACAATGAAACAGGTTGTTAGGTCACCCGCCACAGATATGGAAGCGTGAGGGGCGCTCCTTTCACTTTCAAGACCTCAAGTCAAATGAGGATGTGAGTAAAATACGTGACTGGCTCTAACCTGAGCAGTTCATTTCCCTTTCGCCCCAAAGAACCGCGAGGCAACGCAAAGTGCCGCATCGTTAAAACATTCAAAGGCTGATACGCTTAGATGTAGTAATCTACAAACAGTACTTTCGTCAGACGGTTCTTCTTTCACACGAGGCCCGATTCACTCTCTTTGTGGCGGTGCGCCGCGGGACCGGTGGTCAGTGGCGATCGCGTGTGTGTGGCTACATCACTCACTCTCCGGAGCAGTGGTTTCAGAGGCGTGCGAAGTCGGCGCCGAAACCAGCTGTATACAGCGCGCAGACGGACTAATCACAAAGTTAGCAAATATTCTCCAGTCATCTCTCACTGCAAAAAAGCTCCTGGCTGCTCTCCGACTGATGGTGTCTGTATGATGGCCACGCGCCTGGGGCATCAGCACGTTTGTTAGCCATTAGCGGCATCGTACCGACCGGCAAACACGGCCCCCACGGGGCCCCGCGCCCATCAGTTACAGCTCTGATAGGATTGACCCCTCGTGCCCAGCCGGAGTCAGAGGTAACAAAGGCCTGTGACCTCGTATCTCTGTTCTTGCCTATCCCAGTAACACTGATAGACACCACTTATGAGGCGTGTGCATCTTCATTGCAACTGGGACGTTTTGCGGTTTCAATTGGTTTGTCCCGGAGCAAATAGGCATCCATGGCCATCAGCAATGATGAGCTAAAAGAGCAGTGTCAGAGGTGTTGGCGATGCAGCGGCTGCGCATCGCTCACGTCCGAAGACGGATGCCCTACGTGATCGGATATGAGAGATTGGGGGAGGAAAGAGGGGAAGGGAGAGTGAGGTGGCCAGACAGCGGCACAGAGCAAAAAAGACACGCCAGCAGTGCATGACAATCGCCTTCTCCATGGCGGTTCTTACGCTGCGGCATACTGTCTGCTTGCCTGTGATATCCAGGTGCTGGAAGTAACTCTTTGTATTTTCCATGACGCTAGCCAACGTTCCTCTGAAAGATTAATGACTGCCGCAACATTTTGAAAGGAAATATATTATGACATTTTAAGTTTCGAAAGGCATGGACGTGCCAGGCGACAATCATTGACCTGAAAGGCGAGCTTCTGTCATTTATTTTAACTGGGACGGCGTCCGGATCGAACCTAATGGCCAGCCAATTTTGACTAATGGTTCAGCGCTGGCGTTGACGAAATGGAGGATCGAGTTGTGGCGTCCTCCGCGCCCTGTCGCCATTTATTGTGAGGAGCACACCGCTTTACTGCTTCACCAGAATGATGAAATCCTGTGGTTTAGTAGTGGCAGTTTAACCATGAAGTCATCTCGACCTGACTTTTGCTGTCCCGTACAAATACGCTTGCAATACGATAGACTCGCATTGAATTTTTTAATGAAGCACAAGTGCAAGCAACACACTCCAAGGGGTATATTTGTGTCAAAAGTGGAGGGGAGGGGGCGGGGACCTGTCCCACCCCTTCCCGGTCTTCATCCGTAAATTGTCGCAGTTGAACCAAACCGTGAAATAAAATTGGATAATTTTTAACGAAATTGAGCAGAAAGTTGAATAAGTGTTAATTCGAAGCGATCCTGGCTTTAATCTTGTTTTGTGTTTGTCTCTTTGTAGAAACAACAAGAGAAAAATATTAATGATGCAGTATTCTGACAGTGATAAATTAAACATTTGCTGACAGCCTGTGGCAGGGCTCATGGAAAGATGGATGGCCTTAAAATCACAAGTGGTATGATAGTGGTATGAAAGCACAAGTTTTATTATTGCGTGGCATGCCTCTCAGTTACATCACTATTAGACCACTTCCTTACATTTTTACGAATTTTTGCAGACAATGTTTAAGAGTTTTTGGTGAGCTCAAACCTCTGATAGGAAGCCTGAGTGTCTCAGCATCCTCCTGAGGCAGATTGAGTGCCTCAGGCTGATTTCAGTATGCTTTCCTTCATGCTCCTGATATTGGGTAGGATTTGACTGCCGGTAGTCATTCCACCCTTGGCGCCCCTCCAAAGTCAGCTGAAGACCTTGATTGACGATTTGACCACCCTTCTCCAAGTAGCGACTCCCCTTGAACAAAATACTAAGTGCAGTGCATCTCGATGAGACTTTTTAAATATCTTCTGTGTAGGAAAAGCACAGACTTCGTGAGGTGTCTACGTCATTCTCGTAAGGCGCCCCCTAAGGGTTTGTTTCCCGACCCTCACTGAACCCAATTACACCGAAACCGCATTACACCTTTCTGCCCAGCGATAGATAAGGATAGGAGGAAATGAGAGCAAGAAAGATTCACAGCTGCATCCCGTGACTTCTGTCCGGTTTTCCCGCGCGGGAGGTCGCAGGCTTTCTCGGTGGCATACCTGAGTGCGTAGGGAGTCGAGCCAACGTGATAGAATCGTGGCCGACTGTTACGGCGACAGAGGCCAGGTTTTGTGCTGCCAATACAAATGGGATGACCATCGCCTGGAGCTGGCGGTATGGAGAGAGCGGAATGTCACCGCAGACGGAGAATGGTAACCAACCATATCCCAGAGCTGAATTCCTAACGGGTTCATTGGCTGCTCTCTCCTATTTCCCAGCAAACACTATAAAACATTCAGATTGAATATCAAATGACCCTCATTTAAACAATGTAAACACACATATAATTCGCTAGTCCCTATTGATTTACTGAAAATCTTTTTCGTGTGAAAACATCGACAGCAATGTTCATTGCACAGGAAAAGTATACGGACTTGCTTAAAAAAACATCAGAACTAGAAGCAATGTCGATTTGGTAGGCACTGAATCTCACTAGTCATCGGGATCTCAATATAATGATAAACCAGCTAAGTGAACATCATCACTCATCAGCTTTATTCTACAGTAGCTGTCATTCCGTATTTTCCACCAGAAGTCGTGCTGTCCATGTTGCAGCCTTTCTTCGTTTCAGTCTTTCCGGCGGATTGGGTGGTGCCTCGAGCCGTTCAAACGGGCAGCCTGTAATTAGGGGCCTGTCGCCTGCCACAGAGTCACACAGGGCAAGCTGGATCAAAGCTCAATTTGCATACAAACTGCCGGTTGCCCAACAGAGAGGATTCGCGCGAATCAGGCGTACGGATGTGTGAATGATGTCACAGACCGCGGCCTGATGAGACAGTTTGATTTAAACGCCCAGGAATGTGGAACAGTAAGCGACGGATAAAAAGCAGTTAAGTGTAAAACGTGTCTCAATAATAGAGAATGTACTTCTTACCAATTCCCTAACTCTGCATATTCTCTTCCTAATAGTCCCCCTCCCGTTGTTCTTGCACCTTCTCTTTGTGTTTTCACTCTCTCTGTTTTGTTGTATGTACTTGAACTGTGAATATTTATTACGGTTATAGTCATTAACTGTAAGAATTTACTTACGTTTCCATGCTCTGGCTATGCCTGACGACACTCAGCGTGCTGGAAGCCAGGCACAGACAGCTGCAAGACAAACAAACTAAAGTGGCCTCTATATATTTCATTAAGAGACTTATCAATAAACTACCCACAAAGTTGAAGATTCTGAGGGGTCGACAAGTCCAGTAAGTTCTAAACAAGTACCTAATCATTCATACCTTAGTAGCTGAGGGGTGAGGAGTACGGAGGCGATCCGGCCGCGGCGACCTTCAGTTTCGCCAGCACCCCCTGCACTCGTCTCGGCACCTGGCCCTGTCCCTGCCGGGGGTGCAGGCCGGCCCGACCGGCCGCAGGGGTGGCACTGGGCGCGACAGGCAGCAGCTGAAAGGCGCACCCGATAAATTGCAGACAGTCGACATGCAATCAAGACTGGATAAACACAGCAACAACACCGGCCGCCGCCAGCCTGCAGGGGAAATGACCTGATAGATGGTCAAGCTGTAGAGCGAAAACAACACATCACACTTCTGAACTGCAGTGGGACTTGCAGTTCTGGAGCTGCTTAGACTGGCGATGTGGTTTGATATTCAATAATGTTTTTTTTAACTCAAATCGCGCATTGTACGGCCAAAAGTGACAAAATACCGTGCACACATCACTCAAGTTTTTGCATGTACTTTGTTTGACTCGGGTGATGAAATTTCACCTTATTAGATTTTATATGAAGCAAACGTACTTTTACATAAACTAAACTTTACTATTAGGTTTTAAATAAAGTGAAGTCTAATAGGGTCGGGCATGGTTACCCTAGGTTTATAAATATTTTTTATTAGCAGTTTGAGTGTAGGATTCGCAAACAAATTGACACACAACAACAGTATTTCTTCAATCTTCTTATTTTCTGCTGCAGAAAACACTCCCATCAATCTTAATCTCCTAATTATTTCCATATTTATAGTTCTCAGCAATGTATAAATCAAAGCAATACCTGGGAAGTCTATCCAGGTTGAAGCCACATTATTTTTTCCATTTATTTATCTCATTTCACTATCATTCATTTAATTTGAATCCTTGGATGATACCGGTCACTTTGATACCACGCTAGCGTTAGTTTATTTGATGACAGTTTAATAGGCAAGAATTTCGTATTTCGCGTTCAGAAGTGGCACAAAGATGTGTGTGTGTGTGTGTGTGTGTGTGTGTGTGTGTGTGTGTGTGTGTGTGTGTGTTTGTAAATGCCCCGTTGTGGGGACTTCATCTGGTTAAACACCCACGAAGTGAGGACCGGTTCCGGAGTGGGGACCGAAAATCGGTCCTCACTCCGGAGAGTAGTCGGAACCTCCTCATCAGCCTTCTAATAACGTCTAATCTTGATTTCAGCTAGGTCCCCACTTTGCTGGATTTTCCCGAAAAGTGTTTAAAGTGCAGGTCACGTGACCAACTCGAGTTTAAACAAATCCACCGGAGCGGAATTTGGACTCGGCTACTTTCTCGGTGACGTCACACCAGGTCCTCACTCAGAGGTGTTTTTACGGATTTCGCACGTGCGATGTTGAGCGAGGGTCTCCGGTGTTTGCTGATCATATTTTGTGACATGCGTATCGACTTTTTGCTGAGAACAGGATGCATCCAGGATTTTCAAAAGGAGAACATGAATGTTAGCCTCGGGTAATTTTAATCCCCTTTTGGGGTCGGGGGCCCCCGAACATTTTTCATTTTACCCTATTTCCAACATGAGGGGGCAGATTCTGCCCACCCCTCAGGCTTGTCCATGGTATCTCGAAACGATTTGAGATAAGCTCTTGAAGCTTTGTGGATTTTCCTACAACTAACTAGCGCGTGTTCCCTAAACAATGGAAAATATATTTTCTCCAGAGGCAGTGCTATGGCTCGCTAATTTCGGGGGCTCATTTAGAAGCTGAACATTGTCGCTGGCTTGTTTTTTTCCTACAATAAAGCTGTCTGCTACGAATTGGCGGCAGTTGTAATGTTTGAATGCTATTACTGAGCTTTAGAATGACAATTCCTGTGTATTTTCATATATTTTGGCCATAGGCGGTTCCAGAAGCTCAAAATTGGGGAGGGTTACAATGTTATCCATCTGAACTTTTCCAAAGTAAATAGATTGCAAACAGAATGTTCGGGAGGGGTAAACATAACCATGCATTGATCCAATATGTGTGTTATATATTGATAGGAAGCCATAGGCATGCGGGAGTACCGTAATTAGGGCGGTCACTCGCACTCAAGTTCATTTTAGTCTTGTGTGTGCATTTAATGGGACAAATCATTGTAACTATGCATTTAGTTCTATCACCAAATGAGATTTGGGATGAAAGTTGATGTATATTTCGATATTTTTTGTCATAAGCGGTACCAGGAGCTCAAAATGGGGAGCTTCAATGCTATCAATTCGCTATCTTCCAAAGTGAATGAACTGCCTTCAGAATGGACGGGAGGGGTAAAAGTAAAGTTGTATTGATCCCATCCGTGTATGATATGATAATAGGATATCATAGGCGTGCTCAGGTCCCGTAATTGGGGGTGTTCAAGTGCATTTTAGTGTTGTGTCTGCATTGAATGGGGCAAAGCATCGTAGACATGCATTTAGTCCTAACACCAAATGGACACAATTCATCCATAGGTGGATCCAGGAGTGTTCCCCGGGTCGGGCAGCTGTGGATAAAGGCGGGGTAATTTGAAAAATAGCCATACTTGAAAGGTGTATCCCACTATTTTGCCTCCCTGAATCTCCTCTGTCATAGTTTTGGCATTTGAGCACTTTCCTTGACATCAGAGATATCACACTATACCTGGCGTATGCATTTCTGCAAAAAGACTTGACACAATTTATGTAATTCCCTTAAGTTTCTGACTTTAGAACCTCCCTTGAAATTTGAATTTCGCCTAAATGAGAGAAATCACCATTTCCAAGCAATTCCCTGTCAATCCACACTAGTTTCGTGAAAATTAAGCCAAAGAGACAAGAGTTATGGATAATCTAAAAAACGCAGCCATTTTTCATCCTTTGAAGCCCCTACCCTCAATTTTCGAAATTTTTACATTTTATTTTTTTCAAAATGAAGTTAAGCGCAAGAGGAATCGATGAGTGTGAATTTTTAAAACCAGCCGGGTATATTTCGAGATCTTGGGGGCAGAATCTGCCCCCTGTTGGAAATAGGGGTGGCGGGGAGTCCGTTGGAAAGAGGGTTAATATGCCCAGTAGAGGCGGTTCCTAAAGTATTCCCCTCAGATCTAAAATTAAGAGGGTTCGAAAAATGTCCGTTTAGGTGTGTGTGGGGGCTTTGGTGATGTACATTACGGCATATTTTCATTGAACTAGGTCACTATCTTTAAGGTCAAATGAGGTTATAACGGTCAAATCTGGCCCGTGCTTGAGGCCAGTTTAGAAATGATTTGTTCATGTAGAAAAATCGGAAATACACTGAAATCAAACTTAATGTCATAAACTGAAAGTCCGATACAACTTTTTCTGAGAGTTCGTGGTCAATGTCATTGAAGGTCACTGACCTACGACGTGACAAAATGGCAAATTCCCAATAGTGCATAATATAACACCTGTAAACCTTGCCTGTGACAGCGACCTTGAAATTAAGTAGTCGTAACTAAGAAGCCATAGCATAACATACGTCTTACTGAATAATCCCATCTGACCGGAACACCGGGGCATGTGACCTTGAATTGTGACATTTAACCTTTACCTTGACCTTCAAGGTGCGTTGAAGGGGGCACGGTAGTGGAGTGGTCAGCGTAGCTGGCTTCCACGCAGCCGACTCGGGTTCAGTGCCCGGCGGCTTCCCTGAACAAGGAGCAAGCTGGCTTCTGAGAAACCCTTCCAATAGGGAAAAAGTTGGCGACGCCATATTACACTGGCAATTGGTGCGCAATAAGCCCCAACTATTATTATTATACCTTGACCTTCACCTGGGGTGACCTTGGCATATGCTCCCGGTTATATGAGGTTATTAAGTCACCACTCAATCTACAGGGCAAGCGAACTGGTGCGACCGCAAGACTGACACGGTCTCAAAGTGCAGGTCTGACTTTGAAAGCCTATACCGAGGCCAAAATTTGTTATTGATTTTCGCAGTTTTTTTCACCAATCGACGCGCTCATGAATTCTCCCAAATGTAAACAAGTAATGGTTCCAGCTACGAATGGTTATTCGGCCACCTTGGAAAAATAGGTGGAGTTGCAATTTAGGACCTCCTTCTACTGCGCGTGTTAACAAGGGTGTGGTCTGCAAAATGAAAAACATGGTAGATACCTATTTAAAGGTCAACGTAATAAAAAACACAATCTTTAAGGGCAGAAAATAGGATAATCCCCCTTACCCACTAAGAGGAAACATTCTCCCCTCCCCATTTTCGATACCTAACAATGGAGATGCAAAATTCTTGTGGTACAGCACCTCAGAGTTCAACGCAAGGGGACACCGCTTTCCTACTCGTGAAACTAAATGCCCAACAAAAATGCCCAACAAAAATTGAGGTGATCTTTTTAAGACCATAGGAGGAGCCAGGATTTCAAAATGGGTGAGGGCAATCGATTGGGGGACGCCATAGTCAATCCACAGTGGCGTCACACTTGGGAAGTATAACATGTCAGGCATGGACGCCAAATCTTGAACATGTCAGAAACGTCAATACTAGGATCTTGTGAGAAAAGGCCTTTTTCAGGGCGCCGGCAATCTGTCAAGTGGTACCGAGAATCAATCAAGGCGTAAGGGCAAGTGATGATTTGTTTTCTGGGTTCTCCTAAAATTAAGAATACAGAGTATTTCACTAAGAATGTACCATCATCCCAAAAGTTGCGTTTGCACCTGGCGTTTGAATTAATTTGTTGTTTTCAACCGCGTGGCCTACCATTTTCATTTTTACTAACACTCTCCTCAGTTGGGAGGAAATGAACACCCATTCAGTTTTCCAAACAGTGCGACAAAACAGCGGGCTCTGTATTTGTCACACTGTATCCTTGATCAACTATGAAACTTTCCGAAAATTCATTTCGGGTCATTTCAGATCAGGTCATCACGCCTGATCTAGCGACATTACCTGCAAGAAATGTTTCAAGTGGCACCATTGCTTACCAGTGAATGTCACAATGTTCACCAGAATCGGTGAAAATCGGGTGGTTGGGGGGGCTAAACGCATTTTTATCCCACCCCCTGGCTCCACCAGTGTGCCCGCCAGTCCCCTGCTTTCGCTGTTTATTCACCCTGTCCGACTCTATTTGACTATCCATCACCTCCATGCTGTTATGTTTTGCCCAATTCTCCGACTCCATGCGCGTCTGCCCCCAATACCCTGCCCGCCCTTCTTGTCTGCCCTGTCCGTCCCCATCGGACTTCTGACCAGTGTTTTGTCCGCTCTTTTTGTTGGCCCTGCTTAACTCTTTTAAGTAATCGCCATTGCCCTCCCCTCTTCTCTTTGTAGTATTTCCCAGCCCCAGCTTTAAACGCATCAGCATCTTACCATTCTCTGCCCTGCTCGGATTTATGTGTCCATGCACATAACTGAAAAAGCTGGCACAGCACTTCCCATTATTCTCGGCATAAGCTTAAGAACGTTCAGAAAATTGATTGGGCCAACGTATTTTTTAGGTCAATTTTATTTCCAGTCAACGCCATGTCACTAGGAGTTAACACGCGCAGTAGAGGTGTTCCTAGCACGCTCCTACTTATTTCCCCTAGATAGCTGGAGAATCATTCACGGTAGAAAAGCGCTGATTGACCACATTTGAGAGAAATCACGACCACGTCCACTTGTGAATACTTGAAAATAGCGCAATATTTTTTTACCTATCGGCTTTCAAAGCCAAGCCCATGTTTTGAGATCGCCATAATTGAACAATGACACCAGTTCGTCTGCATGGAAGACCGAGTAGACCGAGACCGAGCGGTGATCTCATGAAGTAATGTAATTGTAATGATGCGTTACGGTTATCTTACCTAAAGATCAAGGTCAGACATCACAGGTTAATATTATGCCACCATTTTGAAGGTCACTGAAACTTTTGCTTCGGGTTCAAGGCCGTCTCTCAGAATGCCGGTTATTTTGTTATGACATTATAGTTAAGGCTTAATGTAAAGTCAGAGGTCATGCATAGAGGCAAAAGCCGTATTTCCCGCCCAACGTTGGCTATTGTGCTCCTTGTAGTATAAATAACAAAAATTACTTGATATTGTGATGTGATAGATCAATGAGCTTTACTGGACTTTGCTCTTACATTTCACTGGACGTCTCATGGGATCTTTTATCCATGGCCTTAGTAGGCTTTCAGTGTGCTTGCGGCTTGTTACCGCTTTCTCATGATATTTCTTTATAGGTCCTCAGCACGACCCAGATGCGTGCATTTGTAATTTGTGTGATTACTGTGACGGAAAAAAATCTGGAATTAATGTGTTTGATATGATGGCTTGTATCATACCACAAATCAAACATGTGAATTATGTATTAAAGGAATATACACTATGTCCAGTGGCAGATCTAGTGGCAGACTTAATTTCTGCCGCCAACGAAAAAAGCGCATTTCGCATTTGAAGATTATACAGGAGAGCGTTTTTCCATTTTCCTTCCTATTAGCAGAACCCTGTGACTGATGCGAAGACGGTAGTATGACCGAAACATTTGAGTGCATTTCGTCATATAATGCAATAAGTAGATGCAGCTTGCCTTTCTGCATAGAATGGTTCAAAACCTCAAAATCGACGTGATTTACGCTCTTCTTTCGGTTTTATTCCTCTAGCTTCCCCTTATATCCACCACTGGCTATTTCAAAAGCCTGGACAAAAATGTTGGACTTGAGGAAAATCCACGAACAGAAAACATACGGAGCCCCTCGAAACACACAAAATACCCCCTCCCCTGACACCGCAGTAGAAAATGGAGTGGTGGCGTTGACAAAAACGGAATCAAGGGCGCTGCCCTCAGCCCCAGGACCACTGCGGGCCCCCAATGAGTGCTTCCAAAGAAGGGGGCCGGATCAAATCCCTGCAACCCTAGGACAGTAGGACGACGAGCTACTGCCTGTCTGTTGCACACCTGCCTCCACCCTTAACAGCCACCCTTTTCTACCGGACTTACTATGGCTCCGTCCATTCCCTTCAACCCCTGGCTAGCCGTCTGCCACTTCAGCAGGATCGTTGGTAGAAGGTGGGACTGGAAGGTGAATCCCCCAAGTTTTCATTTGCGCACCCTGAGTTAAGTCTAATAGATAGATGCACTGTGTAGGGTTTTGCCCCTTTGTCCTATTGCGATTCTGAATTTTCACTCAATAAAAAATTCCAGTAAAACCTCAACAACTTAGTAACTCAGTAAAACATTTAGGCTCAATAGAACCTGCGAAGTAAAACCATTCCCGCACCACCCGGGGCGCGGTCGTGTAGTGATTAGTACACTCACTTTCCACGCGGCCAACTTTGGTTTAAGGCCCGGCGGATTCCCTGAATAGTGAGCAATCTGGCTCGCCATGAAACCCTTCTAACAGGAAAGGAAATGATGACGCAATATGACCATGGAATTAATACGACGATGAGTCTCCAAAAAAATAGTACTGCTTCCCTACGACGGAACTGCACCTGAATGACCGGTACCTTCCAACCATTTAATAGAACGCCTTTCTGCTGCCCCAATACCCTTTCCATTTTTGTTTTCTGTCCATTGCTATCCATAGGCGAAACCATTATTACCGATGGGGGACATTTCGTCAGGGGCGCCATTTTGGTATGGAGAGGGAATTCAGCCTGGAGGGGTGCCCTTTCGGCCAGCGGCGCCAATTTTCAAGGTTTTACCTATCAAAGGTACTCAAAATCACGTCATGGGAGCGCCGATACTTGCATGTTAGGGAGAGGGCGCGGAAAAAGACGTTTCAGGATGGGGAAGGTGGCGTCAGACAGTTCCAGGGGCAACGGTTTATGATGTGGGGACACTATTCGGGCCGATCGGGCGAGGGTGATAGATGACCCCCTTGCCCCACAAATCTGTCTATGCCGTTACCTCTGGTGAGCGGAATCACTTGTTTTTCGCTGGCATCACACATTTCAGTTTGCTTTCGGCCTGCTGTTGAAAGCTATGAGTGACCAGCGGTCACTTTCAGTTGACGGCGCCTAGACCACCGGCCGCCTGCTATCAGTCAGGGGCGGCGCCGGCCCTTCACAAAGGGCAAACCAAAGTTTCGAACTTCCATGACCTTTTTTACCTGCGCTTCTATACAGTCTAGTGGGCTTTTGAGCACACAATAGCTTTATCCCCGCCAGACCATCCACATTCGGCCGCTCACGCCCTGCCTTCAGTCTGTAGACATTGCATCATGGCCAAATAACACCAAATGGGAGGGCAATGCACCATTTCTCCTCCCTCGCTCCAGTTACCCGACTTGGGACCAATAATGCACAACCAACTAGGTCGTATGTGACCCAGGTCACATAACCTAGACCCTGACGACTGACATATTGCCGTTTTTAACTTTAGGTAATTACTGATGCACACATAATGCGATAAATGGTACTTACCTTGATACAAAGCAACAAAAAAATAATATTCCTAAATTCGCAATCCAGCTTACTGATCATCGTGATATACGTGATATACGTGACATACGTGATATACGTGACGTGATATACGTGAGATACTGCCACCTTTGTTAATGCTCCCACAAACACTGCTAAACCAGACTCAGGTAAAATGGAACCCCTGGCCGCCCGAGAATTGAACCTGCAATCTTGCATTAACGCCTCTAACGCTAGAGCCTAACTCTTTACCAGCTGATCTATCAGAAATTTACCGCGAGTTATTTCCTTGGCGCTTTGATGAATTAGATTCTTTGAAAATTATGGTGCAAAATGTACATGCATTCTCCTTGAAATTTTTCTTCGTGATGTTTGCTTCAAATTAAAACTACCGTCCGCATACAATGCTAATAAACGTCCAGTATAAAAAGGAAAATTCAGTCGATTTTCGTTGGTTTTTGCCAGGGCAGGATAAACATTGTTGCAACGAATATTCTTTGGAATTCAAGTCATCGGCAGGGAAAGGTATGTACTTTTAAGAATTTTTTAATTGCATTTCTAAACATGACATTCTCCTGTGTTTCCTTTTCCTAAATTATGTTCTTTGCTTGAAATATGGATTTTCTGGTGCTGAACTGGAAAGTTTGGTGTTAACCAAACCTGAAGACGATGACAAGGGCTAAATTAGGTTACACGTCAACAGGGTTGTGCTATCATATAATTTTAAATCAACACTCTATTTGCTAAACTAATTAATTACTAAAGTTTATTTGAATCGCCTACATTGCGACCCAGTAATCTCTGTACCCATCTTGCGACCCAACATGCTTCGCGCCGTGACCTTTCACGGGTCAACGGTTTGACCTAAAGTTTTGAGGCTTATGTGGCACATGTAAAAAGGGATGGAGGTTAGGTTTTACAATATTTTTGACAAATATGTCATCTTATTTCCCGTTTTAATGCCTGTATCATGCTTAATTCGGCAGGAAAAACTAGGTCAACATTGTTTACTCTGCCCACTTCAGAAAGCCGCACAGTGTAATCACCCCATCAATATGCGGCCTTGAACTGCCTACCACCCCTGCTACTAGTGAAAATTTGTATAGCTCCCAGCAAACTCCAACGAGAGTCAAGAATATCTTTTCTTCTCAGAAAAAAATGTCACCCGCAGAAAATTATAGGGTGCAAGTGTCATCATTGAAACTTTAACTTCTTACTGACAGAAAACTTTATTATATAGATGGTTTAGACCTATACGCCTCCACTCATGCCCCAATGAAATCCATTCTCAACTTGCGTCAGAACTACGAGGCGGCCAAACCGAGTTCAAAGTCCGGCAGATGCCGTGAACAAGAAGCAGTCGTCTCCCGAGAAACCCTTCCGGCAGGGAAATAGTTCGCAGCATTACATGACATAGGCGGATATGGGGGGAAGGCAAGGAGGCACGTGCGCTCCCCCCGATCGACCCTTGGTGCCCCCTGAAATGGTCACGGCTCCCCCTGAAAGGTCGATGGCGCCCCACTGAAATGTCGCTTCCCACCCCCTTCCCATGATGCGAAAATCGGCGCCGCCAATAGGATTTAGCGCCCACCTGATAAATTTTGCCGGTCAAAAGTGGCGCCCCCTGGTCCGGATGGAGCCCCCACCCGGGAAGATAACCCCACCCCGATCAGCAATCCTGGATCCGCGTATGTTACAATGTCATGGCAGTTGGTGCGTAGATAAGCCTTAAAACTGTTATACATCATAATGCCGCTGAGAAACGATATTTTTGGACGAAAAGTGAGGGGCTGGCCCAGCTGCCTGGTGGTGTCCAGCGGGCTCCTGAGTCACCTGAAGTAGCGTGAGTCCATTCCGGCACAAAGGCCAAGAACAGTGGCGGATCAAGTGTTCTGTTTGAGGGTATCAGGTACTGCTAAACTTGAAATTTTTGTCAGTAGGCATACTGGAATTCCCTCATGTAATGCAAATATTTAATTGTTATTTGTAGGGGAGAAAAAAATAATTAAGCCTCTCCTACCTGTTTCTGGCGAAGAAAATGCGATCAGTGGCCATACGATGTTTCAAATAAAAGTATTGAGCAGCATACAAATGTGTGTGAAATTGGTCCTCACTTCGCTGGTTGTGTTGGATGACGTCATGGTGACGTCACACCTGCCGGTCCCCACTCTGCTGCATTGTGCGGACTTGGATATAACGCAAATTGACGTTTCTAACCTTTACCATCGCAACGCTAGTGCTGTTTACTGAGCTTGTGCAAAATATGGCGCCCCTTTCTTTAATATAAAGGGTGGTTGCCCCGGTCCCTACTTTGCCGCGTTTGGTCCTGGTCCTCATAACGCTGCATAAACACGTATAGGTGTGTGTGTGTGTGTGTGTGTGTGTGTGTGTGTGTGTGTGTGTGTGTGTGTGTGTGTGTGAGTGTGTGTGTGTGTGTGTGTGTGTGTGTGTGTGTGTGTGTGTGTGTGTGTGTGTGTGTGTGTGTGTGTGGCGAAAAAGCACATACACACCTAAATTGTGTTGTGCGCGGAATCTTGCTGTGTGTCCTAGACAGAGTTTCCTGTCGCTGCGGGTTCTGTCTTCGATGTTAGCCTGCCGCCGGCTGGGATCTTTCGGCGCTTACGACGGCCTGGGGCGCCACTGGTAGTCCCCCCTACCCATCGCACATTGGGACCTCGGAAATCAATGTTCATATGGGAAAATCGAGACGGTGCTGAGAACGTCTCACCGTCCCCTACCCATATTTACTAAAACTCAACCATATCAATTGAGCTGTGAAGTCACAGAAAGCCAAATCAAGTGGATTCAGGCCGGGTTTGGAAATCTCCTAAAACTCTTAGACAATTGTACCTAGATTAAAGCCCAGAACATAAATGTGTTTGTCTTGACCCATGTAGTCAAGTGATATGCAAAATTGGATTTTTAGGTCATATGGTAGCCTTGACTTCGATATCCAAGTCATATAAATAAGCACTTTTAAAGGTCATGTTGTAATTAATTCGAGTCTTTAGATCATGCCGTTCACCATGATATCGATCCTTTTTCTGTATCTCTTTCTTTCAAAAGTTATACACACAAGTGAATTAAAAAAAAAAACCCCTGGCGAACTCTGGTGACATTATTATTGAGCTGAACTTAAAATGATATGCAGCCCGTCAATGTTTCCTTCCAGAAGCTTTCTAATGACGTTCAGAAACTTGATCTTGCTGTTCTAGGTACCGTGGTAAACTCTGATTTCGCCCATCTTTTCTAGATGAGCAACATTTTCTATTTGGGTTTATAAATAAAACCATAACTAGTTGACCTGACCCGACCTGATCAACCTTTTTGTACAACGTTGTAAAATGTATAACCTGGTAGGCATGAATAGCGATGTATTACCTATTCAAGTCGTATCGAGATTGTTTGTGAAACACCGAGTGGGGAGTCAAAATGACTCCCTCCCCGCGGTGGTGGGTACGGCGATTTTTGGAAACTGAGAGTCGCCGTTGTGAGGCTGGTTTGGTTTGAAAAACTGACTACGAGTCGCCTGATATGAGAGAGAGAGAGAGAGAGGGAGAGAGAGAGAGAGAGGGGGAAGAGAGAGAGAGAGTCTATACCAGGTATGTAGTGTGCTGCCATATCTCTGTTTCACATCGGTTTGGCAGCTGACCCGCAGCTGTCAGCCGGGCTCGGCTTCAGCTCCGGAAGCTGAGGGTCGGCGCTCCGGCCGTCTGGTCTCCGTCAAAGTCGGCTCGCCAGCCAGTTCTCAGGTGTAGAAGTGCTGACGCTCCACTGAGGTGGGGGGGGGCGCCACCCCTCGCTGCTCAATCGGCCAGAAATACAGCCCAGCTGCTGCTGGCGAGGGACTGGCACAAAAAAACCAGGGGCGTGTGCCAATCGTGAAAACTGCTTACGTTCACTCGTTTTCCAGGAGCGCTTTAATACACCCCGGCACAGGTCTGAAGTGTAACGTGCCACGCAAAGGGGAAAGACTTTAAAGGGAAGGTGGCACCTTAATAACGTGATTTTAACCGAAATAGCCAAATTGTAAAGCAAGTCGGAAAACCCGGTACTCAATATATGATTTGTATTGGAACTCGAGATTTCCGTAGAAAAAAGCTAAAACCTACCTGCAATGTACCCCTCATGGCCCCTAGCAGCAGGCCACAGTTGTCATTGCTGTTGGTGTAACGACATATGCTGACGTCACGATGAGCATCAGCCAATTGAAGCCCTTGAAGCGTTTCAAGTATGGTAGTGGTTGCCGGATCATGACATCATCCATAGGCAGATATTGATTTCTTTTCCAAGAGGAGTATTTTAAAAATCAAAATATTGAGCTTTTTGTACATTTTTCAGAGAAATCATGAGTGGTCTCATTATTTTCGGCTAAAAGTACGCCTAATTACACTAAATTCCAGGATTCCACCGAGGTGCCACATTTTTTATGTAAATTTTGTTCAAGTTGTTCCTAGTATGGTTGCTGGAGTCGGAGTCTCACTAAAGCCATCAAGGGACTTGTCACGGAGACACTGGCCCCAACCACCCGAACAAGCAACTCCTTCAATGGAGGGTTAACTTAGAAGCCAAAGTTTAACGTCCCACAAAGCATAGGGACGGCCGCCCCGCTCAGGTCACCCTCTCAACATTTAGTTGCCAGCCGACCTACGTCGGGCAAACCATTGAGCGCCGGAGCGTCTCAGGGTAACCGGTCCCAAGCCTGGACATGCACTGCCACTTCATGTGTCTGAGCAACGGGCCGGAGCCCAACCCTCTACCAACTGAGCAACCGGGGCGGCATCAAGCTTCCCCCCTCTTGATTCGATAACTGCCCACCTAATTTTCTTCATCCAAAGTACAATTGATAGCACCATCCACAATGATTCCAAAAAGTTGTTTTAAGCCTTTAAAATCCTCGGCGGCATCATACTCCAAGTAAACATGTAGAAATTGTCAAATCTTTGGTTTATCCTGCCCTATCCAAATACTTGAGGCTGAATTCAACTTTTGATGACCTGAGATGGGACCGAATTTTCATGAAAAATAATGACATTAGTTTTTATATTGAATATCAATATAAATGTCACAAAACACAAACAGGTATGTGTCCAGATTTCATGGATAATTGAATGATAATGCTTACAAGTGCAAGTCAAACTTTCCGACGTTGGATTCTAACGTTGGATATTCTTTCTTTTTCTTGGCTCTGCTTTGTATTTGCATGCTTTCTAACCGTTTGTTTGAACGGTTTGAAAACATATTGTTTCATTTTAACATCACGTCAGACCACCACTTCATCGAGACACGACCAGCCGTGTCAGCGGCGCTGCCGCATGTCACGGTCTTCCCTTTAATCTCACTTGAATTTTAATAACTTCTACTCGGGTCGCTTACCAAGACTAAGGATGAAGCTGTACCATTTTTAATAACAACTCAATCTTAGCGTGTCACTTGGCAAACCTGTGATGATATTATTCTTGTCTTGGACCGTATAAATGATGATGCTTTTGGGATATTTTACGCAATCTCTCAAGTATTATTAAACGGTCACTCGAGGGTCATGTAAAATTTACGACAACTTTTATATTCTTCACCAAAGTCTCCTTTTTTCACGTTTCTGGAATAGCAAACTGCTTCCCAGTGTGTAAAGATGCTGCCAGAGAGATCATTCCTCCGATTTCCCTCGCCGAGAGGAGCCCCTTATCCAGTGAAACGGGAATCCTACCCGTCATTGGAGCATCACGCCGTTCGTTTCACGGAGCTGACAGCCGCGTCCGACCCAAGCGCGCATGCGCGGCCGGCACGCGCGGCCGTGCGCCGGCCGGCGGAGCTCAGTGTTGTGTCTAGCCTGGGGCGCGGGTGTCCGCGCGTGGGGTCATGCAGGTCGTGAGAGTGGCGTGAGCTGGTGCATTGCGTGGCGAAGCCGGAAGTGGTGACGTATTGGAAGGAGGGGCGCACAGAGGCGGCCACGATGTCGATTCGCAGGCAGCTGGCGGATGATCACCAAGGTGAGCGAGCGTTATGAATGAATGAGGGAATGGATTTGTGCTGCGATGCATAATTTCATGCAATGTGACAGCTTGTTTGCTTCATCATATTTGAATAATAATTCATTTTCCCTACCTTCAACATTTCGTCATCGTGTCCTTAAAAACACTCGTCTTTCATCTGCTGTTTTTTTAGGAATGAAGTGCCAAGCAGTTTCACCATGTTCAAGCCTGCCTTAAATTATATACTGAATCTTAAAACGATTTTCCGTTGTCAGACCTGTGACAGCTTCTGAAACTGTGCTACGTCCATACTTATTCAGCCATCGTGCCGGTAATGAAGATCGTGCGTGCTACACCGGGTGCGATTTGTCAGGCGCTCCGTCCCACTCTATGCAGGGGCACGGCTTGAGCGCGCGCACCGGCGCTGCCTCCCTATTACATCAGGTGCAAAGCGGGCTGACTGACGCACCATCACAAATTCAATGGTGAGATCAAAGCCAGGCAGCAGGGCTACTCGGTGGGGTCTGACAGTGATTGAAGTAATCAGCGAAATGCAATCACAGCTGTCGGAACTGCCTGCCTGAATCGATAATGTGTTTTAGCTACCTGATACTGTATTACCTGTTCATTGCTGAGTTTAGTGTTCCTCCTGCGCAGGTTGACGCCATTGTGATGCTTTAACAACTTCCCATGAATTTTGAATTTGCTCACGGCATCACCTTATCTGCCATGAAAATGCCCCCGGAAGCTGGGTTCTCAGACAAGAGATGTGAAGACGTTACGTGGGCACCTACTGCTATGGTGTCATAATATTTGTTTTTCTGTTTCTCGGCTAATGATATATTTTTATAGTTAAGGTGCATATATATCTGTCCAGGTGCATTGTTGTGTACTACAGATATCTAAAGATGAAACTACAGCTTTACACATCGGGTCAAGATGTATGATACTAATGACGTCAGAACAACATAATTTTGTTAAAATTGTATCGTCTTTTATAGGAAAACTGCCAGGAGACTAGTTAGGCTTGATTCATGGACTGTGATGACATAATACCCTCTTGCGAGACCGTTACCAATTACAGTCATGGTAAGGGTTATGTTGGAAACGTCATTACTATGTTTGTATACGGTACTGGATTGGTGCATAAACACCTGCATTGGAGAGGGGTTTTGCACTAAAGCGCTTTGAAGGGGGCCAGGAAGCCCCTTGAGATCTAAAAAATAATAAATGTAGAAAAACAACCTTTTGGAGGTGTTTGGAGGCTATAGTAATCTGCATTTTAGCCAACTTTCATTGACCTAGGTCAGTATTTTCAAGGTAAGATGAGGCTATGAACTTCAGATCTTTACCGTGCTGGAAGCGTATGTGTAAATGCAGTAATTATTCGGGAATAAGTTGGAAATGCACTAATAAACGGCCAACGGTCATAGAGGGAAGATCTCGAGAAATATTCTCTGAACTCTTGGGGTTCAGGGTGATCCAAGAATAGTGACCTATGACGTCACAATATGATCGTTTTTATAATGTACATTATAACTAGCACTTGAACTAACTTTGGATGAGAAATGAGGATTGACCTTGACCTTTACATTAAGCTACCTTAACTATGACGTAGCATTATATACGCCATACTGGGTAACGTTATTTGACCGGAAGCACTGGGGTCAATGACCTTGAAAATGTTGTTTTGACCTTAAATCATGACCTATGACCTAAAACTGTTGGGGTTGAACGTCGCACCAACTGCCAAGGTTATACGGCGTCGCCCAACTCTCACTCTGCTGTAGGGATATCGAGGATCCGGTAAACTTATGCATAGGCTCTTCTGGGACTTGAATCCAGGACATGTTGCTCAGAAGGCAGGTGCCCTTCCACTGAACGACGTATCCCTGTCCTTTGACCTTGAATTTAACCCTCGTATGAAGTGACCTTGATATACCATCTCGTTTATATGGCGTTATGACGTCACAACTCGGTCTCTAATGCAGGTAAACTGGTGCGACTGCACGATTGTAGGAAGCTCAAAATATAGGTATTACCTTGAAAGCATACAAGTAAAAGAATTAGACAGACTTTCAAAGTTTTTCCCCAATCGACGCACCTTTAAATTATCCCAAATGTGGCCAAGTAACGGTTTTCAGCCACCAATATGGTTCTCCGGCCACCTTGGGAAAATGGGTGGAGGGGCTCCAGGCCCCTCCAGTGCGTGCTAATGACATATTAGGTTCTGTAAATGCCGTCAAAATCCAAACGAAATGGTACACAGCTTTGCAGTCAAAAGATACTATTTTTATATTTTCAATGTCGTTCTTACTGTGGTGTCATTTTAAGAGTTGAGAAACTTGAGGCTGGTTTTCAGCTACTTGAGTCCGAAGTCAGGGATAATTAAAATTATTTTGTAGGAAAAGCACGTCATTTCTAACTAAAAGTGCTTAAAACAATGTCAAATTTATTGAAAGTTTTAGTGCTAAAACAAAGGTTGTATTTGTTATAGACGGTTTCGGCCATCTCGGTCCATTATCAAGTGAAAAAGAGCAAGATAAAATCAACACACACATAATTATATAAAAGAATTTCAGTAAACCGATGGAACATGGAACAACTTTCGTCTACAGTTGTTTAAAATCGACATCAGACGCGGAGTGTTTTCCTCATGGTCCCATGCGCTTGAGTAGGTGAGCCAGCCTGACAATACGTATTGCCATATTTCGTTTAGTTTTTCTCTGCTGTGTTGAATTGGATGGCTTCTTAATTGGCGTTGTTTGTTCTGGATCGAAAGTGATCACTTGCGTCCCAATCAATAGTGTGTCGGTTTCGTACGAATGTTCGGCGTGGCTCGGTTGTCGGTCGGTTAGGGTCATCTCCCAGGGCTTTAGAGACTTTTGTGTTCAGCCGTCTAACGACATCATTCTCCCGCTTTCTCCTATATAAATTTTGCTGCAATCGTGCACTCCATTTGGTAGAGGGGCCAGGTTTCTCGCAAATGGAATTTTGTCCTGGTTTAACCAAAAGTTGCCGAGAGTTTTTGCGGCTTAAAGTACGTTCTAATCTTTATTTGCGCATATCTTCTTATGTTCGATGTCCTTCTGATATGGTATTACAAGGGTCTTCATTCGTTCTTCAGCGTTGGTGGCTGGTGTCTGGTTTTCATGGTTAGGTCTATTGCATCTCTTAACCTCTTGATTTGGAGTTCACGAACTCTTCTGGATAGTTATTATCCTCCAGCATAGATCGATGTGTTTGAGTTCTTTCTCACGTGCTGTCACCTCTTCGCAAACGTTGAAAGCCCGCTGGGCTAGTGTTTGCACGACCGTTCTTTTGTGAGCCTGTGGATGGTGGCTCAGGTAGTTTAAGTATTGACCGCTTGTAGTCGTTTTGTAGTAAACGTCCGTTGTAATGCGTCCTTCCGGTGAACGGGATAGAGTCATGTCCAAGAAGGGCAGCCTTCCTTCCTTTTCCGTTTCCACCGTGAACTTTATGGATGGATAAAAGGAGTTCAGGTGTTTAAGAAAAGGTTCGATATCTCCAGCGGGCATCGAAGCGAGTATGTCATCCATATATCGATGCCAGATGTAAGGTGGTTTTGGATAGGACATGATGGCTTCTTCTTCCAGATGTTCCATGAAGATATTTGCTACCGCCGGAGCCACTGGAGAACCCATCGGAGCCCCAAACAATTGTTGGAAGAATTTTCCGTTGAACTGGAAAAACGTAGTTCTGAGGATGAAGTTCAACAGGCTTGAAATATCACCAGGTGTCAATGTAGTTCGTTCCGCGAGAGTCTCGTCATTTTCCAGAGCGCTCTGTACCTGGGATGTTACCACATCGAGAGGACACTTGTGAACAGAGCAGACACATCGAATGATACCAGTATATGATTTTCTGGGACCGTTGTGTAGCGGAGAATGGCTGAGAGTTCCTTGGAGTTTACTACGTGTCTGTGAGACTGTCCGATCAATGGGGACAGTAGGTCGCTGATGTGCCTTGCTGCAGCATAGGTGGAAGAGCCAACAGCTGATATGATTGGCCGGAGAGGTGAGTCAGGTTTATGTATTTTTGGCAGTCCATAAAATCTGGGAAGAGTTGCCGAGCCTTTGCTTCCTGGGTGTAGCCTCCCAGGTTTATGTATTTTTGGCAGTCCATAAAATCTGGGAAGAGTTCCCGAGCCTTTGCTTCCTGGGTGTAGCCTCCCAGGTTTATGTATTTTGGCAGTCCATAAAATCTGGGAAGAGTTGCCGAGCCTTTGCTTCCTGGGTGTAGCCTCCCAGTAAGCAAAAGCTCGGCAACTCTTCCCAGGTTTATGGACTGCCAAAATACATAAACCTGACTCACCTCTCCGGCCAATCATATCAGCTGTTGGCTCTTCCACCTATGCTGCAGCAAGGCACATCAGCGACCTACTGTCCCCATTGATCGGACAGTCTCACAGACACGTAGTAAACTCCAAGGAACTCTCAGCCATTCTCCGCTACACAACGGTCCCAGAAAATCATATACTGGTATCATTCGATGTGTCTGCTCTGTTCACAAGTGTCCCTCTCGATGTGGTAACATCCCAGGTACAGAGCGCTCTGGAAAATGACGAGACTCTCCGGAACGAACTACATTGACACCTGGTGATATTTCAAGCCTGTTGAACTTCATCCTCAGAACTACGTTTTCCAGTTCAACGGAAAATTCTTCCAACAATTGTTTGGGGCTCCGATGGGTTCTCCAGTGGCTCCGGCGGTAGCAAATATCTTCATGGAACATCTGGAAGAAGAAGCCATCATGTCCTATCCAAAACCACCTTACATCTGGCATCGATATATGGATGACATACTCGCTTCGATGCCCGCTGGAGATATCGAACCTTTTCTTAAACACCTGAACTCCTTTTATCCATCCATAAAGTTCACGGTGGAAACGGAAAAGGAAGGAAGGCTGCCCTTCTTGGACATGACTCTATCCCGTTCACCGGAAGGACGCATTACAACGGACGTTTACTACAAAACTACTACAAGCGGTCAATACTTAAACTACCTGAGCCACCATCCACAGGCTCACAAAAGAACGGTCGTGCAAACACTAGCCCAGCGGGCTTTCAACGTTTGCGAAGAGGTGACAGCACGTGAAAGAGCTCAAACACATCAGATCTATGCTGGAGGATAATAACTATCCAGAAGAGTTCGTGAACTCACAAATCAAGAGAGTTAAGAGATGCAATAGACCTAACCATGAAAAACCAGACACCCAAGCCACCAACGCTGAAGAACGAATGAAGACCCTTGTAATACCATATCAAGAAGGAACATCGGAACAGATAAGAAGAGTATGCGCAAAATACAAGATTAGAACGTACTTTAAGCCGCAAAAACTCTCAGGCAACTTTTGGTTAAACCCAAGGACAAAATTCCATTTGCGAAGAAACCTGGCCCCATCTACCAAATGGAGTGCACGGATTGCAGCAAAATTTATATAGGAGAAAGCGGAGAATGATGTCGGTTAGGACGGCTGAACACAAAAGTCTCTAAAAGCCCTGAGGAGATGACCCTAACCGACCGACAACCAGAAGCCACAGCCGAACATTCGTACGAAACCGGACACACTATTGATTGGGACGCCAAAGTGATCACTTTCGAATCCAGAACAAAACAACGCCAAATTAAAGAAGCCATCCAAATTCAAACAACAGCAAGAGAAAAACTAAACAGAAATATAGGCAAATACGTATTGTACCAAGGCTGGCTCGACCTACTCAAGCGACAATGAGGACCATGGAGGAAAACACTCACGCGTCATGATGTCGAATATTTAAACAACTAGTAGCACGACAAAGATTGTTCCATGTTCCATCGAGTTTACTGAAATTCGTTTTATATAACTATGTAGTGTGTGTGTGATTTTATCTTGCTCTTTTTCACTTGATAATGGGACCGAGATGGCCTCGAAACCGGTCGTATAACAAATACAACCTTTGGCTTTGCGTAGCACTAAAACTTTCAATAATATCGTTCACCAAAGCCATGAACCAAACAGAGAATGTCAAATTTGCTGTAATGACGTCTTAATTACACCATCAAATTAGTAAAATAGTTGTAGCTTATGTAGCTATATTGGCTTATGCTGTCCGGGAAATCCAGTTTTAACCACGTTTATAATAGTTGTAGCTTATGTAGCTATATTGGCTCATGCTGTCCAGAAAATCCAGTTTTAACCACGTTTAAGCAGTTTGACTCGCATTGGTGAACATAAGCATCAAATATTCTATGAAGTCTGCATTAATGTCAATGTTATGACGTCGCTTATGATAATATTTAATCAATACCAATGGACAGCATCTGTACGTCAATTGCCTCTCATCCCCGGTGATTAAAAGTGTAAACCAACCGTAAGTATTTTCACAGAATCGGATGATCGTTAGGTGTGACTATTTCATGCATTTGCTTGAATTATGACGTGTCTGATTATTTCAAGCAATTAAAAATGACATTTTTGGGACTGTTGACGATGGTACCTTCTACTGAAATTTGAATGGAAAAAATCGGCTGTGTAGCTCTAGAAAGCGTCCACCTGATGTTTCTCTATCCAAAAATGAGGTCCCCTAGTCCGGATTGTGCCCCTAACTATGCGTCTCCCCAATAAAAGATCCTGGATCTGCCTATGTCAGGTGTTTCTGTTCCTATCACGTTCCACCTTAGTTTGCTTGACGTTTTCTAGAAACCATTGTTACGCTTCATTTTCCAATAGTTTCTTATTAATTTGTATGAGAACTTAAAGCACTCCCCCCTGCGCACGTGCGTGAGGGTATCTTCTAATTCAGACTAGGGCGGGATGGCGTTTGACCGGTTCTCCTGGATCCCCACCGGCGAAATGCTTGTTGGTTTTGAGAGCAGGTTCCTTTGCACAAAATGCCTTGGCGTAGCTGACTGCCGCGTTACGCCGACCAGGTCCTTCACGTGTGAAGTTTTACGGCCGCGCTCTTTTAGCCGCCAGTGGCCGCAGAGTGGGAGGAGCCGTTACTCACTAAGCCGCTGCAGCGCAGAGCTGTGAATCACTTCAGGTGGACGTATCACTGACTCACGCCCCCGCCGCCGCCGCCGCCGCCGCCGCCGACGTCGGCGCTTTGTTCAGGCGGATCACCTCGGGACGGGTGCTAACTGGAAGAGGCTGTGGCGGGGAGGTCTGGGGCGTGTGTTTGGTATGGATTGCGACACCAGCATCACGTGCCCAGTCCCGCCGCTGTAGTCAGCACGCAGCGGATGTATCGTTTATCACGGCCGGGATCTGGCAGATGATCTGCCGCGATTCCGGGCATCCAGTGGATCGCGGGGGTATTCTGCTCAGGCGCGGCGTCAACGCTCCTGATCGAGGAACGGATCTGGGCCAGTCTGACACAGCAGCAGGGACTATCAACGGTCTTACACTGATAAAGTAGCAGTGACTATCGACCGCCCTGCATAGAAAGCAGGGCTATCGACGGTCTTATAAGAGTAGCAGTGACTATCGACCGTCTTACAATATGATCGACCATCTTACACTGATACAGCAGCAGGGACTATCGACAGTCTTACAATGATAGAGTAGCAGTGACTATTGACCGTCTTACACTGATACAGCAGCAGGGACTATCGACAGTCGTACAATGATAGAGTAGCAGTGACTATCGACTGCCTTACACTGATACTACAGTCGTAACTATTGACTGTCTTACATTGATGCAACAGGAGTGACTTGATTTACCAGGGGTAGCCGAGGGACAGTCGCCCCCGCCCCCTGAGGGCCCGAAGGTCCTCCCGAGGACACGATTCTGTAACAAGCAGGGCTATTTTTACCCATCAGGGCCCCTTTGGCACTGTCGCAGGGACCCTTTTCGGGGCGCCACCCCCCCCTCCCCCTGAGCGAAATCCTGGCTACGCCCCTGTCTCTTACCCTGATACAACAGGAGCGACTATTGACTCCCTTACACTGACACAGCAGCGGTGGCCGTTGACTGACTGCTACAGTAGCAGTGACCGTTGACTGAGTGCTGCAGCAGCAGTGGCTGTTGACCGGCTGGTACAGTGGCAGTGACTGATGTCTTATCTGCTACAGCTGCAGTGACTGCTGTCTGTTTGCCGCAGCGGTAGAAGCCGCCGGCGTCCGCTGTGTAATCGCAGCCAGGCTTTCAACAGCTTGTGTCGTCTCGTTCATGCATCGCGGAGATGTTTTGCGGTTAAATGCAGCCGTAATGCCTCAGCTGTAACACGATCCCCTTGTGATGTCACTTTGTGCACCGCAGATGCACTGGACTGGGGTGGGAGATGATTTCATTTGTAGGGCATACAAACCGGGTCGCAAGGCCGAGCACTGCTAAGGCTGAACTGTAAACAGGCTTCCAGAACATTAATTCACAAAGTAGCTCGGCTGCATCAAATAACATTGCATATCCGCCGACATAACGTAAGTTTTAACCCGGTTATCAGGCTCAGTTTTCACTGGAATACAAATGGGTGTACGTATCACCGGGTGAAAGCAGTGCGCAACAATGAGAACACGAGTGCTCTCTTTCCACGTGAGGTTACGAACGAGTTGTCCCCAGTGGCCATCATCTTCAGCGGTCCCTTCCTCTCCCCTCTGTGAGCACACTGCTAGATGTCTCTCAGCGCGTGTGGTCTGTGATCGGGGGCGGTCTCCGCCGGGCCGGCCAGAACTGCACCACCCCCTTCCAGAGAACCACATCACTCTCTCTAGGTCAGCTCTGGACTGGTAACTACTTGTATTGGAACCAGTGGCTGTAAGCAATACCTCCGGTCTTTACAGCCCGCAGGGTTAACTTTGAAACTGCTGTAATACTTTTTGAAAATACTTATTGTAGTTTTCGTTCTTGAGAAGAAGACTTTTGTGGCTCCCGCATTGACAGAGTTCTGGGATAAGGACCCACTGAAGCTTGCATCTCCCATAGATTGTTACCATTTAGGGTCCCCCTCCCCCAAAATAACGTGCCCACGTGATTCAGAGGGACTCTAGATCAAGAAAATTATTCACGATTGAGCTCAAATTTGCTTAACCGCAAGCCCCAAGTCATGCTCTTGCTGAACATCAAATTCTAAGCCTGCTCAAATCCGGTTCATGTCGACCTCTTGCGCTAAGAAAATTCTGGCACGACTCAGAGGCTTGTGTGAGTTGACTCATGGTCACCCTTAAACCAAAAATGAGTAAATACTAATCAAATTCAAACACAGTCACTGGATTTTAGTCGACTTGTCGACAATGCAGTTGAAAAAGGCTATTGAATTCTAAGACAGAGGCTAGGAATAGAAAATCCCCGATCTTGCCAACCTATTTTGGGAGAATATCGGGACCAGAATATCGAACATGTTCAAAGCTGATGCTGATACCCATTTAGGTGCAAACATAATCCCTTCAATATTATATGGTATTAGAATTATGTACATAGCCTGCTCATTCTGTGGGCTGGGGATAGTCATATTCCCTCTTGTATGACTCTGTAATCCCTTTTTTGGTGGGGGAGGCTTCCTTATAGTCTTCCTTGCGCCATTCCTTTGTCAGGCCATGTAAACCCCCTAGACTTCCTTGGAGCAAAGGGAAAGTGAGGCAGGCAAGCAAGCGGGCCGTCCCAACAACCAGACAGGATCGTCTCGGCATGGCGACCAGAGTCACGTGACAGTGGGGGGTGTGGAGGCGCCGCGAGCCTATATCCGGATATCGGCACGCTCTGTTTTGTACCCACTCAGGGGTAATTACCGGAACTGGGGGAGATAGCGACGGCACGCGGACGCTGGCATCTGCGAGGGCGCGCCCCGGCCCCGACGCGACCACACTGCGTCTGGGCACAACAGAGGGAAGGGGCGTATTTGATGGATGGAGCAGAAAATCAGGGTCGCGACCGCGCGACCGCCTTGAAAGTAAGCGCAGGTTCCATCCTTCCCAGGGATAGTCTTGCTCTGTCCCTATTGGTGTTATTAAAACTGAGACTTTTCGAAAGCGATTGTGGGATGCTGGCATGGTGAGGAAAATGATCGAAAACGAAACTGTTACTAACTTCTAAAGTGACACGCCTCCAGTTTTGTTCGATGAATTATGTAGTGTGTAGCTTTACTTTACTGATCAAGATTCCAACAGCGGCCGGAGCCGGACCGCAGGGACAGCCATGAGCCAGCCCTGGCCATCCGTCAATAGTCTGCGTCAGCATCCCGGCCGAGGGCCGGCCTGTCAGCAGGTCAAGCGTGACCAGCGCGATTCTCTGCCGAGCGGCCCGCAGATGGACGGCACAAAAAGCGCTGACGCCGGTCCTACACTGACCGCAGGCCAGCCGCATATCAATTCCGCGCGCTGGCGGCTGGCGCGCGCCGCGCTCCGGTGCGCACTCCCGCTCCCAGCCACCGGCAGCAACCAGGTTAAAACGCAGCGCAGCCGCAGCCGTGTCGGGCGTGAGGTGACGAATACAGAGCGCGGCGAACAATGCCGCGGTGGCGACGGCCGGTCCATCTCGCGCGCTTTTTATGGCGCGCCGCCGCAGGTGACGATAGGGCCGATACCGACAGCCGCGCCTGGCCGCGGAGTCGGGGTCCGACAGACAGCGCCCGCCTGGCTGACTCTGGTCTGTACTGTGTCAATGGCGGCATGAGGCTGCGTTGTATTGTCCTGTCGGTAGCGTGTCAGCCGTCCAAATTCCGACTGTGGGTGCAGACCCGACTCTAATCGCTTGTTTGACAATTGGATGTTTAATCACTTGTTTCAGTCCAACCATGGCGCATTTGAGACTCAGGAACATTAAACACAATAATATGAAAACCAGAGCCCAGAGCTGTCGTGACTGCTATTTGGGAGTGAGCGCTGCCTCTGCGGTTACCTGCGCGGCGCTGGGACCGCCGCTCATTATCACCTGGGGACATTAGCCTGCGCCGCAGCGCTAGGTGTAGCGCGGCACAGCATAGCCGCGCAGGCGCCGGGACACCGCCGCGCCGGTGCACTCGCCGCTACCGCAACGGCGGAAAATGGCTTTGCGCATCACGCAGAGACTGTGCGCATCGCGTGGAGGCTTCGCGCACCGCGCACAGGCGTGACGAACTCACAGCTGAATCGTAACTGACAGGACCATAAGGCGATAGAAACAGAGGCGTGAGTTTTGCAAATGATTGAGGGCGTCCAAATTTGAAAGAAAGTCAATAACCACCACATTAAAAGAGATAGCATAATATAAAATGTGTCTTAGTCTTCCCTCAGGCCCAGGGGTGTGGATTTCTATCTCTTTGGGGGTGCCTCGGCACCCCCAATGAGGTGTTGGGCACCCCCACCAAAAGGTGAAGCAAAGTCCTTATACATAAAGTGGTGTAAATAGAGGAAATTATCAACAAATACCTGTTCCACGGCGCTATAGTGGCATACTGCATGTGACCTGCAACGTAATATTTTATCAAACAACGGACAGCCTCGGACATAATGGACAATAAACATCGATGGTGTTTCGAATCCTGAATAATTAGACTCTGTGCCTTTTCACAATCTAACGTGGAGCAAAGCAGCACGTGTTTCCCTCTTCTGATATATTGTCTGGTTGTACTTTGGCAGCGCTCCCTATTAGCCCTCACTCTCTATATAACTCGTCCGAAGATCAAGTTTTATATTTATGAATGTCTCTCTCCTCCTTCCTCCTCGGTTACCTTGGGACTGGGCCCAATCCTCTCCACTCAGCAGAAACCCATCGCGACACTCCCGACTTCAATGAACTCGGCCGCTGGCTAGCCTGTGCTGACTGCCGCCGTCTCGCCTGTGCCGAAGAGCAGTCTTGGATGGTGCAGCAAATAATCAAGCCAATATAGAGCAAGGTATGGCTAGAAATGTTTGAAAAACATAATCTTAATACATCTCCTGGCTCATGGTTTAAAGCTCTATCATTGTCATGGAGAAATTTCCGCTGAATTGCACGCGATACAAATGAACGCGCCTGCACCAATCAGGGGCCGCCATCCGCCGCCAACCGCGATTGCCTGCGGGCACAGAGGTTACAGAGGTCATGCTGGGCGCCGCTGACGCCGAGTTCAAGCCTCGATGGGTAGGGGTTGCGGACGGATTGTAATGCCTACATGTATGGTGTTGAAAATGGTGGTCGGTGTGCCTGGTGTAAGACTGAGGGAGGAGGACCGGTATAGGAAACATTCTGTGCACGCGGGTAGATATATGGGTTAGGCGTTTGTGCAATGTGCAGTGCCGATAACACTGAAAAAACATGAGTGCGAGTTCATGAAATTATTTTGGTATATGAGTATGCTTGGTGGACAAAATTTCCGGCACCAATTTCGAGTTCATAATAATTTTTTGATATCAGGGTAGATGATGCAGCTTTTCAAGACTTTTTAAGATTGACACACTTATAAGTAATACAACACACACGGTGTATGTGACACACACGCCTATCTGACATTTCACGCATATGCAACACTAAAAGTTTAAAATGTAAAATGACAATCTGAGGCGGAGAGATAATTAGTTCTGACCGTGTAAACAAGGAGGGTCCAAGGCAAAGCACAAGATGCCCGAGGGAATTAACTGATAAGTATGTATATTTTAATGCCATGAAAATCACTGTATTCCTTTAGCATACGCCATTCCCCTTCCAGTTACCACATCCTTTCAATGTTGCCGCCACTCGGCCTCCAGGTAACCACAAGCCACTGCGCAGCGTGCACGGCCGTCTAACCGTGATTATCCGTCCTTCTATCTTTAGGCCTTTAAACATCGGTTTGTATGCTATGATGCTCCACTTTTAATATTCTGGGTGACGTCGCCGTTCCTAGTTAGTTATTGTTTATTATTTTCATTATTTGTGAAAAGCTATGTACCGTTCTTAGATCAAGACGTTCAACTCTCAGCATTCGCATTATTCCTAATTCGGTGGAATTGTGGCAGTGGGTGACTTCACAAGTAGTGTCAAGTACTGAAAGGGCGAATCCCAGCGAAAAAATCCTTCTGTTGCTAGATGCTGATTTTTCCGGCCAAAATTTCCGTAATGACCGAAACAATACAGCGTACTAGAATTTTGATACGAGGATGGGAGAGGATGATAATGAAACATCAAGCAACGTTAATTAAATTATTCTGAGCCATGACAGTTTGGCAGAATATCTAGCATATTTAAAAGGATTTTTAACACCAATTCAACATTTAATTCGGAGTGCCCGGGCGCCCCAAAGATATATAAACCATATCCCTGGATACAACGATGGCAGTGAGATGTTAAGGTGTCTACAGGCCTTCACCACCACCGGCTGAGGAGGCGAATGAATGATTATCCATGATAGCGAATAAATGACCACTGGACTCATTGCAATCCGGGTTTTAAATCTCTCACTCTCATCCCGGAGTCATTAGAATGGGTTGCTAGATATATTTAGTATTACAAATCTACTGTCCATGTCTGAACCGTAGCGCCAGCAGAATAATTTCCAGGCTCCTCATCTGCCCTGGCCTGGCAGTGATATCTGATCTTTCCACTGTTGATATTCTGATACGTCACGCTGAAATGTTTGCAAAAATGAGCTCTCTTTCACAGCCTGGGTTTCGTCCATAGATACGTGGTTAGTTTGACATCGCATAAACCGTCATGTGAACAGGCTTCTGGTGTTTATTTAGATATGACCTCCGTGACTATCATTAGCTACGAGTGAGAGGGTTGGTGACGGGCGCGCTTTCAGGTGGATTACCGGGGTGGGTGGAAACGGGACCAAGGCCGCGTCCCATCGCCGCTAAGGCACGTGCATGCACCCTACTTTCCCGTCAAAACCAGCAGTCAGGGAAGCAGCGTTTGGTTCAGGAGCAAGGCCTCTTGAAAGGAGGTCGCCGATATGCCTTTCTCTTCTTCTGTCCTGTTGGTCCTCACACATAGCCTGCAGCTTAGACTAGAGTCCCGAAATATTGTTTTAAACTGATAGCTTTAACTTCTAATGTCAATTAAAACCTTGACAGGGTCGACAGCGGTCCAAACATTGGGCGATAAGCTTAAGAGAAAAACCAGACACTTGCAGAATAGAGAAAACAAAGGGAGGCCGTTTTCCACAGTAATCACAACACACACTTGATACTGTAACCAGTGGTACGTCACAATGTCACATCGGATCTTTCGAAACAAACGATTTCCAGACCACCGCATTGTTACCGCCGGTCTCGCCTGTGCTGAGCGATCTGGCCAGAGCCGACTGGTGTGTGCTGCAGCATCTGTGTTGTTCGCGTGCCCTCGGCCCCCCCCGCCGCTCGCCGTTTCTTGCTGTCTCCGGCCCAGCTGGGCGCCGTGTGGGTGGCCGAGTCCGATCCGATTTCAACGTCGGGCTCCCCCGCTGAAGCTCTAATGCGCCGGTTTGAGACCGAATTAGAGTGACATCAACACCGCACGCGACCCGTGCGCCAGACAAGAAGGGAAGGCAAATTGTCGGGGGTGCACTGACGGATGAGGCTTAGAAGTAATCCCTGGTCTGAATGTGGCTGGCTGAAGAGCAAAGGCCCGGGTGTAATGATAATCGTTATAAGCATCGTTGGATGGAATAGATGGAACTCTGAGGCATCCATTTATTGATGCAGAATAATAACTCAGGACACCGGCGACCCATGGAAAGTTTGGCAGCTAATTCAATTGCCTTTATTCCAATGAAAACTATGATAATGCTAGCAGAAACCACGTCACAGCTGAGTCATAACAGGGCGGTGACGCTTTTTTCTACAAATCGAACAATATGCTGGAGAACAAATGAACTGTGCTATGGGAGAACCTTTGATTGCTAGTTCTATTGTTCTATTATATTGTATTCTTTGTATGGTATTTATTGTATGCTATTGTTGCTTCTAAGCAACAAGTTCCAGAGAGTTAAGGACCCAAACTGGCGTAGAGATCGGCTTCATAGAGTGATTTATGAGTCGCAATGAAGTCAGACTTGATTTTTTACCTCGGGTCAGTCCAATTCAATTTCCTTTCAAACCAAAATGTAAAATTTATTCGAATATGTACAAGAGTGTCCAAATCAAATGTAGTTTCACCTCTAGCAGGCGAAACTGACCCATGTGTCGGATCTCGCACACCCCTTTCCAGTACAGTGTGCCTGGATTGCTGCTAAGAGCCCAGTGCTCCCCGGCCGGTGCCCCGCACGAGCCCGGTGCATTGTATCGCCGCCGCCTATCACCAGCTAAATCAAATCCAATTGCTGTACAAACAGGCGCGCCCCAGCAGGGCTTGCGTCACGGGGCTGGCTGTCGCGGCGCCAGCTGTCTCGGCAGCTCTCGCATCCACCCACCGTGTCTGTGCACTGTTTCGCTGCCAGACACGGTAAAGCCCAGCCCGCGTAGGTTTTCTCAGAATGACTGCGCTACACACGCCCGCGGTCAGTGAGCAGGGAGCGGACCTCTAATGTTTACGCCTTTCAACTGCTAGCAAGTTTTGATTTTCGCAAGCAGGTATGTTCCGACGATGTGTTATCTGGTCTAACGTGCCGAGTCATTTTCCCAACTCTGAAATAATGTGGTCATGGAAAAGCGGTTGCATAGGAATTTGTTGAGGTGCGTTCACAGTGTGTGCTGTGTGTTGCGTCCCATACTGGATGATGCATTGGGGAGGGGGCACGGGGACCTGAAAAGGAGGGATAATCTAACCTTTCCGTGGGACAAACGGAAGGAGGTGATCATTTAATTTGTTTTCAATGTCGGGGAGTTATTAAAAAATCAATTGAAATTAGACTCATTACCTGTGTGGTAGCGCAATCCTCGTGTGGGTGCCACACAACAGCTGTGCGGCCCATTCTCGCACAGATGTGTTGACTGCTTGTGTGTGCTGTAGACCAGACCCGGGCGGAGGGGGATCAGACGCATTAGCCGCAGCACCATAACCGCTCAGGTGGCCTGACATCTGACGGCGCACCCTGGCGACAGCAGCGGCGGCAGCCTGCCTCCCCAGCGCCTGTTCACAGCGGCGTCACTCAGCCGCACTGTTGATGCCACCTCTGTTTACCGGCTGCTAAAAGCGTGCGTCATAAACAGCCACCGCCGCACCCATTGGCCGCGGCGTACTCTGGTAGCCGCGTGAGCCAACACTGAACACCATAATTGCTGGTGTGTTTACCGTTCATCCCAGCAGTCAGCTACGCACTCGGGTGTGGACTGAAACATAACGTAGGCTGTTTGACTGTAAATCTGGTTTTGAATTGCGACACAATTTGACTGTATGGTGTTGATTACCCTAAAGCAAAGTAGTGTTAGCAAATTTCACGAAAGTACTTTTATTTTGTCAGAGTTTATGACGTTCAGGCATTCTCTTCCGAAAAAGAAATGCACAAAAATATGCCGCGTGATAGGCAGGTCGTGTTTGAGATTCCCTGTTAAGCAAAGGCATTTCGAAAATGTCATTGAACTTTATATATATATATATATATATATATATATATATATATATATATATATATATATAGTGCAAACCCCTATATTCCATGCTAGAATTTTCGGAACATTTCATTTAAAATAATATCCAGTTATCATCGCTAATTGTTTTCTGAAAAGTTTTCCTTCTATTCTGGCCTACAAAGTAAGCCAACCGGAGGTTGGTGTAACATTGACCATATGCCTCATATTTTACGCAAATTTAATGTATAATGAAGCTCAGAAACTTTTGAGAAAGCTCCACTGTACCTTTAGAGTACAGTCCACAGGGTAAAATCGATGTCGTTCAATAGACCCTTATCCTGATGAGGAACACGTACTGGCCATCGACAAACACTCGATGACTCCGGGAGAGCTCTCCAAGTGCTCTTGAAACATTTCAGCCCCGGGCCGCAGCCTTATTTTCGTCGTCTAGGCAGTTCCTGAGAAATCTGAACACGTGCAGTGGAGAGGGGTTTAGTGTATGCGTAGTAGAGTGGTACCTAAAATGCACCCCCCCACTGATATCATAAAACCATGAGGTTTAGGAAATCGCCCGTTGTGTGCGTATGTTCTCGCCTGAAGTAATCTTCAGTGTAACCAACTTTTTTGCCTGTTTTAATATATTCAAGGTCAAACGAGGTCGACAAGTGTCAAGTTTTGGCTTGCTCGCAACCATTGGTAAAAGCGGTGGTTATGCGGAAATAGCCATGAATACGCTAAAATTGGATCGAAGGCATGGAGGGAAAGCCCTGTATGATTTTCTCCGAAAATTTGAGAACAAAGTTATCCATGGTCATTGCCCTATTGTGTCACAGTATGGCATATTCCCCGTAATTTACGGCATAACTAGTGCTATAGTTGCCGTTACGTGGTAAATGAGAGTTGTACTTTGATCCATGATATTTTTATTTGACCTGTGACCTTGATCTTAACATTGAGTTACCGTAACTATGGTGTCTAATATAATGCATGTCATACTGGGTGACGTCATCTGGCCGAAGCACTGAGGTCAATGACCTCAAAAATTATGCCTGACCTTAGTCTGTGGCCTTTGACCTCGGCCTTGACATTTCATATGAGGCGGCTTTGATACATTATCCCGATTATATGACATTATGACGTCACTTCTCGGCATACAAAGCAGATGAACTGGTGCGACGCGCGATTGTGGCGATCTCAAATAGCATATCTGACTTTCAAAACATACAAGTAAAACGATTATTATCCAATTTTTTAGTTTCTTTCTCCATTCAATGCACTCATCCGTTCTCTCAAATGTGACGAAACCTTTTTTTATACTGCGAATTGTTTGTCGGCCACCTCTGAAATGGACACCTTAGCAACCTTACACGCAAAACGAATTTTCTACTTGAGTGCCCACTGCCCACCCATGTGGCTGCTAACTTCGGCGTGGGATGGAACGGTAATGTCAACTTCATCAGCCCTCATTTACGCCATATCCCACGACTCGTGTAGGATTTCAGCAGCGAACGCACTGAAGTCTCGCGTCGGCTGTGACAGACTTCTCTCGGCCGTACGAGGGTGTGGCGGTGGCGGTGGGGAGGGGGAGGGGATGGGGTCAAAGGTTATTGGCTCGAGGCTGTGACGGGGAGCAGGAACTCGAGCCCGACACCGCACGGTCGACTCCAGCGGCAGGGTGACAGGTTTAGTACTACTGTGAGGCATTGCGCCGTCTGGGGCTCTCCCCGCGCCAAACTCAGAGGTTTGGAATCTTCGCCTGGTGCACTGGATGCGGTGCACATTATTACAAAAATACATCCAGCGAAGGGGGAGGCTTGACGCCGCACACTCTCGGAAAAAGAAAAGTTTTGCACTGTTCGACATACAGCTAGGCTGGAGCCCTGTTTATGAACTACATTTCTTCGACGGGTGCCACCGCCTCTGCAAATTTTCTGATTATATATATATATATATATATATATATATAATATAATATATATATATATATATATATATATATATATATGTCAGTTGATATGATGAAACGCGTTATTACCGTTACACGATTTGCACTCATTACTGTTGCGGACCAGTATTGCCAGCCCCCTTTTAGAAACCAGACTGATGATTTTTGTAAACTTTTATAAAACTGCCAGAATTATTTCATTTCTATTATCTGTAGCATGGTTTCATATAAATAGGTTTGTTTCTACTAGGTGGAACTAATGCTACCATTTTGCTCACTGTGGTTGTACCTTTAGGTTCTGCTTTTAGCGACTGTTGTGCCTCACTGTGATTTTGCCTTTAGCGACTGTTTAGGTCGCTCTTCAAACTTTTAGTTGTGTAAATTATTCCACGATAAGACTGTTGAGTGGCTTGGCAGCTGCCCACAAGAAGTTCTCGACAAGGCACACCTAAAACGCTGGAGGTGTGGTGGTAGAGAGGGATACAAGTGAAAGAGATAAGCATAAGTGTCGCCACCGGAAAAAGTGGGGGCCAGCCAATCTTCAACCTGATGCTGACAAAAACTTTCAACATCAGGACCAAAACTGTTCAAATTTGGGCTCCTCGTTGCCTTCCGCAGCGGCTGGATATAAGAATGTCCAGCTTTCTCATTTTGACTGAGATCAGGAAATTTTTGGCCAAAAAGTGGGGGCCAGGTCCCCCTGGCCCCCCTTTTCCGACGCGTATGGAGATAAGAGTAAGGGGAGAGAGGCAGCAGTACCTACATTTAGATGGGATATTAGGGAAGAGAGAGGAAGAGAGCGTTGAGAGCATGAAGCATTCTGTAGTTCTCAAGATTTGAGCTACAAAGACCCTTACAGTTGGTGACCGGTCCTTGGTTTAAGCATAATGAGATAGAAAAACCACATCTATTTGTATTGCTCAATAAGCACGGGTCTTCCTGCGCGGATGGTTGTTTCAGGAAGACAACCAGATCCACACAACCGGACGTGAGTCAGCGTTCGCAAATTATGGCGGCCACCCGGCTCGGCTGGCGAGCCCGTGCTTCGTCCAGTCACACGGCGTGGAGAACAGACCCGGTGCGTCGGCGCGGGTGCAGTCAACCGCGCTGTGGACGGGAGCGCGAGTCCCGAGACCACCCAGTCTCGAGCCATCTGCACGCATCTTCAGCGCACGCGGCTGCCGAGAACGCCTCAGCTGCCGCGGCGCTCAGTCACGTGACCGCTCAGCCGTCGCCTCAGGGCTTGTGTAATGACACGGAACGTTGGGGACAGCGGGTCGACTGTGTCGCTGGCCAGATGACCTGACACAGTTGCGAGGGGGCAGCGTCGATCGGCCTGGTGTTGGATGACACACTATCCGGCTCTGATTTGTTTTTGGTAATGGAACTCTCTCCAAGGCTTTGCGATGACACACTATCCGGCTCTGATTTGTTTTTGGTAATGGAACTCTCCAAGGCTTTGTCAGGCGTTTTCATATACAAGCTTCAATTTCGACTGGGATGATTAGCTGCGGCTAATAACGATTCAGCTCCAGAGGGCAATGTAACTAAGGAAAAAGTAATTGGCAACCCTTCATTTTCCTTGATTAAAAAATTACCACTGTTAATAAGATAGACGAGGCATTCCACAACAAATCGAGATTTACACCGCCATACCAGAGATTTTGACGAAACCATATCAGCAGTATCAACACCCATGAAGATGCCTGTGACAGATTTAGTCCTTTCTTATCAGTGATTTTAAAACAAGAGCTGTTTCAATCTGTCAAAGATTGCTTAAAAATCATTGCTGGAAGAACGCACTTAAAAGACGTATTTACGTGGCCCAAATATATTGCAAAATGTCTTCCAATGGTATATTTCTGGTAGGAATACATGTATTTTCCCGAAATCCTACTGAGTTAAGCGAGTTACGTAAGAAAACTAAATTTCTGAAGTACTTAGGTCAATTAATTAGCCATTCTCATATAAAAGCACTTTCGTTTTTCCTTCATATGTGCACAACGCCGACATCTATATGTCCTGAGCGTTAAACTTTTTGAAATCGTTTAAAGATATGCTTATTAGATAAAATGAACTCTTCCATTTTTTATGCTAAAAAAACTTAAAGAATAGTGTTAACCATCGGCGAAAGCGGGCCATGGTAACCCCTCTCCAGGTTAGCATTTTTGCGCCGTCATTTTTTGCTCTTTTCCTAAATCTTGCAGTCCGTCGCGAACTCTTCTTCTTTCCGTCGTTTTCACATGTCCAGTGGCAATGCAACACGAAGTCCTGTTGCGTTTCACACTGAACACAGCTGTGGCGGGCCTGTCGCCGTGGTGTTGCTGCCACTCTTAACCGCGCGCCGAAACGCTCCGCACACTTTATTTGGCGCGCTATTCGGTCTACTGGGCGCGTGAGTCGAACGCGGCGGTGACTCTTTTGTCGGCACGGCGTTTTAATTACAGCGGTCTCACGGTCCGTCGGCCGCATCAGAATCGCCTGTCGTTGCAACGTCACCCCCCCCTCCCTCTCTGTCGCCGTGCTGGGGCGAGCCACCCGAATATCAATGATCCCTGCAGTTCGCTCATATTTGTTCCGCTGTTCCAATCAACGGATGTGAATTCTGGTTATTAAATAAGCTGTATTCGTCGAGCACGATCATCTGCCTGCGAAACTATGAATGGATATGAATCCCCATGTTTATCAATGGCTTCATTTCGCCGCCTGCCCTTTGACCTCTGTCGGAGCCGGCGGGGTGAGCGGGCGCGGCCGCGGAGTCTCATCTCTCCTGTTGCACGTTTGGCGCTGCAATAAGGCCGCGCCGGGGAACCGTTCAACACGCGACTGGGCTCATCCCGGCACGCCCTGGGGGCACTGTGTGACGGCGGGCTCTGGTGCGGAGCGGTCCCCCGCGGGCAGGAACAACACTGCCACAGCGGCACCGCCCCAATCGGCCGCTTCCCGCCAACGCAAACTCCGGTGTAAGCAAACGCCGCACAATTGAAGGCGGCAACAATGGCATCCATAGAGCTGTGAAAAGAGCGAAAGTGGCACCAAGGAACAGAGAACGTGGCGCTTTCAATTGAAGTTGCGGGATTGTTTATCTTATCTTCTTATTGCTGAGAGGAGTGACGGATCCGGGACTTACTTTGGGAGGGGGCTAGGGGGCTCGAGCCTCCCCCACCGTTGCCTCGGACCAGCCTTTGTTTATGTATTAACTATTGGCATTAACGCAATCTAAGCCCTGCACCCCTTGCATCTACCTCTGGCTAAGATCTCTAGCCCTTAGCATAGCATAGACTAGAAATTAACTACAGCTATATGTTGCCAGAACGCCCATGTGTGGGCGAAAACCGACTGTGTACCTGATAACGAGAATTTGAAGATAAAATTATAATGTACGATTTCTTATGCTGTAGACTCCTAAGAACGTGACTTTTTCATTTTCTACCTGACATTGACGACACTGAAGCTGTTTCGTGTGTCTGAAAAGCTAAAGTTTCAATGAAATCCCTACATAGCTCATAGTGTAGGATATACCTTGCTCTACAGGAAAAATAAGGCAATACTTTTGTAGCTTACGCTTTGGTGCCTTTGCATATCGTAATTTGTAAGGAAAACATGTGAACTAGGACTTAGAAGTGACGAAAGAATGAGAGACAAAATGTCAGATGATATTGTAGGGCATAGCAATATTTTCGCTTACGTTTCTATGCCGTTGGTCACAGTGGCTCGATGTTAATAAAAAAAGATTCCCAAGGCTGAGAATCCCATGTTTTTTTGTGCGTTCTAATATATATTAAGTTCTCATTGTAGAACATAGTGCAGTATTAAGACGCACTAAATAGCATTGTAAAATTTACACTTTTAAAAAGCGTAATCATTTTCCTCCGCCTTTACCGTATATTTGCTCTCCATAGGTTGCCCGAGTTTCTTCACTGGCGTAGGCGGTAGATGGGTGCCGATTTGGCTCGCTGATACCCATGATCGCGCATCAATAATTTCGGGAATATAAACTCCGGTTTATATTCAAAGTGTTCGTAACTTGTTGTAGGTTTTTTCTTGATACAAAATTGTTGAGCCCAAAAATTATTACAAACGGCGCATCAGAGTGTGTACCATTGAACCCTGCACCCTGTGGATAAGATTTGTGTCGCTATCACCGATAGTTTTTGAGCAATGGGCAAATGGCTAAAATTTTGGATCATATCTCCTACCCCGAAGAAGCTGTCTCTGTCAATGCTGAATGCGCGTGCCCACGCGATTTAGTATCCATCATATATAAAAATTCCTAAGAACAGTTCACTGCAAAATTCTCGCCACAGCACTATCGTCGCACACCCTTGAATTTCCCGAAAATTTATATTTTCATTATTTAAGGGACGTGCACGTGTACGCGTAAGGTATGGTTCTAGTGCTGGTCGGAGTAGTCCAGTTATTTTGCTGATGAAAAATATGCATACTCAGATAATATTTTACTTAATCGAAATGCTTTCAGCATAATCGAGCCAGTAGAATATGCTCACCACTTTCTCGTGCATCTGTAAACTATTATTTTGACATAGGATGAATTTGACCTTCAGCTGTTAACCTACAACATTGGTGATCCCTGTACTCCAAATTTGGGCCTACTCAGATACGCATAAACCGAGTTCGGGCGTACTAAGTAGCGAAAATTAGATGATTTGACGTGCCCCTGCTTTAGCACGAGTCGGTAGCTTCACCAGTAGCCCACCCATCCCAGATGTGTGCAGCCAGCAATCAAATTCATCACGGTATAACATGGTGAAGACCCCGTCAAGGTGTTTTGCATAATTTTATAGATATAAGCTTTTCGTTAGCGTGACGGGCGGGCCATGCCGGGCCGTGCCAGACCACGTCGCTCACGTGTGAAATTTTATCTAGAAGTAGGAACAGGGCTCGCGAACTTTGGTGGTTTTAAACCAATTCTCTGATGGAAAATACGTTGTTTTGCTGTTTTTTCCTATAAATATCCTTCGCAAAATCCCACCGCCTTCCATATCCGATCTGACACAAGTTTGTGGTATTGGGATTTTTTTATATAAATTTTTCCGGTACTTTTTTACAAGATCCTGTCATATCACCTGCAGGCCCTGGATGGGTGCCTTAGTTGTTCTGCGGCAAACACCACTCGTCCATTCTGCAAAAGGAACTTAAAATACCTCAATAACGTAGCCAGGAGCGAAAAGCACCGGGTGACTCACACACTCCGTCCAAAGACACGTGGCTGACAGTCTTTTTGAACTGGGCGTCAGCAGCTGTGCTGTGACCTGGCAAATATCACAGCCGTCTGTTCTGTAAATGGGTGAGGGGGTAGATACAGTTCATATCGTCAGAGTCCCTGAAAACCACCCGAACCGTAGCTTTTGGCACTGAAATATCAGGCTATGGGCCGGCGGCTGGCTTTGTTATTGCGTTTAATTAGCAGTGTTAAAACTATTCTGCAGAAAGAAACCTTTAAAAGATACCGAATGGAGGGATAATCCAATCAACAGCATGTCTTACACATGTATTATTTCTAGAAGATGGTTCGTCGCTGGTTGTTGGGTAGAATTTCCATAATAATGCCTCAATAAGAGTACTCTTTTTATGGGTCCTGGAAATGGCCCATAAAAACGTAGCCAAAGGGGTCTGATTTGAATACCGGCTTGCAGCAAAACTGCTGTGGATTGGTAGGTTAGCTTACTCCAATTTCAGAATATTCTTGTCGGATTGAAGCCGAATGAAGTATTCCTTATCTCCTTGGTTGAACACGAGTACTCCAGCCGCTGCAGCTCTCAGCTCGTGTAAACATTTCTGGACCGGATACGATAGAGGAATTAGTAGCTGTTCCTCACTAGAGCTGAAACATACGCCCCCACTCTCAGCTATATGTTGATAAACAAAAACAAAAGCTTAATGAAGTGAGTGCCTGAAAATTAAGACCCAATCATTCACGCGCCCTTTGCACATGCCCAAAAAATAACAATTTAGATTATTTATGTTGACAGACGACCGAAAAAAACGAACAAATGCACGAGGGCTTATGTGAGAAAAATCATCCGGTTGTTGCCATAGAATATACGTACATATACACATATTATTTCAAGCAAGGCCCTAGAATCCCAGGTTGGTTCCGGTTTTCTACTAGTAACTCCAGAAACTCTGTACTGGCTAGAAATATGATCAAATTTGTCAACTAAACCATTTTTGACGTCTTCCAGTCATTTTCAAGCCTTCCTGACCATGTCAAATATACCTAGTTTGCCGATACTTCAAGCCGCAAAACGCCTGCGGCATTGCAGCGATGACGTCACCGTCGCAAGATGCCTCGCAACTTGAACGTGGGCTTCTTTCAAGCACTGCTGATTAAACTTCAACAAAGAGCTCGTTTTGGCTAGCTTCTGTTTTCGTGTTCACAATACAATACGCATAAACTCAATCCGTACCTATTGTAAGCTTCATTTTCCATACAAAAATAAAACCGATCACCATTTGAAATCCGCTCGACCTCACCACGGCTTCTGTGTATATAATATGTGTTTTGTGTAATTAATGTTATTCTGAGGTTGTGATATGTCTTGAAATGCCTTGATAATGATTGCCGTAAGCTTTCAAAACGTCGAATAATAGAACGTTATGATGTCAACCAACTTAGGAGTTAAAATCTATTCAATCAACGACAACAGATTGAGGAAACACATACGAACCTGTGAACACTAAATTAGAAAACTAGCCAAAACGGGGTCTTTGTTGAAGTTTAAAGGGAGATACGCAAAAAAATTTATTGGCTAGATCAAAAGGTCACAAAAAGTTGTTTCAGAAGTCCTATTGTCATTTTTGCGAATTGGGCCTGCAAATGCCGTAAGATTGCTCTCAAAGTCAACATTTCTAGACGACTTTACCGGTACACCTCATATCGGTGTATATGACGTACATACACACGGCTAAGGCTATCAATTTCTCGAAGAATTAGGTCATATCTATCCTAAGCAGTGATGTAGAACTTTGGACTACTACAGAAAAAAAATTGCGTTAGAAAACCAACATTCCAAAACTCTTTTGAAACAGAAATATAGGGCTTAAAGAAATCACAATTAACCAATCAGAAGCCTAGGAATTCTCAAACCGGGGTCTCGTGACCTATCTGACGCAAAAGTTTTGTCATCCTGGGGCTGAAGCAGAAAATGACTCAAGACCCGAGATACGAAACGGCTGAAGACTTGAGTAATTATGTTTTTTCCGTTTCTAGGGCAAACTAATTCATTTTGTAGTTTTCAAAAGCTTTGTAAAATTAATTCAAATACAAATACAAGAGAACAGACATTTGTATTAAAAAAACATTGCTTTTCAACCTTAAATAGTTTTCGAAAAATAAGTGATGGCTGAAGGTTTCAGCATTTTACCGGAACTGTTAACCTATTTCGATAATAAGTGAGTGGCTTCCCAAAATTTTGCCGAAGATACAAAAATAATTGATTGTTCGTAATCAGGATTTTTCAAATAGCAAGAAACCACAATCATAATTTTTTCGCGTATCTCCCTATAATCAGAAGTGCTTGAAAGAAAGTATATGGCCAAAATACACAAATATATGTACAATATGCATGTAGCTCTATGCTCGTTGCAACACAATGAGTATTTACACATGAAATTTACATAGCGTGAGGTGCAACCTTAGTCCCGCTTCATAAAACGTGTGGAAATGCGGTGTATCTTACACCACGCTTAAGTGCAAGGTTACGCCGTACCCAGAATTATATTTCATAAAGAGCGGCAATATTCACGCCAAAGCGACGTAGATATGAAATTCAGCGAGAGTTATGCCTGATTTCAAAATTGATTCATCTGTTCTAAATATATTGAAGAGATGTTTTCTTAACATTTAGGAGTACACAAGTATTTAAAGATAGATTAATTGTGGAAAAATATGATATGTTTTGCTAGTCTTTGATTAATTATTTATTGTCGCATGAACTGTTGGCGAACAATGCGAGCTTGTGAAAAAGTAACTGTAAAGAAATACCAGGCAATTTTGGCAAGACAAAGGAGCTTCAACGCTGTGAAATCGGAAATCGTGAGAAGTGTAACAGGGGGGGGGGTCACAGTGAACTAGACAAGGGTGAAGTACCGGATAATTTCGAGAATCTGGGACGGGAATAATGAACCAACGTCTATGAAGAATAGATCCAAGTGGTTAGGAACAAATGCCATTATTTTTGCCAGGGGCCTCGGGTGGGAGATCCTTTGATTGCGTACGTTACTGCCACGCTAAACTAAATCACTACTCTTCATAGGCTCCATATAATCGTATTAAAAAGAACAAAATCATGACAGGAAATCAAGGTGGAAAACCCCAATATCAACATTCCTGTTGCACCATCATTTGCTCCATAATTTTGTGTAAAAATGGCCGTAACTGTATATGTTAGCTTAGGTTGACATGAGTAACTTCCACTTCAGCTATATGTTGAAAAGAGATTGGATATTTTTCATGTTTGTATCAGTGACTGATAAAGGTTGTGCTGCTACTTGGTGCGTAGTTTTTCAGGAGTGTTCCACATATTCAACGTACTTTTCTCCTCCTTTATGAAGCAGGGTTGTGGATATGCTGCGCTCAATTCTAATGTAGCGTAATTGACAACAGCGTAACATTACAAATAGTCACTTTACGCTGAATTTTTATGAAACAAGATTGTGGTGTATTGTTCACTCTCTACCCTGTAGTTACGCCTTTTATGAGATGGTGTCTGATACCACTTAAGCCTCACATGAACGCTGGCGATGGCCGCAAAAGCTGACGGATTAAACAGCTTTCCAAACCGCTTCCCACCCGCCTGCCGTTACCTTTGCGCGCCGTCGCCGGAGGAACCACAAAACGCCCGGGGCAGCGGCGACTTCGCTCCACCACGACGTTACGCCGCGTGCGCACAGAGACAGGTCGGTTGTCAGAGCCATGTCACACCGCCTCAAGCTGACCGCTGTCCGTCATCCGTCATCTGTCATCCGTCAGCCGCCGGTTACCGTACCCAGAAAACAACACTGGCTGTCCCTGTCAGTTAAATACTGGAAAGCGCCTTCTCCTGTCTCGTTCCCGACGACACTTTAATGATGGCATGAGCGTTGTTCTGACAATTCTTTAAGCTATGTGGTTGACATTAATAAGGCCATACGTTGAAAGCCTACCGGAGGGGGAATATCATATGATCCAAAATGTGGGTTCAGAGCACACATGATTAGCGCTTGGTGACAGCCGAAATTACTTTCACACTGACTTGAAATGGATGGTCAGCTCAGATTCGATGAACCAAAGCGTGCCCACTTCTGGATGACATCTTAGACACCCCTTCCCCACATTCTGCGATTGGTCGCTCCAGCCGAGCCGCACACTTCGAGCTGCGATACTGACAGCACATGTCAAAAGCTGATCACCGCCGCAAATTGGAAACGGTGCGGGCGACGCCGCCAACAGTCCCGTCACGTGCCAAATGCACCTAATTGGCGTGAATGTGTCCTTCCGTGGCGCGGAGGCGGCAGCGGTGGCGCCGAGAGCCACACTGGGCGTCGGAGCGGGAACGGGCGGGACTCTCACACGCTAATGCGTGGTGAAATGTCTGCTTATTAAAAACACCCAGCTTCAGCTTCCGCGCTGACGGATTGATTGTCTGGATTCATGTGACTGGTGGAAGATTTAATGACAGCGCTTTCGATTCGGTGGGAGAATATTTGTGTGTATGTGTGGGTGTGGGTGCGTGGCATAGCCTGGAAGCGGTCCCCAATCCCATAACAGCCGCTTTTAATAGGCGCTGAAACGTGAGATTTTCTGATGTGTAATGGTATGCACATTTTCATGTTATTGCAGAAGTTCTGACGAATGTTTGAAGAAGCTTCAGCTCAGATATGTTGCTCCCAACGCGCCGAATTTTACACTTGAAGAATTCTGCATCACCGTCGAGCTTTCTCTAAATTTGCCGAGATGTTTTTCTCTCCTGCGACATCGGGGTCAGGAGAGAGCAGTGTGTTCATGTCAGGCAAACAATCACGTTACTTGCGTGACGTATAATGTAACCCTGTCCCAGGAGGGGATGACGCTACTCCAGCCCATTCCATCCGAATGGTCTCCCTAAACGGCGGCGATAGCGTGCATACTAGCTACTAGGGGTAGCAGTCAAGAGGGACAAGCCAGCTGGGCTTTGGAATTCCATCTGACAAGCGAGACCTTCTTGCAGCACCCTGGGGATTGAGGGTAGGGTTTGAACTATAATAGTATCTCCGCTGAGGCTAGCTCCAGGGACTGCTGCTCTTTTAGCTCCACCCCCTTGGTACACTCCTGGCTTTTGGTGGTCCGATCGCACGGTTCATCCCACCTCCACTGGAGCGGAAGCTGGCTCCTAATGAGCCCTCCAGGCCAGACAGAAGGGGAGGCAGGGTCTGCAACCGTGGCCGGGTATTTCCGCATCGGAATGTGCTGTGCGCCGGTGCGTCTGTGAAGCCTTCCTGTGATTTAGTGCATGGCGTACCATAAACGTCCCAGCAAATACCGCGCCTTCCCAGAGCGACCAGACTCAGACGGCTTTAATGGCCGCAAGGCATCACGCCCCTGGCCGACGCTGACAGCTCTTGCAAATTCTGTGCGGATTGCTTTATGTAAGACTTCTGTCGTTTATCTGGGGGATGTCAGGCGTTTGAATGCGTGCCAGGCTACACCGCGATAAGTGGAAACGAGCGCGACCTACGAGAGCTCGTGGGCGGCGGATTCGGCGGAACCGGCTCCTGCAGGAGTTCCAGCTAACTTCGCCAGTTATCTCAGTCGATGGACGTTGCTGTTATCTTCCCTAACTGAAGGGCATCGAGTTTCATCGCTGCTTGGCACTTACGGTGGCAGAGGTGGAGCTAAAAGCGAGTTGCACTGTCGTTGGCCCGGCGACAGACTGGTCCCATCCGTATATGAGACTTTGTAGATAATTTTTTAGTGCTTAAGAATGCATTTTTAGTATACCTTTACATTCCGATATGGTTGACCGAGGCTAAATGGTGTGGCCCAGTGATGAACGTACATTCATATAATTGTGCTGTGTCAGAATGACCTCAGAAGCTTATGCCCTTCAAGATACGAACAATAACACTGGTCAACAAAATTTAACTTTTGTCGTGGATCCAATATAAAATAGTCCGTTACTAGGGTAATTTGTGGCCCTGAACACGAATCTGGCAGCAGAAATGTCGTATCAGATCAGAATTTTGAGATCCAGTATGTCTGTGTGTTGTCTTTGTGCAAGCCTTCTTGGCATCAGTGACAATGACAGTGCAAAACCCAAGAGGTCTAGGAAAATGAACGTTTAGGTGTTTGTGGAGGGTAGGGTATTCTACCTTAAACCCGATTTTCATGACCTAGGTCAATATATTCAAGGTAAAACGAGGCCATATAGGTCAAATTCTGTATGTGCAGGGTAGCCATTGGGAAATGCCGTGATTATGCGATGAGAAGCCGGATATGTAGAGAAAGTGGCCTAAAGTAACAGATGAAAGGTCTGAGGCAATGTTCTCTGAAACTCTTAGGCCAAGGTCGCTCAAGGTCATTGACCTTTAACGTCAAAATATTACATTTTGCCTATAAGGTGTACTGCAACTAGCACTATGGCAACCGTCGGGTGGAAAATAAGGTTTGACCTTGACCCATGACCTTTGCCTTGAACCTGCGACCTTGAGCTCAAGATTGAGTGACCTAGCGTATGACGTCATAGCATGATATACGTCATATTAGGCGGCATCATCCGATTAAAGGCACAAGGGTCAATGACCTTGAAATGGTGGTATTACCTTGACCTGTGACTTTTTACTTAGACTCGACCTTCAAGGGAGGTGACTCTGACATAAAATCATCATCATATAATTTTGCGACGTCACCTCTCAGTCTACAATACCGGCGAGCTTGTGCGACCGAGCGCAAACCTTGTTCAATGTACAATGTTCATGCGCTTAAATGCGAGGTAGTCTTTCGTTGCAATAAATTCACATGTTTATTGATAAGCTGCATTGCCTGGGTGCAGATAATCCCGCTTCTCGACATCATTGATCTATATTTTTCCACAAAAGGCTAGGCTGATGACAGTGTGTGGAAAGTGTAGGGGCTATACAACAGGTATGCTCTGGAGAAGAAAACAGGTTCGATGGCAAAAACGGTTACTAAATTTGAAATCAGCGGTATCGAAATAGGCAGAAACGTGCCGGATCCATTTTGTCTGTTGACCAGTGTAATCAGAGTAATACGCCCTTTTAACGTGCGCTTCCTAAAGCTGCACACCGAGAACACCTCATACTATAACTCACTTAAGAAGTTCTTGATCAGCAGCTTTTGATGCTTAATTATTTTCGTGACAGTTTTGGTAAGTTAGTGTGTTTTGCACGTGAGGAGCAAGATGTGATTTACTCATGAGATCTCGGAATGTGGTTGTCAAAGACGTCAGATATAGAATGCAGCCTCACCAGTCAGGATGCTATTCGAAAAAGTCTTCATTGAGACACGTTTTGCTGCCCCGAAACTCTGAGAAGAATTTATGCACGCTTTGTGGGATACCATAAACAATTTCCGAGAACGCATTTGTGACAAGGGAGACACAATAATTCAAATCTTGCGCTTTTGGATCATACAATGTTCCCAAAGCGCACATTTTGCTCCACCTTAACACACACTTGCAGCCCTTCCTTTATCAGGCTTCTTCTTTGAGCTCTATTTGGTTAGATGATGGCTTAGAATTTGAAACTAAGCTTGGGGTTGTAAAACATAAGAGCTGCACTTAGTTTGAGGAAAGGAAAAAATAACAAGAAAATACACCTGGAAACCATCTGTTTCGATAGATGTCATGTGGCATCTTGAACCCATTGTGGCCGATTGATTCAGATAAGTTTGCTTCAGCTAGTCAGGGCTCAGTTATTACTTCCTGGCACCTCCCCCTCCCCCCATAAAAGCTAACCGGAACCCATGCTTTGAAAGCATTTGGTCCCATTTAAGCAATCTGTCAAGACTGAAGAGAACCAGAACCACACTTACCTGGTTTGTCTAAGGGCCCCCGAATAAGACAAGTTGTGCCACGTGGATGCGAGAGCTCCCAAAGAGGACTAGGGCCCTCGCGCGGGAATGTTAGATCGTCTGCGGTAAGTCTGTTCCACTGGAGCTATGCAAGGGGCCTGCTACCAGCAAGCCTCCTTATGACCTTTCAAGGGCTTTCAGGAAGCCAAGCCAAGGCCTGTGATTCTGAGGTAGATTGCAATTACATGCCGTCCCAGGCCAACCGGGCCCTGGGCTGTCAACCAGGCCCGTTAAGGTAAACGAAAGTTCATACTTGGTAAGCCATCCGTGCCAAATAACCCTCTGCAATCCTTCTGAATTTGCAAAGCAAGTCGAACCTCTAAATACTGCACATCCGGTTGTTGACACGTGGCGCCCTCTGTATGTGTACGGGTGCCGTCGACACGTGGACCACCGTTTTGTTTATGTCGCGGAATAGCAATAGGATGTTCAGGAGCGGACCCCACTGCCATATTTCTATCCCGGTTTGACATTGATGCTGTCCATCAACGGATTTTGGTTCACATAACCACCCTTCCATAGGTGGTTAAAGCAGGAGCGTGAGCGTATATAAGAGTGCACCTGTCCTAAAAAAACACAGGCTGACTTGTGTTTTTTTAATTATTGAGCAGTACATTGTCTTTGCATGATAAATTTGATTTAACCCTGAGGATCGTTGCTGGTGAAAAAATGCAAAAGAAGAAAATTTCAGAGACTCTTTGTTCACCCGCCCCGGTGGGCCTCCGAGCCACCTTCGCCCTGGTAGGGGGCTCAAACACCCTCCTCTAAATCGGCTCCTGTGTGGGATAGCGAAAAAACGCGAACGCTGGTGGATAGCTCATACAAATTCATGAAGAAACCACGTCAATCACTTTTTTGCTCAACTCAATATTGAGGTCATGGCAGGTCAAAGAAGGTGGCATGTTAGAGAAAAGTTTGTGGGCTCTAGCGTCTGACAGAGTTTAGTTAAAATCATGTTTAGGCATCGTTCGCTTTGTCTCGTTACGGCGAATCGAATGATGTATAATATGACTAAACTAGGTCAAAACATAAAAATGACCTGACCTAAGGTCAGGTCAAGTTCACCATCTAACCTAGTATGGTCAATGTGCATATCAGCCGACTCGTAATAGCAAGCCAAACGTAATGGCATCAAACTTAAAGCTTTATCATCTTTTTTGAAAAGTTATTGACCCAAGTATGAAAACCTGCTTAAGTAGACTCAGATGACATCTCAGAGGTCTCAGGTCCAAATTTGCAGCACGAACCTAGAAGAGGGCCTATGATACTATGATTTGTAGAACACGAAGGAATTGAAAGCGGCATCTGCAGAAAATAAGACCAACTTTTCGTTTTTACAGCTTCATCCGGGGCCCAAATATGTCGGATGTAACTCAAAACACAGTTCAAATGCAATTAACACACAAGAGACACAGACAAATAACACATCTAGTCGCATCACATATCGAATACAGCATATTTAATTAAATGTACGTTTTATTGCCCCCACCCCTGCCAAAAGCGGCCTTTGTTAATATTTCTTTTAATAAGTGTCTCAGTCTTGACGTCCAAAACGTTTAAATTCCAGCTGACAATCTGTCCGATATTTAACCTGGCCACAGCAGAGAAACCCGGAAGGCATCCGTTTCGGCACCGTTACATTTGTCCCTTTTTTCTGTTGCCACAGACCGGACTGGCTGTCCTGTGTCCGTGTTGTATCTTCAAATCAAAACCGGACGCCCCCGGCGCGGCACCCTTGTCACGTCGTCCGCCCGCGCCGCCGCCCAGCCGCGGTCGTCAGTTTATTTGCACGTGTCGGGTCGCTTCGCGGTGCCGTTTTGCGCCGTCACCGCGGCCGCCCGCGCCGATGGATGAGGGCGTGGGGCGGGGTGTCTCCCAATGGATGGAGGCCCGAGGGGCTGGTGGAGGGCTCCCATCAAGGCAGGGGCTTGGTTAGGAGAAGGCTGAGGTTCCTGGTACTTGTGGTGAAAACTTTGTCTCAACCTGTCTTATTTCATCATAACCCCTTATTCTTATACTGTCTCCACCATGCGCATCTCTGCTTGTCTCGTGAGACGAGAAACTTCAAAAATACAAATGAAAAGTCAAATCTTGATTGAATAGTAGTATCTGAGGCCAAACATCCAGTCCAAATTCGGATAGAAGTTTACATTCTAGTGGTGCCTAAACAGGGAATTTGGATCAGAAAACCTCAGTTGGAGAGTGCAATGGTTTATATGGCCTTGAGCGTACCTGATCCAGGCTTTATATGTTGCAAGTATTGATGTCACAGTAGTGAACGCTGGTAGGCTGGGTAGACTTCACGGGTGTAAGTTAACTGCTATTTCTCAATGTAATGCTAATGCATTTCACTTACTGCAGGGTATGGACCAATTACCTACTCCATGCCCTGCCGGCAGTGCTGTTTTTCCTCCTTCCTCTGTTCAGATGCACACAAATACCGCTACTTGACCGTCGCGAACATGATACTCCAGGTATCTGGTCTTGTGTGAATTCTGCATCATTTTCAATAAACAGAAAGTAGATACTTTTCCAATTGCTTGCATACAGAGAATTTCAGTGAGACAGTGTTCTTTCTTTTCTGATCGCGCTAGCAGTGGCGCGCCGACGCACCGCTCGAGGCGGGCGCCGTGGTCGGGATGAGGGCTGCAGGGCTTGTTTATTTAAATGGCTGGCCTAGGTACTCTCAATCGGAATAAAACATGTACGAACAAAGAGTGAAATGATTGAAGTTTTTAAATCATGTAAGGCAAATTCGACCACACACAGATAAAGTTTCCGTTAATAAACTGGAGGATATTTTTGCAGCCATGTCGGCGTCTGACTCCCCTTGTATGATAAGATTAGGGTTTTAGGGCACGTCAGCTGCCGAGGCTATTTGTGAACACGAACACCCCGTGTGTGGGTAGAGCACGGGTTAGCGGGATTCGGGGGGGTAATCGAGGTACTATACACCGGCTGAACAAGTATGTTCAGAGACTTTTCACGCTTAGATATTTTCCTTACACTCAGCCTTCACTTAGGAGAAAGACCTCACCTGATCTGTGCTGATCTGTATATGTATGCACTTCCCTTGGCTGACTATGAATAGCATTTTCTTTGTTTTCAAAAGGGCTTGTGATGCATCTTCTACCACGCATTAGTAGGTCTGGATCTAAAAACAGCAAGCTCATTTCATTAAGAGGTACCTGCATTCAGTGGCGGATCTACCCGGTCATTTTGAGAGGGGTAAACCAAAGTCGAAAATCAAAAAAAACGTCACAGGGTGAAAAATTGTGCCACAATAATACGACTTCACGGTAAAATATGGGACATTTGAGGCGAAAAGCAAAAGTAAGTCACGGGGCTAAAAGTATGGGCTCGAGATCTTGTTTTCCTATTCAAGACCCAATATTCATGTACACAGAACTTAACTGGTTCTGTTTGAAGTTGAGAGTTGAAACACCAAAATATTGTTTATAAACTAAAAATGTGTCGGGGAATATAGGAAAGTCGACCGCTTTGGAGGGGCCAAGACATAGTTTTGCCCCGAGCTTTTCCGTTGGGGGAATACCTTTTTGCCCCCCCTGGATCCACCACTGCCTGCATTATACAATATTTCGATGCTACGTTTCATTTATAGATGTCTATATCCATGTCTGGCTTTGTTTTAAATGCCACTGATTTTTAAGAGATCCGTAGAGCGAGCGAGAAAGTGGCTGCTACCGCACCTTCTACCGCCGAAATACAGTGGCCTCACCTTTCTCCCTGGGCCTCAAACCAGGGCATCAGTGATGAGCACACCCGCGGGATACCGCGGGAAACTCGGCGCGCCGCCGCGCAGAATAAGCCGCCGCTTCCGAACCGCCGCCACGCAGAATAAAGATGAGCTCCGACAGCGGAAAGAAAACGGCGGAAAATTTGCCACCGCCCGCTCCCTAGAGACAGCACACTTTATTCTTTCATTGTTCACCGAAATATGAGCGCATCACGGCGGTGGCGGATAAAAACAGGCCACGAGCAGAGGAAATTGGCCCCGTTTTGCGTGATGTACGACAGGCGGTTCTGGTCGTCGTTAGGCCTGATCTTTATGTATCACTGCATCGGCCGATGTGTGTGTTTTTTGTGCGCCGCTGGAGGAGGCTTTTTGTTCGATTTCCCGCACCACTGCGCATCACATCTACCCAAATCCATGTAAAAAGAAATTCACCGTGGCGGTCCCTATCTTGCTAGAGTGTACGGAACCACCTTCTGTATCACTGTGAGTCAAACTGGACTTAGTAGCGTTGATGTACCTATCCAGCAATCTGAATGGCGAAGAACATGCAGTTACCAACCGCTATCACCTATGGTGATGCACTTATGCTCCTAGTCCACTCCATTCTTCGAGACTGAGATGGCACCATGCTATGATAGGTATACTTTTCGGTTGTACCGAAGATGTCTAAATATTGGGATGTAACATTTCGTTTGCGCAAACTGTTTATATTCTTTCCGAAGCATCATGGCTATGAGTGTTGGAGAATGAGCGAAGAACTTAAATGAGCTTTACTTTGCTCAGTGCATACAAGGGTCATTTTGGAATGTTGGTGCCACAATTTAACAACTGGTTCTTATTTCGTTCACTAACGCCCTTTCGCCAGTTTACTAAAATATCAAGTGTTTCCTCTAGGAACGGTGTTTAAAGCACTCCAGGTATGCGTTAGAAATAAAGAGGACGAGTGCCACTATATTCAAAGTCAGCGGGTGCTCCATTGAAGTTGATAAGGGCTTCGTCAGCTGGAGGCTGCTGGCCAGGTGTGGCCAGCTAGATGAAGCCACTAAATCAGCCGGTGGCGCCGCCTCGCACTGGCGAGCTCAGGTTCAACAGGCGGGGGGAGCAGCGGGAACCAAGGCCAGTGGACCCCCGGGGCCTGGCCACCACTGGCAGGGGTAGTACTGACAACACGGCCAGTGGACCCCGGGGGCCTGGCAACCACTGGCAGGGGTAGTACTGACAACACGGCCAGTGGACCCGGGGGCCTGGCCACCACTGGCAGGGGTAGTACTGACAACACGGCCAGTGGACCCCGGGGGCCTGGCCACCACTGGCAGGGGTAGTACTGACAACACGGCCAGTGGACCCCCAGGGCCTGGCCACCACTGGCAGGGGTAGTACTGACAACAAGGCCAGTGGACCCCCGGGCCCTGGCCACCACTGGCAGGGGTATTACTGACAACACGGCCAGTGGACCCCCAGGGCCTGGCCACCACTGGCAGGGGTAGTACTGACAACAAGGCCAGTGGACCCCCGGGGCCTGGCCACCACTGGCAGGGGTAGTACTGACAACAAGGCCAGTGGACCCCCGGGGCCTGGCCACCACTGGCAGGGGTAGTACTGACGTGTTTACCAGCGCTCTCTGCGCTGTGCCCGAGCGCCCGTGTGCTGCACAGCACAGGGCTGGGTTGGTTTTGTTTGAGTTCAGCATTGTGGCGAATTACTGTAGGATCAATTTTAACAGTGTCGTAGAGACGGAGAAAGACATTGCAAATCCCTTATATTTCCCAATTTTTCTAAAAAAAAGTTGTTCCCTATTTCGTTTACTTTGTTACCTTACCCCAAGTCATTTGCCTAGCTCCGCCATTGGTTTTCAGCAATCCCTTAGGCCACGTTTAAAGAGATCCAGTCAAATAATGGATAGATGTCTTGGCGAATAGATGCTGTGGATAGATGCTGTGGCAAAACGTGAGGTGTTTTTCCAACCACACATGCTTGCCTGATTCTTCGATCGTACCATAACCAGATAGATGGCCCATGGGTGAAAGAACCGGAAATTATCATTACATTACGTAAGTGCACGTCGCCGTGCTGCAATTGTATCAATAACGAAATCACCTCTTGTTCTATCTTAGCATGAATAATTAAGCAAATGTATATCACGGATGAAACATTACCATACACGCCTGTAGTTAAGCCTATCGATAGGCTTCATCTATAACTTCTAGTAAGACTCAGTAAAACTTGACTGAAAACGAGGGGTTAAACAGAGCGCAGGAGCAGGAGCAGGATCCACAGGAGGCGGTGGAAGGCAGAAAGATCGGAGCGTGAAACGGCCGATGGGTGCGCTGTGAATCCGGCAGACTCCGCCAGATCGGAAGAGACGGGTTCCTTTGGCTGGCCACTCGGCTTCCGGTTTGGATCGGCTCCCAAAACAGAGCGCTGCCAAACGCAGTCGGCGTCAGAGTGCGAACTGGATCGGGGTGGGGGGAGGGAGAGAAGAACGGGGTATAGCTGGCGCAGCCCCGGCGCTACCGAGCGGTCAGTCAGTCTCATCGCAAGACGTGGCTTCAAAGTTTCTGATGTATATAGGTAGTCTCCAGGAAAGTTCCGTTCTCGCGTTCCCCAGAGGGCGTGGAGGTCAGGTAAGTGGCGATCTTATCAACAAAGTTGAGAAAAATCCCAAGGTACCAGAAGATTACAGTAAGATGCAAGTAAAGATTTCTGTATTGCGTAACAATTTTGGTGACTGACCTCATTCCAGTAGCGGGTACAAGGCTCAAGCCCTCATTCCAGGGGCTCAAGCCCTCCCCCAATATATCTGAGTGCCTACAGTGGATACATAACCGGAGGCTGATACGAGGCAATGACGGGGGAGATAGAGCCCCTAGCCCCCTCCACCAATGATTTACTGGAACCGCCACTGCCTCATTCTGTGCATTTCCCCGCTCGTTAGAGTCCGCAGGACTCTTTAGATTTGGGAAAACTGCCTTATCTTGGGGTAAAATATTTATCTGTGGTGGGGAAAAATAAGGAATTATAACATCTGAGGGGACCGACTCTGCCCATCTTTCTTAGGTAAGTATCTACAAAAGTGCTTCTGAAGGAGACTTTATCCTGGCATCTATCGGGTTGATGTGTATTTCTGTTGGGTCTTTAATCTTTTGTATAAGCATTGTCATTTCTTCTCGCCCGGAAAATTTATTTGTTGCCTACATCACAGAAGTAGTGTAGTCCCATTGATACCACTCCTGCTCTCGGGGCTTCCAACTTCGAAATATTTTCATGGGATAACTTTGAGAAGTACCAGTAGAACAAAACACTTAAATTCTGGATTATTCTGATTTCTTAATGGTTCCAATTCAGTGTTTTCAGTGCACACTGTTGCCCAGCCTTTGCGCTAACTCGGGAAGTTGCCTTTTATTTGGGAAAACCGAGTTGTGATGATTATTGAGGTAGCGTTGAGACAATTAAGTATAACTTTTTGGCCTCTGAACGCAGGACGTTCCACACCAATTTCACACCGCGAGTCAGACATTCATCGCTGTCTGAAGCACTGCTGGTTCCTGGTGGGTGCTGGGGCGGCGATTAATCTGCCCGGTCTACCTCTCTCCAGCCCGGGTGCTGGGACCGCGCCGGGGACCAGCCTGGTGACAGCGGTGCCAGCCGTGCGTCTCCCTGACCGTCGCGGCGAATTTACCGCCGCGGGGCAGGCCTGCTCACCGCCGCGCCGTGATTTACTCGTGCCACAGACGTGCCCCGCCGGGCGTTCACGTGCCACACGTGTCATCCACGTGTCTGGCGGTGCAACTACGTGTCGTGTAATTCTGAGCTCGCCGACACGCCGCAAATGGGGCGTGGCAGCGCAAGGTGACGGCGGCGAATACCGCAGGCTGCGCGTCTTTTTCATACACACGTGGGGAGGCCGGTGTCCCGGTATGGAAATTGGAGTGTTTCGCTGTGGCCCAGGCTATTGACTGGGGCCGATTTATGTGGCGTTCGCCGCTATTCGATCGCAGCTGAATGTCAAACTGGTGCCGGAAAATCTGCCACCCATTTTCGAGGCGGTGATGTAGCGTTTCAACTACTGAGAGCTACTTCCCCGGTGCTGACAATATATTTCAGAGGGAAGGCGGCTCGCATTGGGTACAAGACGCGTCATTTTTACGTTATTTTACGCCTCCATAAGTGCCCCGAATAGAGCTCCCTGATTGAACTATTCCATCAATCCCTCATCAGCGTGACGAGCGTTAGTGACAAAGTCGTGTGTTGTCTCGACAGTGCTGGACCGAAACGCGTTCTGTTCGGGGTACGTCGACAGCTTCGGCAAGTGGAACAACGGGTTCGCGTGTCCTAAGCTGGAGTCGGAGCCGGTGTTCTGCTGCGGCACCACCACCTACCGCTACTGCTGCACCACCACCCCTGCCACCGACCCGGCGCCCACCGACGTCCTCGGACAAAAGTAAGCTGCCGCAGATCGCTCGACGCCCGATGCCGTTTAGTGTGGGACGCCCAGATAATGGGTAGATGCCGAGCTTAAGGCCATTACATTAATTGGCTTTGGGAGATGGACATTGGACAGCTGTCTAGAGGATTTCTGTCGATGTCCGTCCCACCAGTCGTCTACAAAGACGGCTTGAGATCTGAAACTGTGGGTTTGGTCCTCGGGACTGAATCTCGTTTCAGTGAAAATACTTTATCGGCTGATCAAATGAGTACTTATCCTTTTGAGGTTATTCCTAATTTTCTCTTTCAGTAATTGTTTTTTTGCCTGACGCGTGGGGTGAGAGAATTTGTAACTTACCTACCTAAAAACAGGTCGGCTACAAGGTTTTCCTCTGGTTAAATGTCACATCGGTGCCCCAGTTGGGGTTTTAGAGCGTTTCAGCATCCAGTGTATATCGCGCCTTGTTCTAATGAATTCCCTCTTATTTCGTGCGGTTTTCTGCTTACAATGAGAGTGAATGAACAAATTTCCTGTGCGTGACTTTTTATTAAACCACCGACCCAGAATCCTAATTAGATACTCAGAATGCGACATAAAGCCTACATATCAATGGCACTGCCAGGGACACCGTGGGGCTGGAGTTCAGCTGAGCTTATCAATGTTTGGCTGTGAAGTCAGGCTGTCTGGCTGCAGTTACAGCGTGCAGCGGGCGTGTGGGCTGTCAGAGGCGCCGGTAGGCAGCTGCCCGTGACGCGCGCCGTGGGGAGTCCGTCCATCGTTACCCTGGCTAGTAGCTATATGGTGCTCCATGTGGCGCATGTTTATATGAGCTGGCTATGGTGACGGGAGTGGAAAACTTGGAGGCTGGGTGGCATTGATAGCTTCCACGTGTCGGCGAGGTTACGACAGGGTTCAGAGGCTCATTCCTGTTTTATGTGTCGTTTTAACATCGGTGATTTTCCGCGAAAATGATGCACAGCGCGGTACCGCACAAAGTCCGGATATAGAGGATTGTCTAATAATCTCAGCTTTGGTCCCAATGGGCACCGTTAAAAGCTGAAGGCCAGAATCCATCGTACTGTGGAACAAGGGCGAAGGAAATTGATATGACACAAGGCGATAACCACCACCATTCCTCGACGGCCGTCTGTCAAAGAAGCCGCAATCTGGAGAAGATCATAGTCAAGCGCGCCGTGGATTATATCAGAGACGCCTGGCGTCTGCCCCTGGTAAGTATGACATTGCCTTTCACGCCGCGCAGGAGCCGCTGCAGCTCAATGGGCTTCTGAGTCGATGATGGGTGGTTTGTCTTGGGAGTGACCGCCCGTGCTGGAGCCGGCGTCTCCTAAATTGTCCAATCCTGACAAGCACTGTCGGCGCCTGACACAGCAGCTCGGGCCGCTCACGTGGCTGAGAGTGGTGGCTCTTAAATAGACTCCATATTTTCACGGTGGTGCGTATACGGTTTGGTATCGGGCTAATTGAGCAAAGTGAAGGGGAAAAACTTCCCAAAACTCTTTCTGACCCTGTTTCCCAAATTCTACATATACCAATAGTTTGTGCGTTATCTTGTCACCTGTGCGTGACCACCTGTACCTCGGGGGCCGTTTACCGCGGAGGGAGCGAAATCCAGCGGAAACCCCAGGAGGGTGCAGCTCTCACAACCGACGGAGACACAGTCGGAGCGGTTACCGCTGCCGACGGGAAGCTCGACGTTTTAACGCCGCTGGTCTGCTGCAACAGGTGTATGTGGCGGTATACGACTTCGACACTACATCCTGACTAAACTGACGGTGAACGCCAATGTAGCAAAGTCTGCTTAAACATTTACGTTACTCAGCTGTGTTGACATACGAAATAAAAAAGCGTTGACTTGTCTGACGGTGCACGCTCTACACGCTGATCTTGCAGAATTTCACTCAAGAATATTTTTAGTCCACATTTATATATTTTTCCATTCATCACATTTAATAGCTGCGACGGTCACTCCCTATGTAGCTATTTCCGCTCTCTCCAGAAGCAGTCATGACCCTGTGCCGGCTGGTTGATGCAGTGCCGCAGCCCCAGAAGTCCAGAGCCGTCCGTTACCCCCGTTCCAGCGCCGCGACGTCACGGGTGGGCCTGCCGCGTCACTTCCAGTGACTGAGCGAAGGGCGCCCCGCCCCTCCTCGCTTGCAGCGTCGTCGCATGGCAATACTTCAGACGCTAATGCATCAGTCGATATCACATTAGAAGAGTGACGATGTTACAGCAGCTGATTTTATCCAGCATATGTAACATGGCTTTCCAACTCTTTTCCTGACACCCAATTTACCCGACTTAACCGTGTTTTTTGCAGAGGAGCAAATGTTCAACTAAACAATTCTTACGGTACGTTTTTATTCTTCTTTTCCTGAGAGAGAGAATACATTTGACGCAACGTAACCACCACAGATGATATCAAGGGCAATGTTTCATCCGGCTGTGTGGAGAGGCCGGACGACCTCCCAGCAATGCTGAGAGCGCATCCTGGTACGCCGACCGGCGTGAGTGGCCTTTGATTGATGCGGTTACTTGTGTACGGCACAGTTTTTCTGTTGCCAATCAGTGCTGACCTCCAGGGGATGCACGCTGTTGAGCCGGCAATGAGGGGTGTGGGGCTGATGCTGCTGCGGTCACAGCGGACAGAGAGAGAGAGAGAGAGAAATGAAGAGAGAATTGGGGATGGGATGGATACAGGGGGAAGCAGCGAAAGAGAGTGAGATGGGAAAATGTGAAAATGAGTGAGCTATCAGTGAGAAGTGGGAGAGAGAGAGAGATCAAGTGAAGCTAAAGATGTCACATATCATTTACCTACGTTAAAATATGTATGCACAAACGTATGTTAATGCACGGGAATTGCTCCCCAGGTTCAGTAGATCTGGCCAGGAATCACCAAGTGATGCTTGTTTTGGTAGACACGTTCTCTTCGGGCCTCTGGCACAGGTTGAGAAAAAGGGCACGACAGTGACGGAGTTAACGGTCGGCACTGCTGACTCTGTTGAAATTGCGTCTGTTTTTCGTCTAATCTTTCCTGTCGACGGCGCAGTTATTGCACATTGTTCACCGCTTCGAGCCCCTGTCTCTGCGCCTCTGGCGTGAGAAAGAGCAGAAACCGGCAACCCGTGCTCTGATGGGCCCGCATCTCCCCACCAGCTCACCAGATTCGGAAAACGGTCAGAAACGGATCAGTCAGTTCGCTAGTGGCGGAAGGTCAGAAATATTAAGGCTTAATTCAGACGTGAGCAGGAGTATTTGACCCTCGACAGAAACTCTTGTAACAACACTGCGCTTCCCCTGTGGCAGTTTGCCGCTGATTCTGGGGGTTGCCGCCGGCACCCTGATCACCATGCTCATCATCATCATCGTCTCCTGCTGCTTCTGCAAGTCCTGCGCGTGTTACAGAAGACGCTGCGACACTAAACGAGGTGGGTGTCAGTGTCTGATTCACGTGTCAACTTCTGATTTAAGGGGTCACCGTGGCACGGTGCCCCCCTCAGTTCCGCAGCCAGTGCGTGACTGGGCTCTGACCAATCAGTAGATTTCGGGGCTGTTCATACTGGGCCTTTTCTGGAACGACGTCTCAAGCAGAAACTAGGGTATTTTAAATACTGACAGTAGTCAATGCGTCAAGTTCTAAAACGATATATTTTTGTTGCATCTTATTTTCGCGGGTTGAGACTGATGCATGTTTCCTTTCCTTCAAAGACATGAGTTGGTGAAGCGCAGGATACCTGCCTTCTCACGGAATGAAGGCTATAAAACTTGTCCACGCAATATCCCAGATGCAATATCCTAGAAATGTTCCGCAATGTGTCTGTTTCATTCCCTTCATGTGTCAGCTAAGCAATGGCTTAAGCCCGACGTAATACAAACTCAATGGAGATAACCCTGAATTGCCTCACTGCACTGCGTTCGCAGCACTGCGCCGCGAGTGTCGGCACTGCGTGAACGCCACCGGATGTGTTTTTATTCCGCGACTCATCCGGGCTTATTCGCGCCTGCGCCCGTCAGGGCTTACGCCCTTTCGAATGGCGACACAGAGCCGCTCAGGCTGATCTGTTTTTGCTGATCTCGATGTTCAGAGGTGCAAGTTTAAAACCCCCCAGGACAAACTTACGAACAGCCCTGATATTGAACTGTTTTGTACATTGCATTTGAGCCTATATTGTGGTGGCGAAAATCACCAACAAAATCCGTACTTTTTCCATTTACATTAACAATGGGTCACTAGATTAACCATAACATTAACCACTTCAATAGCCGCAGTGCATCCACGGCTTAACACTGCGAGCTATCGACAAATACTCATATCTTTAATTATCACCCTGTTGGAACTAGCCTCTGACAGGCGGGTCTCATAAGATACCTACCGCAGCCCGTGACGTCCGTCCTTCCGTTCCGCAGACCGGATGGCAGCGTCCTCCACATCCAGTGCGGTCGCCAACATGTACAGCTACCCCGCACCGCTGGGCCGGAGGCGGGACCCTGAAGACGTGCTGCAGGACGTGGACGAGGTGGCGGTCACCAGGCCCAGCAGGACTAACCTCAGTGCCGGCATCGGCAGCCTCCCGCGGACCTTCACCTCCTACCGCACCAACCGAGGTCAGTGGTGACCTTCAACTCCTACCGTACCAACCGAGGTCAGTGGTGACCTTCACCTCCTACCGCACCAACCGAGGTCAGTGGTGACCTTCACCTCCTACTGCACCAACCGAGGTCAGTGGTGACCTTCACCTCCTACCGCACCAACCGAGGTCAGTGGTGACCTTCACCTCCTACCGCACCAACCGAGGTCAGTGGTGACCTTCACCTCCTACCGCACCAACCGAGGTCAGTGGTGACCTTCACCTCCTACCGCACACCGAGGTCAGTGGTGACCTTCACCTCCTACCGCACCAACCGAGGTCAGTGGTGACCTTCACCTCCTACCGCACCAACCGAGGTCAGTGGTGACCTTCACCTCCTACCGGGGTGAGTGGTGACCTTCACCTCCTACCGCACCAACCGAGGTCAGTGGTGACCTTCACCTCTTACCGCACCAACCGAGGTCAGTGGTGACCCTCACCTCCTACCGCACCAACCGAGGTCAGTGGTGACCCTCACCTCCTACCGCACCAACCGAGGTCAGTGGTGACCTTCACCTCCTACCGCACCAACCGAGGTCAGTGACGACCTTCACCTCCTACTGTACCAACCGAGGTCAGTGGTGACCTTCGCCTCCTACCGAGGTCAGTGGTGACCTTCACCTCGTACCGCACCAACCGAGGTCAGTGGTGACCTTCATCTCCTACCGCGCCAACCGAGGTCAGTGGTGACCTTCACCTCCTACCGGGGTCAGTGGTGACCTTCACCTCCTACCGCTCCAACCAAGGTCAGTGGTGACCTTCGCCTCCTACCGAGGTCAGTGGTGACCCTCACCTCGTACCGTATCAACCGAGGTCAGTGGTGACCTTCGCCTCGTACCGCACCAACCGAGGTCAGTGGTGACCTTCGCCTCCTACCGAGGTCAGTGGTGACCTTCACCTCCTACCGCACCAACCGAGGTCAGTGGTGACCTTCGCCTCCTACCGAGGTCAGTGGTGACCTTCACCTCCTACCGCACCAACCGAGGTCAGTGGTGACCTTCACCTCCTACCGCACCAACCGAGGTCAGTGGTGACCCTCACCTCCTACCGCACCAACCGAGGTCAGTGGTGACCTTCGCTTCCTACTGCACCAACCGAGGTCAGTGGTGACCTTCACCTCCTACCGCACCAACCGAGGTCAGTGGTGACCCTCACCTCCTACCGCGCCAACCAAGGTCAGTGGTGACCTTCACCTCCAACCGAGGTCAGTGGTGACCTTCACCTCCTACTGCACCAACCGAGGTCAGTGGTGACCTTCGCCTCCTACCGAGGTCAGTGGTGACCTTCGCCTCCTACCGAGGTCAGTGGTTTTCCGGCCGAGGTCACATCTGACAGTCGAGGTCAGGGATGGGAAGTGCAGCATGAGAACTGAGCTAATTAAAGCACAGACAGGGATAAAATCCATGTCTATTTCAATCGATTTCCGGATAATAAATTGGACACGGTGGGCACAGTGACTTGATGAAAGGTGTTATTGTGGTCCTCTGGGATTTTGAAGGGCCTAAACATCAAATTAAACTCAATGTCAGCCTTCGGGCATATTCTGACCCTGAAGCAACAACCAAAAAATTTAAGGCGAAGGCCGTTGGGAGACGGCTTGTTTGGTAAATTGGCGTTAAGTTTTGGCCCGTACTGGTCTGACTGACGAAGAAAATATCCCTGGAACGTATCGAACTTGTGAAATTCTGGCAATCCCCATCCCGGTAAAGCATTCAAGTAAGGGAACATGACTGTTCAATAATCCCGATCTCAACCAACAAACGCACAGAAGTAAGTAAAATCAAAGATAAATTTTCAAATAAAAGAACAGTTCTGTATTTTTCATTCTTCCGGTGAAAAACTGGTGCGTCACATACAAAGTATTCCCCATCACTGAAGCTGGCAAAAGAATACGTTGTTTTGGTCGCTGCATCCTTGGTGGCCGCCCTCCCCCCCCCCCCCACCAGCTACCTTGTCTGCGGATCTGACGCGATCAATCAGACTGAGGAGTTGTCAGAGGGCTGCGCTGGCATCCCTTTGTGAGAGCCTGAGCTGCTGATGATCGATGACGCAACAGTGACAGATCTGGCCTAGTACGGTTTGCAGGACCAGCGGCTGCGGTCGCCAAAACCAACCATCTGAAATCTGGACCGCTTATCTTATCTACAATCACGAAAACTCAGCGGCACTTTGAAGGGTAGTCAAGATCTGGGACAACTGGAATGTTCATGATGTCACAAACTTCTCTGTTTTAATTTTGAGTATGTTGAATAGTTCAAGGTGCTCGATTAAATATTCCCGCAAGGAAAAAAACCCATCCAGTGTAAGCATGCCGTAACTGCCGCATCAATGAAACCATTGAATGAAACTTGAACTTGCATCTTTGCCTACGGATAATGTTTCGCCACAACCCGACTAACGAGCTTCGAATAAGTGGATTGAAATGAAAAAAAAACAATAACAACAATGTCGTCTGACATATCCGCCGAGGTTATCCACCCTCTTGGTTTGAAAACAAAGCTTGAGGCTACGTGGGATACCAATATTTTACGGAGCCCCCATTTGGCAGTGCCTCTACAATCACAAGCTTGCAATGCTACTAAATCATTCTAGAGAATGGCCCACTGATATGCTTTGTTTCCAACTGCAAGAGTCAAATCGCTGGCACCTGGCGCTTTAAGCAATGCCAGAACACGTCTCACTGCGTCCGTTCACCCCCGCGCGGTGTTTTGCGGGCGCTGATCCCTACCTGCACCCCGTGCAGACGTGGAGGGCCACTCGGCGGAGCCTGCACACCCCATCTCCGAACAGGTGCACGCCCAGGAGGTGGTGCTGGATCCCCAGACAGCGCCGGGCGGCGTCACCGGTCAGGGCAGCTCTCTCGCATGTCTGTGTCTCGGTAGAGGCTTCCGCGTGACAGCCCCGGGCGGCTACCTCGCATGTCTGTGTCTCGGCAGAGGCTTCCGCGAGACAGCCCCCGTTGATAGTCGGTGTCGTGGACCGTGGTATGGATAGTTGACATATATAGTTGTGCCTTAACACGTGAAGGGGGCGGACCGCCCCCCTGGGTTTTTTCGGAAACAGAATAAAAACGCCCGCGCCGCCATACCGCATACCTTTCTCTCATCTTTTACATGTTTTCTCTCAAAATTTTAAGGTAAGGTCATCTCAGGTCAGGTCACCAGTACAGGCAAGACCTACCTAAAAAAGTTTAAGATAGCATAAGTCAGAACAGGGTGAACTATATGATGAAACCATATCACATAATAGCCCCACCGAGTTCTCTAAAATATGTTCCAGTATTTTTATATCGATGACCAAGTTCAGGTACAAGCCAGACCTCCCATTGAAATACATGGACAAATGGTTTTAACAGAACAACTAGTAACATAGTGATAGAGCGTTTATTTTAACGGCGTTAGATTTTCCTTGTCTTTACAGTTCTAATGATGTCATTTACCTAATTGACCTTGACCTGACCTCAGGTCGGGTCAAATTATTGATTTGACCCAACAAGGTCATATTATATATCATTCGATTCGGATTGGTGCTAGGATTCATGTGGCTTAAATTGTTTTGCTCATCTAACTTGTCAGATGTAATGACCAAAACCTTCATTTACATGATCCCTATGATGACATGTTTGACCTCTAGTGACCTTAAATTGACCACCAAAATGTTCAAATATTTTCGATGGAAAAGGGATGGACAACCAACGCCGTTTACCGTTTTCGCTACCGCATGGTTTCGAGATCTAAGGGGCGGGTACCTCCTGTCAAAGCAAGGTGGCTCAGACCCCGTCAATGCGCGTGTTAAAAATGTGTCTGGTTTGTTAGAAGGCTAGCGTTGCATGCTCAGGTCCCTGGCCATTGCAGAATTTGGAGAAATGCACGAATGTGCTTTGTGGTGTTGTCTGGAGGTGCTTTAGATTTGAGCGGGCCGTACTAGGATCGTGCTGTGATGTTAGATTCAGTGGTGTAGCCAGGTCTTTGTTTGACCGAGGTGTCTCATACTCGGCTGAATGGGTTCTCGGTGCCTGAGTTTGGTTGCCGTGATTCCTGCCCTGTGGCAACTTCTGACTGCATCACTAGAGTTGTGTGGGCGTAGCGTTATAACAATTAGATAAAGCCGAACGGGTATGGAAACTAATGCAAAACATCCGAACAAATGTGGAGAAAGGGAGAAGAACAAATAATGCCGACATTTTCCCCTTTTATCCCGCCCCGATCAGTTTTAATTTGAGCACATTATGCCAGTACGAAGTGTAGATCCTTATTTCAGCAGTAGGGCGGAAATATTGCCTCATCTATCCCTATTTAGTATTATTGTCCTATATAGCCCATTTTTTGCAGGAAAATTAATCTCAGGCTCGTATTCATATTTATTTTCGAAACCCATGGCGAAAATGTGAGCATGGGCATAGGCATGCCCTCTATTTTCCTTGAATTCATACTCCACTGATCACATCACTCCGAGCCTGTGCAAAGTGGATGGCATATTGGATCAACTATCGCCCTGGAAAGCAGGAAGCTTCACCTTAAAAAATCTAAGCAGGGCCCCCCACCTCCCTCATTCCCAGGCACGAAATGGCCTTGGATATCGACGCACCCGAAAATTCCATCGATGTTGATGATTCCTCATCTCCTTCACTGCTCCAGTTGGAGGCTAAAAACGAAACCACCGAGTTTTAAACTCAGGCGAACATACATGCGCGTTTCTAGTCGGTGTAACACATTATAACTCGCTAGCTACAGTGCTCCTGTCGACCAGGAGTGAAGCATGTTTCAGACTAGGTATTAAATCGATGTTTTCATCAGCTCACCTGTCCGCCGACGGCTCTCCGTATGTGCACATCCGTGTCGTCGTTTCCCACGCACCCGCATCAGTATTCAGTATGCACGCGGAGCGCCGACTCCGGCCCGAGCGCCGCGCGGCCGGCGCCTGCTTATACACATCTCATCTGATCGAATATCGGTCGGCTTTTTTCTGAATCGATCATCGGGAGAACAATGCGGATATCGGTGGAGCGCGGCGGGCGCCAGCCTTCCCGCCGCGTCAGCACGCGGGGGCCGACACGGCGGCGCTCCCCGGGCCACCATTGTCGTCCTCGGTCCTCCGGAGCGCACGGCGGGCGCAGGAGGCAAGTGCAGGCTCTGGCCTCGGCTAACGAAACGCTCTGCTGGCTCAGGAACAGTAGATATTAGTTGTCGTGTTGTGTGAATGAAAAGCTTGAATGATTAGAATTTGCATTGTTTCGCAGCTTTTCTCAGGAGGCCTCCTACCAACTTGATGAAAACTCGACTGTTCACTTGAGATAAGAGTACCGACTTAGACGGTTGGCAATGAGCCCTGGTGCTGGGGTTTTAAATGCAAAAATAACCCCATTTCTCTGCCGGCTGCTGCTTACAAATTTAACTTTCAGCATAACAATGTGTAAGAGCTTGGGTACTTGCACCTTGTTTGCAGCCTGAAATGGCAGGGACAAAACGAAATGAGTACGCAATGGGTCAAACTTAGTACTGAGACAGGAAACTCCAATGATGCTTACTTTTGCTCACTTGTATGCCAACTTTTGTTAAGTAGAATGTGAGGCCGGTATCGCATTACATCGTTCGATGTAGTAAGAATGGAAAATGTGCAAGATGCGAATGAGCCGTAACGGGCATTTGATATAAGATCCTTGACTGACTTCAGGTATGTATGGACCGCAGTCTTAGAAAGCCTCTGTCTATACACACAGTGTGTACCCGGAGGGCGTACCTATCAGCATGGCACTTTATTTGTTCGCCGTGACAGTATTTTAGCCGCGGGGCCCGTCACAGTTCGACCGTCATCGCCCATGCTGTAGTTTGGAGGCTGCCCATCAGGCTCAGCGTTCTTTTACGACCCACTGTACGTATCTCATAATGTGATACCCAATGAGCTGGAAAACACGTGCGTTATCTAATATCGATACATTTACGAGCTTTGATTTGGGGTATACGTGCAGTTTTTGGTGCATACCCGGCACGTACTGTAAGTTTCGTCGTCGTTGAGCCGCTCTCGTCTATCCCCGACGAGGGGACTTGTGCGCCCGGCCGAAGCCTTCAGCGTTGTTGAACCGCTCTCGTCTATCCCCGACGAGTGGACCTGTGCGCCCGGCCGAAGCCTTCAGCGTTGTTGAGCCGCTCTCGTCTATCCCCGACGAGTGGACCTGTGCACCCGGCTGAAGCCTTCAGCGTTGTTGAGCCGCTCTCATCTATCCCCGACGAGTGGACCTGTGCACCCGGCTGAAGCCTTCAGCGTTGTTGAGCCGCTCTCATCTATCCCCGACGAGGGGACCTGTGCGCCCGGCTGAAGCCTTCAGCGTTGTTGAGCCGCTCTCGTCCATCCCCGACGAGTGGACCTGTGCGCCCGGCTGAAGCCTTCAGCGTTGTTGAGCCGCTCTCGTCTATCCCCGACGAGTGGACCTGTGCGCCCGGCTGAAGCTTATCCCCCGGTCGTTCCCTCTCACACGGCCCCGGCTGAAGCCGGGACGGCGCCACTTTGGACAGGAGCAGCGATTTGTCTAACGAGGTCAAAGCAAACGTCGTTTTTATATTTTTTTTATTTCCTCCCTTCTCAAACAAAGCTGAATTCTGTGCGTCAGAAAATTTACATTTCCAGAGCTCCGATTTGTTTCACTCACTGCCAACAAACTCATCGCTTTGCAGTTTTATGTTACGACCAGGGCTGTTAGTAACTTGCCTCCACGTGGGCAAATCCACATTTTATATCACTCTTGAAGGGTGGCAGGCTAGTCAGCAGCGTGCAAAACCTAAATGTTGGGAACTGGAACTCTAGCTGTAAGACCCAGGGCTTACTTTGATGGCATCCATCTATATAAAGGGCAGGCAAAGGAAAAAAGAAACACAAAAATAAGGGTTACCATTGCCGTATCAAAATTACCCCACAATTGCGTAGTTATGACGCGTAATATCTGACCAAGTCATGTTGGTTCTGTGGTTTGAAGGTGATGGTCCACCGTCGTTATGGTCAGGGCATGTGCCGTCGTGTGAGTAGCTTACAACAGCTTTACCTTTCCATTCTGGCGGCAAGCTGGGATGTGGCGTAGAGATGGAGCAGGAAACGTCGACCAGACAGCGACAGCACGCCACCCTTAAACAGCTCCGAAACCAGACACGCTTTTTAGAGCCAGTCGCTCGGAAACTTGATGTGAAAAACGTCGGTCTTAATGATGCGTGCTGTGTAAATATACAGGCGGCACGGTATGTGGGCCGTAAAGCGCGGGAACTGATTCATCGTCCCCGATCGCTATAAAAGTGGCACAGCGTCTGGCTTATTCTCAATGAATCAGTGTTGTTTCTTCATCTTCAGTGTTCTTCATCTGTTTGGAGCAAGAGGTAATGAAAACCCCCATAATGGCTCACATGAAATCTCTTAATAGTCAGAAATGACTTCATCGTAGACGCGAATATATCACCGGCTAGAAGGGCCATAATAAACGTTTTTATCGGTACATCATTTTTACGATAATATATTTGGCAGAGTGGATGCTATGAGGACAGTATCACTACCCCGGGGTCGGTGCAATATAGAGCGGACGGCCGTGCAAACAAGGCCTAGTGCTGTCGCCGCTGCCGACCTCCGGGCGCGATTGACACGGTACAGACCAGAGGAGAACGCGTGTTCCGGGCCGCCCCCGACAGCGCCGGCCGTCAACTAGGACTTCTGTTAACTCATTTGTTTCGTATCATTCACTAAAATGTAATGTAAGCTGCGCTCCGTTGGCTGTTGGTGCAGACGTGGGACTGTTTTAACCCTGACTTTGCATACTGTGAACAGTGCAGGGTCGATTGAGCTGCCAGATTGTAGAGTGAAATATGCGCTGGGTCGCTTAAACCATACTAGTTGGCTCTGGAACGGGCCTGAGATGTGTGACGTTTTTGGAGGTGTAGAAGAGACTGTATTCAAAATGAGATGACGTGTTCATTTGAAAAGATGTTGGCCCCAGTGCAACGGCCGTCGGGCAGTTTCGGTGTGCTTAGAAATGCTGAATTTCATCCGGTCACAAGTGCACGTTCATTTTGGTCGCAGGTCTGAGTCACCTCTAAAATTAAGTCACTAGTTTTGCTCAAGTGCAATGAAGGCATAGAACAAAGGCAAAACTGCATCTGAGTTGCCTCACCTGCCTCAAGCTTGATGAAATTAATTAGGTTTTGTGTGGGTCGCCGCCCAGCCGGTCCCTCACCAGCCAGCTGTCGTGTCCCCTACCCGGTCGTCTCTGTCATCAGTGCCCTTCTCTCTGCGTCGGTTGATCGGGCTGTGTGCGCAGATCGGGGTCAGCCGGGTGGGGTGTGCTGATGTGGAAGCGATAGCGGACCGGCGCGGCGCCGCACGTGCTGAGGGCGACAACTGAGGCGGCGCCAGAGATAACTGAACCTGGCACAGGGGAGACCAATGGCCACAGTGACGGACACCCCGCGGACAGGCCACTGTTTGGGAGGGCACCTCTACTACGAACACTTACCGGACAGCATTAAAGAGTGTAACTCCGTTGTTGGGACACCCCAGGCCAGCCTGCACCGGCGGGCAGTAAGCCCGTCCCTCCCAGCTTCCAGACCCCCGCTGTATCCCAGCCTCTCTTCAGCCAAAGTCGAAAGCATTGTTTTCTGTTAAGAAATGCAGCTGCTCAGGATTCCTTCAGTTGTCAGCGTGTGCTCTGACGTTTCTCCTTTGTAGCCGTCGTCTGGGTGGACGGCCATTGTTTGCCGCCGGGCGGGCGTGAGACATTAAATCTGCGGGCTGAGGCGGCGGCAGGGAGGGGCAGGGGTCTAGCCGCGTATGAGTTGTGGCAGCGCTAATGTCTGCCCGCCGCCTCTGCAGAGCTCACTGTTTATAGAGCGATGAATGGCCGCCGCTCGGCGCAGCTCTGCTAATGTTAGCACTAACGCGGCGCGCCAGTGTTCATCGTTAGCGCTCGCCCGCCGCGGTCTGCATGGCTTCAACTCAATGGATTAGGAAGGTCATCTGTTATAGCGTTTTGTGCATATGCATCATCTGTAGTGAGTGTTTACGGTGTGGATGAAGTGAAAGACTAGTTTAGATGAATTGTCATGTTAAAATAATTTGGTAATTGTATTAGAATTGCATCCAGTTTATTAAATTATCCAGCAGTTTTTTGGGCTTTCACTCTGACCCGCGTTCTTTGCGAGCTGATTTCCCGTGTGAGATCCGATGACTGCAGACTCTGACCACTTCACCTTCTGCCCCCAGTCTCCTTCACCGACTCGGTGGGCAACACCTCCGTCTCCACCACGTCAGACAACGAGCGGCAGCTCTTCATCGAACAGTCGGGCGGCCTGCCGCCGCCCTACAACTTCAGCAAGCTGGCCGAGCTGGAGGAGCCGCTGCCGGCGCCCTTCGTGCACCCGTTTAGTACCAACGACCTCGGGTCCGGTCACTACGTGGCCGGCCTCTCACCCACCGACGACAGCTTTTACAGGGCGACCAAAATGTAGAGGGCGCTAGTGTAGGGGCCGAACTTTCAGACAGGTGAAGACGATGGTCTCTGTCAGGCCCTGGAACTCGTGATTGAACGGACGCCGACTGTACAAAACAGGGGAGTGGTGCCGTTTCCCGCCATTGAACGTGAAACTCGGTGAACGGTGGCGCCAGTGATTGATATCCATGAGCTCCGGAAGTGAGTCGCCGTGACGTCACTCGCTGCGCGGGGATGACGTCAGCTGCGGTCAGCTCGTGCCTCAGTGGTGGTGAGCGGTGCGACCGCAGACGAACCGCAGCTCTCTGAAGAGGTGGTAGCCTGGGGGGGGGCTTCAGTGCGACGCCAACACGCGCCGCGCCTACTCACACTTCACACGAAGCCGGCACTCACTGACAGGCGCCGTGTAACCCGAGGTCACACCACCGCTGTACATGAGTGCCGTGAGGTGATTGTCCAGTCATACGAGGTCTTGTGATACAGTTTGTACGTAGCTGGGCCGAGGAGTCTGGAACTGGAGAGCTCCTCGTCACTTCTCCCTTGGTTTGAAGTAACAATTGTGCATAGCTTACGATATTGTTTAAGAAATGACGTCACGGGGCGATGTGTGAATAATTGTTCAGCGGTGGCTGCACGACGTTTGCAAGGAGGAAGTTTTTGTGTCTCTACTTACCCCCTAGGATTTCACTTGGAAAGTTACATAAAAACCTACAATCCGGCGCCTGCAGATTTGGCTATGTCCCACCTGAATGCTTTTGATGGGCCACAGCTTCTCATCCCATATCCAGCCTGTCTAGAGACGCATTGTTCTGGTTATTCACTATTTCTCGTAAACATCCGCCAGTCGACGCCGGTCTGTATGATTTTGTCTCATTTCTAGTCGGCACCGTTTCGTGCCTGCGGCGAATCAACTCCCTGCCTCCAGCTGTGTGTGGTGCACAAAGCGGAGCCGGCGCGTTAGGCGGAGCCCGCTGACCTAGCGGAGACCGCCGGAATCGCGCTATCTGACGACCACTGGTGCTGTTGTGAGGTTGGGGTCAGTTTAAGAGGTGCGCGTGAAGTTTTGAGTTCTTAGAAAAATATGTCAAGTGCGTGAGATGTGTGTAAGCGCATTAATTTTGAGTTTGGTAAACGGAGAAGCGCAGAGCGCAACTGAATTGTAGCGGACTCGCTCCTCGGAATGTGATTTCGCTTTTACGTGAAGCCAGGAGACTGTTTTCCTGAATCTGCCGCTATTTTTAGTTGCCTCTTAGACGGCTAAAGACACTAGAGCTGCTGTAGAACGGCCATGGGTGTTTGCGCCATTGACTATAGCATGCCGATTATGAACGTAGATTCGTTTTCACCAAACGGGAAAACAACAAGAACGTAGTATTTATTCCACGTAGAAGCGTAGTTCTGAGCGTATAAGTTGTACTAGTCCGGTCGTACCTTTTATGTCGCAGTCACCTGAAGTGTATATAGACGGAGCAGAGGCGTCAGTGTGGGTGTCTGTGTCCGTTATTTTAGTTGTGTCATCTACGAAAGACGCCGCACTATGTTTGTGTATGATACCTGATTCATCTCGCCCGCACCTGTAACTGCACCGTGTTTTGATTTCAGTGCCATGGTTGGTTGCCCTGCTGTTATTGGCCTCTGTAAGGCCTTGTGAGTGTAGCTTACGAGGGTGCTTCACATGCAGTGGGTACCTTTTGCCGATGCCGGGCAATGGAAGGCTATCCTTCATACATCTATGTGGGCACAACATGAGGAAGTCGGGATGCAAACCAGCAACGCGTATTTGTAATGTGTTCTGAGTGTCTCTTATAAGCTTCATGCAAGTTGATGTATAGAGCTCAGCGCATGGTAGTAGTTTATCAATGCAGAACTATAGTTTCGCAATACATTTAGACGCCCTTTCTTTGGATCAGGACAGCAGGGTTTGGGTTTACGACGCAGTAATATTCGATGTTCTTTGTGGGTATGTTAAGTCGTTAAATTGAATGGCACATTTATGGGATTTCAAATGAGATACGTCGAAACAAAGTAAGAAAGCAGGTATCTGTTCCGCAGCCTCTACATTGACATTTCTAAAAAATCATAAGAAATATGACAAACTCCTGGAGCAGAACAAACCATTTGTCAAGCATTGTCAGTTTTCAAAACTGCATGTGGGAGAAGAAACCGCTCTGACAGCGAAAATTCGCCTTTGAAAGAATTGCGGCCGCCTCCGCACACATCAGTGTCCTATCCTCAGTAACTATAATAGCCTCAACACGGTCAGTATTCTCAACGAAATATGATGCGCTCTATACCCTTAACGACAATACTAATGAATGAAAAGCTGGCAATCGATTCAGTTTAAACCACCAGGAAACAAGAAGCCGAAGCGACCAGCACCCACCAGGTGTGCGCACCGGGTGCATTTTCCGGCCGGGAAGCGGCGCTGACCCCAGGCTGGGTGGGAACAGTGGGAGGTGCCGGAAGCTACTGTGGTTCCCCAGCTTCCAGACAAAACAGCGCCGGGTGCCAGCGCCGCCTGAGTCACGGGACGATGAGGTGAGAGGTGCCGTAGCGGCGGAACCGATGCACGAGACAGCCCCGACACAGTGGGGCAACGGGGCGGTATAAACTGCTGCCCGCATGAGCACACGGTGGGTAAATATTTGTGACCACCCACCGCAAATGTGCGACAGATTTCAGAAATCAGGTGCTTTTGACTTTGTGACATGTTCGGGTATCCTTAGAGCAAATACCCAGAATTTTAAAGGAAATTTTTTTCAATGTAGGTGTTCTTAGCCAGCGCAAAAAGGGTCGGGCAAACTTCATGCTTATTCGCACCGTTCTGACATAAATGCCTAACTTACATGCAAAGTAACTGACTGGGAATTTTTTCCATTTGCTACTTCAGGATCAAGAACATGCATTTACTAAGCCGCCAGCTTGTTTACTGCCGGACAAGGATGTGAATTTATATCTCTTTTCAGGTGCTCGTGCACCCCTCATGAAAGGCCGAGTTAATATCAAAATTATCTTTTGATTTGTATTGTTTTTTGAGGACTTGATATTTCCTAATCTAAAAAGGTACCACATGTCCTAATGCCCTGAATGTTGTCATCTTTGCGCTTGGTATACGAACCTCAATATGCTCTCGTGAGTGGAAATATTCGTGTTACATATGTAGAATAATTGTCCATGTTACGTTTGATCGTAACTTCAGGGCCTCGACTGACACATGTGATCTAACCTGTAGATTTACCGGCTCATTGGCTAAAAGAAGAGATTTGCCAACGGAACGTGAAAGCGAGCCCTATCTCGCGCCAACAATGATCTCACTCACAACTTTGAGAACCCCTGGTAGCACAATTTTGAGTATGTTTCCTGTCCCAGCGTAGCATTACCAGCCGCTCCCTGATCGTGACAGCCTGTCCCGGACCGTCGTTTTTCTTCGGGCCCATAAAACCAGCCCGACATTACGCCCCCAGCGTTCACACGTCTTCCACCAGCTGGGGCGGTCGTTCACCAGCCCACGAGGCCGTAACGCATTTATAGCAGGACAGAGATTCGCGACTTGGAACAGGTCGTAAACGACACTGTAAATTCGGCGGGGAGGTTGTTACAGAAGCAACAGCTCTGTGCTGAACCCATATACGGCTCCAGAGGCAATACAATGAGCACGGTCAGTTTGGACACCTTCCGATACACGCCATTTCTTGGGCCCAGCACTGGTCACCCCATTTCCCTGGTGATTGCACCCTTAGACTTGGCTCGGAATATAGAGTTCCTTTATCAAATTCGGGCAGCGCCCCGCGAACAGCGGGGTAACGGGAGGCAGACAGTCCGACGAGGCTGGGAAACCGAGCAGCATGACATGAGGGTGGGAGGAGGGCCAGGATCTCTAAACTTTGGGTCTCCCATGAGCTTTGTATGAGCTTTCTATCACCGTGACAGTGCTTCCCCGCCCATGAACCTCCGCGGAGTCGAGAAGTGATCTCCGGTCTTGGTGGGAGACTAACATCTGGCTGAGTCGCTCAGCCGTCTCCACATATTTTCTGCATACTAATGGGTAAAATTTGATAATGTGTCCGTAATTAGTAAACCCGTCCGGCCCTCGGCAAAATGTCGAAACATTAGTACAAGCTGCCTTTATCCGAGGACAGCCTTCCCTGGGTATGTTCATGGGAAGCAGTAACGTCAGCCGCTGTCGATCGGGGACGGGCTGGGTGGGGAGTGCGCCCAGTGACTCACGCGCCACCATAAAACTCCAGCGGGCCGGACGGACACATGGAACGTCGGCTGAACGTGCTGGAAGTGAACAATCCCACGGCGCTTCATGGACGCAAACCGGTCGCCGCAACACGTCGTCGGCGATGCCGGAGTGGGAGCTCTGCAGGACGGGTGATTGCAGGCTCGCCCGCCTAATTCACACGGCGAAGTGCTTAGGTGTGAACAATTTATTAATGCTTCGAGGGCCGGACCCATATTCACTCACTTCAGAATATTCAATACCGAGGGCCAATGCCAAATTATCAAGCATTGTCGGCGTTCAAACCAATACAACAGGATTCCAGAATTTCGCCTAAAGAGATGAGGTTTGCTACACACAAAAATATCCGAGGATGTAGATAATTTCCATCTGGGAGTCGATGTCTGTTGACCGACGTTGTAGGAGCCGAAACGGTCTAAGCGTGGAGACTACAATGTTGACAGCAATGTTGGCAGATTATACCGCAGATTCCACAAGGTGGGAATAGGTCCAAAATTTCACATCTCAACACAACAGATTTTCATTTGACTCCAGAATGTCAAATTTTCCCAATGGCGTAGGTATCAATGGATCCATTCCTCAATCAAACTTCGAATGCGACCCAGTTACACCCAGCAATCACTGACGAGAGGGTGTATGCGCTAGTAATGCATAAATGTAGCTGCTGCACCCTGTGGCAGCTTCTCCTTCATTGAATATAATTAATATGGAAAATACCTCCAGTCTAATCTAAATTGTTTGCATATAATGTAGCTACTAAAGCCTGCACTGAGCAGGAAACCACGCACAAAGTTTATGACCTCCCGCTTCAAAGCTGCGGGATATATCCATTCATCTACTAAATTCATCTATCAAATTTTGACCAAACAGTTACGTGTTTGCACGCACTAACGAATCTCATTTCGTCACGCATGAGTGCATAAGGCCAGTAACTCTGCAGTTATTTCCACTCAATACAGCAACTGACACAAATATCCTTAGACGTTGTGACGATTTTCGCAATATCGTGTTCAATTTCTCCCTCCTCTTGGCCTTAAAGTTTGACATGTGACAAAACTGATGTAAGGGCCATTTTGCGAAACGATTGACCACGTATAGGACCTGGCCGCGGGCGGGTTGTACAGGTGGAACAAGCCATATAAAGCCAGCGCAGATGGTGAAACTGAGTGTCAGCAGACTGAAGAGCGCAGGCACCGGAGCTGAGTTCCCACAGATGGGGGCAGGTATCGGAACAAACGCGGACAGGTGGCGCTGGTGTCGGGACCGTTCACAGGCAGGCGTGCGGCACAGGGTATCGCCCTGTGCGTCTCTTCGAAAACCCCTCAGCAGCCTACGTGGGCGCAGCAGAGTATTGCCGGGAGTCTGAGCTGTTCATTTCAATGTCGTCAGGGGTATGGTCTGGTTGCGGACACGATTATGAGGGTATCAGTTTACGGACAGAGGGCGCAGTCATCGGTGCGTCATTAACAACGCAAGCGTTACAAAGCGACTGCCGACGGATATCCTCTGCTTAAATGATCGTAGGTCTTGGCTTGTTGGCCAATCGTTCTTGGGCACCTGTGTTCTGATAGATATTTACGGTACGGCTCCCCTTCACGCATTTCCCAGAGGTGCGCTGATGAGCAGCACCAACACGTGCAGATTCAGACGTAAGACTATCGGCTTCAGAAGCTTTAGTTTTCGAACGGAACCTTTCCCTGCAGGGGGCTGCACGTGCACTAGCTTAACTCTGCATGTCACTATCTTTTCCAAAATTTGCAGAAGCAACTGAGAACAAAAGGCTAGGACAGAAGTTTATACCAAATGTTGTCGATCACGCCAGATAATGCAAGAATGAGTGCCTTAAAAACAACCAAACACTTCGGCATCTTGTATGGACTCTGTTAAAATCGATATATCTGATGTGTAGATGGCCATTGTGGGACTCATTGCTCTAATCCGATAGATCCCAGACCTGCACGAGGTCACTGCACTCTTGCGCCCCCGGAACACTGCTTCGCCATAGCCCAACGTTCCGTTTCGTCTGAATAGCAAATAACCGCACCAGTCATGGAGTGTATTTGATGGACTCCTAATAGACCTTCAATTAAAAAATCGTGTCCAAAACAAAACAACGAAAATCATAAAAGTTGGTCTAAAATGCGATTCACCGCACAGTCTCCAGTGGCGCTGACCGGCAGCGCAGTTGCCATTGTTCTCCGCGGCGCGGCGCTATTGGTCGGGTTCTTTCCTAGATGGGGTGGCCAGCACTAGTTCTCGTAGACCCAGGAGCGGCCGGCGGGCGTCCAGTTGTTGAGCTCGCTCTCGTTGAACCAGAGGGCGATCTCCTTCTCGGCGGACTTGACCGCGTCGGAGCCGTGCACGATGTTGCTGTGGAGGCAGAGGCAAACGCGGGGTTACATGGATGAAGGTGCCGTCAGCCAGCTACCAGCCGGCGCCGCGTCTCCTCCACGGGCCGGACAGAGGGATGAAGAGACAGATGGAAGTCGAGATGGTCTACAGCCTCCCCCGCGCCGCTTACATGCCCCAGGAATGTACTATGTAACAGGGACACGATCAGAACCCACTTGCTCCCACAATAAAATCTAGCACTCGATGGCGGTAATTGGAATGCAGCAATAGACCCGGTCAAGTTCTAATTTAATTTGATTATTTCATTCGTACGAGTCACAATGTGGCTCGACCCCATTTTCCACCCAAACATTCTCCGATTTCAGACCCAGCGGGAAGATTCAGACAATTCCTCGCCATAATGGGGCGACGGTGATGAGCCCAAATCTGTACTTAGTGGCTCTGGAGCTGGTACTTTCCCGTCTGCGGGTACTTATTTGTCCCCCCTCACCTTTCGGCCTGTGGCGATAATCTCGACCACAAAAATCGGTGCAAAATGCCAACCCAAAAGATGCTGAAGATATCAAACTATTACAAATATAAGAAAGAATAGTCTAAAAAATAATATTTCAAAATTGATTGATGAATCTTCGACCTAATTTCTCATAGGTTTGACCGTCATTAATGGCTTATTTTATGCAGCAATAAAATGAAATATTTCCATGAATCACTTTCAACATAATGATTACCACAAACCGATGACTTAAGGTGTGCTATGAGTCATCAGGCAGCAGCCAAGGAGCAACTAGTGCAAAGTTGAACGTTAAGAGCTAAATTCGCAAGTGAAAAGACCGCAACTTTAGGACTGAGCGAATCTCCGAACTAGCATGCAGACTTCCACCATCTTTCACATATTTTGGCGGCAGTCTGCGCGTCGCCATTACATCTCCCCCAGCCCGCGGGTCGGATGCCTCGGATTAACGGTATGGCACTCTCGTGACCCAGCCGCCCGCGCAGCCACGTCACAATCCGTTAGGAAGCTCACGTGAGCACAACGGACGGCGGCCAGTGCAGATCGTTTTCCGATGGATCGATACAGAGGACCTCCGATCACTGCGGCCGCCTCTCCGCACCAAACCCAGGAGCGGGACAAAACTATTATGAGCGGGTTACTGGGACGCAACTCACGTTTGGCTGCTCGGGACAAAGCCAGCATGTGAAACAGGCTGCCATTGGGTGGGGACTGAGAAGTTTCCTACACCGATCCACGTCTGCGAACAGTCTCGCTGGCAGTGTTCCAGCGGCACTGCGGCGGCGGCGGTGGTCAGTCCCAGGGCGTGTGTGACCAGCGCTGGCACAAGACCACGCGGACGCACCCTCTGACGTAGCACACTGGCACACTCACAGAGCCCCGCCCCACCCTGGCTGTGGGTGCCTCTCCAAAAACTTCCGACCAAGCGTACCAGTCAGCCGAGGTTTTTACCGGCATCACAGCGGTAACACGAGTTTTTCTAGTAAGTCAAAACCAGCACTAACTCGGGCCTCATCAGCTGGACACTTCCTGTGCAGCATGGAAATAGTGCAGCTAACAAAACCTGACGTTGGCACCGTCCGTGCCAACACCGCTCCGCTTGAACGCGCTGGTGCGCACAGACTTACCGGCCGACCTGGACGGCGAAGTCTCCCGGATGGTGCCCGGCTTGCTGTCCTGAGGCTTGGTCTCGCCCAGCATGACGCGGCCGGTCTTGACGGCGTCCAGACCCTCCCAGACCATCGGCACCACCGGCCCAGAGGCCATGTACTGCACGAGGCCGGGGAAGAACGGACGCTCGGCCAGGTCCTCGTAGTGCACCTTCAGGTGGTCCACCGACGCCTGCGGAGACCGGCCAGAGAGAATAGGTTTCAGAGGTGTCTTGGAAGGATTAGTGGTTTGGGGGGATCAGTGACCTTACTGTCCACTGAGACAAACTTCATACACCGACTTACCCAGGATACATGAGCAGCTTTAGCACGCTCGATTTACGTACCAGCCCAGGGAACGGACTGATCGACTCATGTGACCTGGAGTCCCGAAGGCACCCTCCCGCTTACATGAGTCGATACGTCCGTTCCCGTGCTTGGTACGTAAATAGAGCGTACGGAGGCTGACATGTATCCGAGGTAATTGATGCTGTTCCTATCGACCAAGGTGTGCAAAACCATCAAGACCATTGCACACTTTAAGTACATTAACAGAGTTTGTTATGCAAGTAGTACAGGGGGCTAGATAATTTTCTCAAATTTATTACTGAAGAAAATAAGGGTACCCGTTCCTTCTTGCATTGTTTTATCAGTTTTTGAAACCTATGAAATACTAAAGCAGCAAATTTAAAAAAAACCACCAGTTCAGTTTACCGAACCAAACTACCCTCTAGTAATCTCCTAAGCTCGTATTATGTTTAACACGCGCAGTCGGGAGGGATGCGGCATCAACACAGTCAAGAAAGGTCCTAAGGATTTCGCCCCTCCGAAAAATACAAAACCAAAAGGTTTCGGGAAAAACGCCCGCCTGGAATTTTGTACGGGTGCAATAATGATATATATCATGTTATACTTTCAATGACCTTGGCCAAAATCAAGATCAAATTAGGACATACAAATTAAATCTGGGTCATGTTGGGCACTTTTAGGAAAAATCCCGTGATAATGAGGAAAACGTCACGAATACACTGAGCAAACTAATGTGATTGAGGTGAGGCCTTATACAAAGTGCTCAGAAATTTAGAGGCGAGGATCGCACAAGGAAATTGACCTATGTCACAATATTGTTACCTTAGTGTATACTATTACTTAGCTATAGTGACCACTGGGCAGAAACTGAGGGTTTGACCTTGGCCCATGACCCTAACGAAAACGTATGGTCGGAAGAATCGGGGCCAATGAACTTGCAAATACTGGACCCTGGACTTCACGTGAGGTGACTACCATGTCATCCTGATTTTATGACGTTACAACGCCATCCATCGGTCCACAATGCTGGTGGATTTTGACGACTTCATGATACAAGCCAGATTCTAAAGCCTAGTTTGTAAAATATTAGTAACATATTTCGTAATTCTTTCAACAATCGACTTGGTTATCAGTTCCCACAAGTATGGCCAAGTAGCCTTTTCCGGCTGCAACCAGTTCTCCAGCCACCTCGGAATATAAATGTCTGGCGGGGGAGGGGGACTTTACTCTGCACCACTCATGCACTTATGGTGGAGGGTTTCCGGCCAAAAGTGGCGCCCCTGGGCCGGATACGCCCCCCGATTGGCAATCCTGGATCCACCTAAGGTATGGGGGATGAATGAACGTTTATAACATGGGAGGGGGATAAAAAGTAGGCGGGGATAGGTGCGTTTTTCTCCCAATGTATTGCAGATTGGTGCGAATTTTTGGTGGCTGGCGGTGCGAATTGGTGGGAGAGTTCTAGATGGCTGGTGCTACTCGTCTGGCCTGCTGCCATACTTTGCAGACTGGCCTGTCTCCAACGGCACTCGCACTGACGAGATCTCGTCGAAAATGCCATACTTTGCAAACTGGCTGCTGTACGCGAGTTTCTATTGCTCTGGTATGTGGAGGGTCGTAAGTAAGTCGAGTTCGGATCGGATGCACAGTTTTATTTCATTTCTGGGCGTCTCGTTTAAAATGGAGTAAATAAAACTTGTATCAACCAAAAATTATCCCACCCCCATTGGTGGAGTCTGCTCCAGCAACCAAATTTCTGCCCCAATTGGGGCAGGCTTTTGGATGCCCCAACCGCCTCGTCAAGTCTCCTGCCACGTTCTGCAGACTGGGTTGGGACCACCTCTAAAATGGAGAGTAGCAATAGCCAGAAACTTAAAATTTCTTGTAATATTTTTCAATTTACATCACTTTCACTTTGCACAGTGTAGTTTTCCCAATGTGTTCCAATGGAGCAAACTTGAATTTAGAGACAATAAATTAAAAACATCCTTAACAAACATTTAAAAGTGTGCAATGGGTGCACATACATATAACTATCCAACTGCATAAAATGTGTAAAATCACAAAAAAGGAAGCTCATGCTTAACTATAGAGTGTTCCTTCATGTTTTAGCTATGAAATAAGACACAAATCAAAGTATAACATGCATTTCCACGACCTTAATCAAAATTTAACCAGTAACTACTGCATCAACACATCCACACTCTCTGAACCAATAATTCAAAAGGGAGTTGTGTGATGTTAGGTGTAGAAAATATGGGTAAAAATAAAAGAGAAATTCACAAGATGTTAGGTTTAAAAATATGTTAGGTGATGCATGATGTTAGGTGTAGAAAAAGGTAGAAATCAAAAAAGAGAAATTCACTAGTTTGAACCTAACCTAACCTAACCATGTCTCAATTTAGGGAGCCGACCTGCTGTGCACACCGAGCCGAAATTTGGTACACTTCCATTAGTGCTTTACCTCTGGTACAAAGGCACCAATCGTCAGTCAGCTGATGATTTACATAAGCTGACTGATGATCAGCTGCCATTGTCTTTCGTCAATTCCGGTGTTTTGTTTATTTACGGTGATGGACGGCGGGTGATTACGATGTTCAGGTTAAGTAAGTGTTGAAAATCGGGGTTTAAGTGGGAGTGGCACTACAGGACAAGTGTCTTGGAATTCTGATGTAATGGAAAGAGGGTGTCTTGCTGATTCTGAAAATGCATCATTTCTTTAGAAAATATTTCAGGAAAATGGATGTCTTACTTAAAGTTAGCCATGCAATGTTATTTGTACTTAATTATCCCTGATGGACACCACTCCCCGCTGAAACATGATCACTCAATGTACTGTTCAATCCATTTGATAAGCTGTGTCCATATTGTTGTATCTGAGTGTAGTGAGAAAATCAGTTAGGAAACCGCTTCAAATGGGTTAAAAATATTTGTTTAAGTGATTGACACTTTTCTCCCTGGGACGTCAAGACTGGTCTCACAAAACACTGCAAGAAAAATTAGCCAGTTTAAAATCAGCCATTAGAGCTCCAAAACTAGAGACTAGGATACACTTCCTAAGGAGAAGCTGCCGCTCTAGCTTGAAAATTGTTATCTCCACATGCAAGCTACAGGAATAAAAAGCAGCGTCTTGTCAGGTTTGATACACTTTGACTTACCGTCATGAACTTCATTGCGACGAGCTTGAAACCTTTCTGCTCAAAGCGTTTGATGATCTCTCCCACAAGTCCTCGTTGAACGCCATCAGGCTTGACCATAATGAAGGTGCGCTCGGTGGTAGACATTTTTATTGCTTCTTTGGTTGCTTTACAAATTTAAGGAACGGGGGGCGCCGCACCTCGTTCCGTGAACACAGGAAGCGAAAGAAGGAACCGGCGAAGGGCTCAGGATTTCGTAACTGCTCAGTTATCCATAACAAAATATATTGCGTCAGCAAAAAATCAATTCACTTTGAAAGGTAAGCCTTCAGCCAAAAATAATTTTTAAGTTGAATATAGACTAAATTTCTTAGTTAAGTATTTTCATATCAAAAATTGTTTTTTCTAACTAACACTACTACCCTGATTTTAAATGACGTCACTAAACTTTAATTATTCATTTTCGAATTGGACTAAAGCCGTTTCCGTCTACGAACAAATAAGTCTTGGGCTAATGTTCTTATTAATAATTTCTGTGAAAATATCCTATATAAGTCAAGTGTAAGATTCAAAAATTAAGATTAACTCCCCAAAAATACTAAATTTTATCAAATAAAACTAATACCTGCCACTAGAGAAGCAAACATGGTAGTAAAGAACGGGAGCACACATTGTGATAAACAAAGAAAATATGACTAAAATCAAGGCCTGAGATAAAACGAAGGCTAACGAGTGTTCATATTTGGTCTCCTCTCGGGTCCCCGAAAATAGACAAATTAAGAAGACACACACGTCGCCACCGACCAAAGGAAAGGGTGGATGGCAGTGACGGCGCTTGCACATTATGACAGCCTAGGCACGATGGCACGATTGGCTTAGAGGTATGGACGCCGCCCAGGCTTTTTGCCTGATAATGGACAGGGGCGGCTCCAGCAGGTCGGCTGGAGAGGGCGGCAAGCTCAAGTCGATGAACAAACAAAAAACATTTTTCGGTGGATCGTGGAAACGGTTATGCGGCAGTGTATGAAGGTACAAGGCAATATTCAAGAAGGATAGGTAAGTAGGTAGGTAGGTAAGCCGGGAAGGACCACGATATAGGAGGAGCAAGGAAGGTACTTACTCCGAGAGCTTCCTATTTCAAGGACGGCTTCGGCACTTCATTTTTTATGACGTCCAATTTCTCTGGATACGATCGATTCGTGAACGGATTTTTTAATTTTATCCACCAGATTTTGTGCCATGACTCACGCCCTTCATAAGGGTTTCACAAATTAAATATATTGCTAATAATTGCCAAAAAACTCCCCAGTGTTCCAAATTCCAGGGTGCTAAGTGGAAAGTGACACCCGGGCAAGATGAATTATCCATTCATTTCGGTGTTATTTTTACTGAAACTGCTGCATGCTTTTTCGAGCAGAGCCTTTTTAGCAGTTCAACAATCCTGGTGCTTAAAGGAGATACGCGAAAAAATTATTGTGGTTTCTTGCTATTTTAAAAATCCTGATAACGAAACTATCAATTATTTTTGTATCTTCGGCAAAACTTTGGGAGGCCACTCACTTATTATCGAAATAGGTTAACAGTTTCGATAAAATGCCCATCACTTGCCCATGCCCATACACATCACTTACTTTTCGAAAACTATTTAAAGTTGAAAAATTATGTTTTTAATAATACAAATGTTTGCCCTCCTATATTTGTATTTGAATTAATTTTAAAAAGCTTCAAAAACTCCAAAATGAATAAGTTTGCCCTAAAACGAAAAAACATAATTACTCAAGTCTTCAGCGGTTTCGTACCTCGGGTCTTGAGCCATTTTCTGCTTCCGCCCCAGGATGACAAAACTTTTGCGTCAGATAGGTCACGTGACCCCGGTTTGAGAATTCCTAGGCTTCTGATTGGTTAATTGTGATTTCTTTTAAGCCCTATATTTCTGTTTCAAAAGAGTTTTGGAATGTTGTTTTTCTAAAGTAATTTTTTTCTGGAGTAGCCCAAAGTTCTACATCATTGTTTAGGATAGATATGACCTAATTCTTAGAGAAATTGATAGCATTAGCCATGTGGACGTTATAAACATTGATATGAGGTGTACCGGTAAAGTCGTCTAGAAATGTTGACTTTGAGAGCAATTTTAAGGCATTTGCAGGCCGAATTCGCAAAAATGAGAATAGGACTTCTGAAACAACTTTTGTAACCTTTGATATAGCCAATAAAATTTTTCGCGTATCTCCCTTGAAAGGTATGGTATCAAAATAAATTGGATGACCAAGTATTTCTAAACGTAAAGAAATTGATTAAAGGTTTGGATTGGCTTTCAAAATATTGCTACTTCAGCATTTTCACTCGTGGACTTTATTTTCCAATACGAATTTTACACTCCAGCACCCTGGTGCAATGACAGTTTTGGGACCCTGACCGTCCCGCACTCGAGAATGTAGAAATCCGCGAATACGAGAATGTCAATAAAGGAATCAGCTGTTGTCAAGGTCATAAGAAGTGGCAGTGCACGTGCTACAAATGCTGCATGAAAGAGCTGCTTATTTGTGCCTAATATGCTGATTTAACGAGTCAGTACTCGCGTCCGAATGAATGAGGTGTTAGAGATGTCAATCAAAAAGCACACGTTAGATTGCCGCGGGGTTAGGCAGATTCAGCTGAATCGCGAAGTGCCTCATCTCGCATTTGTTGACGGTAGGAGCTGGGAGCTTGGATTGCCAGTGATGCAAATAATCGGCTCTTTGCCCCAGTGATCCGAAAAAGAATATTCTCTGTCTGTACCTTAAACATCGAGTCAAATTACCTATATTTATTCGACATAAAATGCATACCTACTTCGACATTTAAAAGTGGCTAGGCAGTGTCTAATGCGCCTCTATGGAAGCGCCGTCACTGGTGGATGGCAACCAATCTCTCTCTATTACATTGCCAATATCGCAACCGTTTGGTGACGAAAAATGCTTCCCTGGATACAAAAACTCGCCGGACTCGGGCTCCTTATCACTTTTTTCACATGGCTTTCCGATTGTTTTCATATTTTACCGAAATTGGGGAATTTTTCGAAGAAAAATGGAGGATCTTCCCTCTATAGCCTCTCTTGTCTTATGTGTATACCAGGACGTATGGCGCAAATGACCCTTCCCACTGAAAAAGTTCAGCGCGCCCACTGAAAGGTCCTGGCGTCCCCCTAAAGCATGAGGAATTAGCTTAGCCCCCTCCCGCCCAAAATGCGAATAGTTATCGCTGCATCGGTAAGGATTTAGCGTCCTCTGATAGGTTGCGCCTTCCAGAAGTGGTGCCCGCTCTGGTCCAAGTGGCATCTCTCCCCCCCACCCGATGGTGTACCTCCGAGTGCGAGGACCCTCCTCTGCTTGCGCCTCTGCGCCCATGCCCGACCTCTGGCCTCGGTGCCGAGACCCGATCCGCTAGCCCTGGATTTCGGGACCAGCAGCTGCGAGTTCAGAGAATATTGTTTGATGCATGCATGAACCACGTGTATATGTATAGCCACAATTTGGGTTTCAACCCGAGGCTTTGCCTGGAATATTTTCGTACCCACCGCTGCCTGGGGTTGACCCCCATCCCGGTGGGGGTGTTGGAACCCCCTCGGTTTTTTCCGGCGGCACGAACAAACGGCGACGCGAAGCGCCGCCGTACTTGACGCATCTTAAGGTGTGTCAAGTGCGTCTTACGTATGTCAGCTTGACGCACAAGGTGACATACATAAGAAATGGGTGAATCTATCGGATTGAAAATCATACCACATAATGGGCCCTCCGAGTTCTCCAAAAGGAATTCCGTTATCTTTTATATCGATGACCTAGGGTCAGTTGCGGACCTTTCCATCTGAAATGCGTGGGGAAAGCAGGAACTGGGCTGTATTTTTGGTAGAAACTGCTGCGAATTCCTTCATATTCTCTAAATCGTTGTATCCTGGTCCCCTTTCCAGCTGCATGCTGCAATTTTTGACCTGTGAATTTTGAAGGTCATCTGGGGCTACTTAAGCAGGTTTCAGGCTTGGGTCAATAACTGTGCAGGAAATGACGATAAAACTTTATTTTAATATCATTATGTTTAGATTGCTATTGCGAGTCGATTGATGTGCATATTGGCTATGTTAGGATGGATAGTGACCTTGACCTGACATTAGGTCAGGTTATTTTTATGTTTTGACCTAGTATAGCCATATTATACATCATTCGTTTCGCCGTAACGGGAGGAAGCGAATAGTGCCTAAAAATAACTCGAGTTCCACTCTGCCAGACGCTAGAGCCCGGAAACACTTCTCTGACATGCCACCTTTGACCTGTCATGACTTCAATATTGACATGAGCCAAAAAGTGGCCTATGAAGCTTCATCACGAATTTGCATGAGCTATCCAACAGCTTCGTGTTTTTCGCTATCCCGCATAGGAGCCGAGTTCGAGGGGGGGCGGGCATTTGAACAAACACCCCCACCAGGGCGAAGGTGACTCGGAAGCCCAACGTCAAGAGAAGATCCCCTACGATCTCGAAAACAGTGGTAATGCGAAAACACATCGGAACGGCGCTAAAAGCACTTAACCCTCGCCCCACCGTGGGGCCATCGATGGCCCCCAAGGTTTTTCCGGGATAACAGAAAAACGAAGAGGCGCAGCACCGCGGTTGAGGGCTATACCTCTCACTGCATCATTTTGCCACCATTCCTGAAATTTTTTATCCCGGGTCACCCAAGGTCAGGTCACCAGACGAGGTCAACCAAGGTCACCTCACTTCAACTTTAGAGTTCTGTAAGAGCTACATTTCGAAGTCGATCGATTTGAAACTTCCTACACTTTATGGCCCCTCCAGGGTCTACAAGGTGTATATCCGGGATTTTTCGATTTCGTGCCCTGAGGTCAGGTCACGAGTTGACCTCTCCCATTAAAAAAGCATGGGGAAAAGCTGTCTTATGATCTAAAAGTCACAAAAGCAATTGAAAATGCTCAGCTTGATCAGCAAAGCGTTCTTGGACACCCTTTCACGGATTCCAGGGGCCATATATGCCCTTTGACTTCTCCAAGGTCATCCAAGGTCACCAGGGGTCAAAAACAGTATTTTGACAATAACTTTTGACCTGTATAAGCTAGAGCGCTGAAACAAACACCATCGTATTTTTCTCGTCATAGGCTTTCATTTGATATACGGCAAGGTCACTTTCTGACCTTTCGTGACCTCAGGTCATCTTAGGTCACGAGGTGACCTTTGGAGGTCAAACCACTGGCGGGAGGTCTTTACGTTTCACATAGCGGAAAAAGTACTGACAATTTCCTATCAAATGTACTTTACCAGACCTCAATAGCTCTAATGGCATAAGAGTTATGCCCAGTTTGCTTAAGCATTGCATATTTGAGTGAAAATAGCCGATCTTGACCTAATTTGACCTCTGGAGGTCAAACCATTGACCTGAGCACTAAAACATGTGAAGTAATTTCTTATTGAATTCACGCGAGCTTTCTAGTGCACTTTGCAGATTTGCGCTAACGCCCATATTTTCGGAGTTAGAGGGGGCCATCGATGGCCCCCGGTGGGGCGAAGGTGGCGCTATACCCCAGATGGGGCGCGGGTTAACCGTCTCCCACCTTTGAACCCGTTGACCCGTGGCGTTGCAGGATGACAAGGAGTCAAACTCAGGCCAATTTAGAGAGTCCCTTAACCCAGGCCCCATCGGAGCCATTGATGGCCTGCCCTCTAACTCCGAAAATATGGGGCTTTTAGCGCAAATCTGCGTTGGAAAGCTCGTGTGAATTCGGTATGATTTTGAATTTTACGCTATAATGCTCAGGCTAATGGTTTGACCTGCAGAGGTCACGTTGGGTCACGATAGGCTATTTCCACTAAAATATGCAATGCCTAAGAAACCTGAACATAGCTCTTATACCACTAGAGCTACTGACAGGGATGTGGATTCATATCTCTTGTTTGGGGTGCCTGGGCACCCCCAATGAAACGTTGAACTGGGTTTAAAAATTCCTTTAAATGTAATTGTTTATCATTTTCAGGACTTCGAACTAGTTTTATTTGCTTCAGCAGGCCTGTGTGAGGGCCAAAACAAAGATAATATCCTGCTATCTATTTTTGCGTGATGATTGTTGGCATTCTTTCCGATTTGGGCACCACCAATGATTTTCGGAAATCCACGCCCCTGACTATTGGGATCTGGTAAAGTACAGTTGATAGGAAAATTCCAGGGCTTTCCCCGCTATGGGGAACATAATGACCTCTTGTCCATGGTTTCACCTTGAGAGGGCACCATTTGACCTAACATGACCCGAGGTTACTGAAGGTCATGAAATGGCCTTCCCGTATATTAAATGAAAACCAGTGACGAGACATACATGATGCCGTTTAATTCAGTGCTCTTGCTTATCCTTAAAATATTGTTTTTGACCCCTGGTGACCTGTGATGACCTCAGATAAGTCAAAAGTAACATATTGCCCCTGGAATCCGTGTAAGGGTCATCAAGAATACTTTCTTGAGAAATCTGAGTATTTGCAATAATTTTTGTGAGTTAGATTTTAAGAGCTTTTCCCTGTTTTTCTATGGGAGATCACCGTGTGACCTCGCCTAAGGTCACCAAATCGAAAAATCCCGGCTTTACATTTTGTAGACCCTGGAGGGGTCATCAAGTGTAGAAAGTGTTAAATCGATCGGCTTAAAAATGTAGCTATGGTAGAGCTCAAAATTTAAGTGAGGTGGCCTGGGTTGACCTCGTCTGGTGGCCTGATCTAGTGTGGCCCAGGGAAAAAATTCAGAGATGGTGGAAAAGTGATGGGGTAAGAGGTAGACACCTCAGCCTTGGTGCTGGACATTCTCATTTTTCTGTTATTCTGCAAAATCTTAGGGGCAGCCAGCGATGCCCCCGGTGGGGCGAGGTTTAAAACTCGGGAACCATTAACACGCTTATTGACGGGGGGGCAGGTATTCACTCCCCCTCGGGTTTTAGAAGATAGAATAAAAACGGTGGTGCATAGCCAGTGGCGGATCCAGGGGGCACAAAAGGCATTCCCCAAACGGAAACATATGCGCAAAACTATGTTGTTTGCCCCCTACCCACAAAGCCGTTGACCTCCTTCTTGCCCCGACTCACTTTTTGGTTTATAAGCAAGGTTTTGGTGATTCAACACTCAACTTCAGACAGAACCAGTCTGCTTCAGTGTAAACATTGGGCCTTGGAGAGCAAAAACAAGCCTCCTGTGGTCACATCTTTCACCCTGTGGCGTTTTTTTTTGCTCATCGACTTTTCGGTTTATTCCGAGAGCATACCGTCCAGTTACCTCATTACAAAACGTTTCACTGATGGAGAAAATAATAAGCCCTCGGAAGGCCTCCTGTAAATTGGGTGCCATAAACCGCAAAGTGTTGTGGGAATGACCGAGGACCCTAAAAGGTGATAAAACAGAGGACAGCAAAAGCGCTAAAAGACGCAGCCTAAAAAGTCAAAGTCCAGAAACTAAGACGTCTAAACCCAAAAAGGCCAAAGAGGCTAAGTCAATGTAAATATAAAGAAAAAAGCATGGAAAGGCCAAAAAAACTTTTTGAGCTTTCTAGGGTTTTGGCGTCTTAGTTTCTGGACTTTGAATTCTTAGGCTGCGTCTTTTGGCGCTTTCTGTCTTCTATTTTGATCACTTTTTAGGGTCCTAGGTAATTCCCACAACACACAAAATGTTTCACCGCGTGGCGTTTTTTTTTTTTCTTCTTTTCGACTTTGGCTTGCTCTCTCCCTAAACCTACCGGCTAGATCCGCGACTTGTTAGGCCTTGCTTGTCACTGGCAATCGGCAAATAATAATTCATATCTGGGTGCTAAATGTGTTCCCATGTTTATCAAAGTCGGAGTAGGTGAGCTTCGAAGCGTCATGTAATAGTGAGAATTTCTACGAAATTTACTTAAAAAAACCAGCACGCTCACTGACGAGATAACCCCACTGAAGGTTCCCCATTCGTCCTTGGACGAAACCGTTCCGCCGCCAGTGCCCAGCGGCATGGCATTCAAACCTTGGATTTTGTGGCAGCCCTCGTGCGGTGGAATTTTGGGCCTCCTCTCAGTGCCGTGGAGGAAAGTGGCTTGCACCACTTCAAGTGGTCTACAAGTGGTCCGTATTTTAAGTAATCTGGTCTGTACATAAGCATAAAAGAGCTAGACTATATGGATCAACGCTGCCTGCAGCCTGCAGCTAATGAAGACAACTGTTCATCTTCATGTTCACTGAATGCATGCTCATTTCTACACTTCGTGGAATAGACGTATAGCCCCTGTTGTAAATTCCTCCGTTTCCTTGATGAGGTGAGAAGCTCTCAATTACAGAAAGGAAGGCAATCCCCTCCTCTTTGTTTCACGGCTGCTTAAAATGCCGAATTGGAATATGGCCTGAGAACCATCGCAATTATCTTATTTTTGATCAGTCGGGTCCATCCTCCAGCAGTTCTAAGAGTAAGTCCAAAAGTCAAACGCTGGACCGCTGCGGAAACAGACCGCCAGGCACCGACCCCACCATCCTTGGCGAGAGGTTTCCCGGAGATGGGCAGAGCGGCACCTGAGAGAAGTCCTCCCCCGTGCAGCGGCTCGCGCGGGACTGCCGTACTTGAAACGCGCGCTGCCGGCGGCGCGGCCGGCGGCTGCCGCGCGGGCAGCGGCCGCGCCGGCCGGCGCCCCTATTGATTTGAACGCGGCCCGCGCGCGAGTGGGAGTGTTTGCTGCCTTGTCTGGTGAAGTGAATTTGTGGTGTGTTGGGGTGCGTGGAGGGAGCTTACGTGCTTGGAGCGTAAAACCGTGAAGAAGGTTCAAACTCTTCAGCCGTCTCAACTCCATCAGCGCGCGCTCCGGTGAGTGATCGTGAGAACTTTCCGCTTGCTTCTCGGAGCAATGACCCCTGCGAGGTGTTCGGCCTTTCTTTGTGCGCTACCCATGACTGGCGTCGGCGCAGCTGCGGCAAGTAGGGACCAGTTTTCGTGCCGAGGGCTTCACGATCCCGGCACCGGCAGTAACCCCGCACATGCTGCCGTTCATGTGATGCCGGTGTGCCGGCACGTGCAGTGCCCGAGGCGTGGCCGCCGCCGCCGCGGCTCCCATCTGGCGTGAGTACGCCGTCTTCGTCGTCGGCGGCGCCCCAGGCTCTCAGGAGCGAGGCGGTGTGTCGCGGCTCCCAACAACATTCCCATCGCGAAGGTGGTCTGTCCTAAGCCGATACCTGGCCACAGTGGCAGGTGTAATGTGGGGGGTGTAGTGGGCTCAAGCCCCCCCCTTCCCCACAAATGTTCCGAGTATTGATAGTAAATGCATAGCCGGAGACTGTTCCAAGGCAATGACGGGGGACGCTCGAGCATTTTGCCCCCCCGAAAAATTAAGTCCTGGATCCGCCACTGCCTGAACATCATATGTAAGTTCTTTTCCGTGGAAAAAGAGGCGAGAGGTTAGAAAGGGTATCAGGTAGAAAGGGCATTAATTTCTAACTTTGTGAAGCTTTCTAAGCATGTTTTCTTCATACAGTTCTGCTTCTCAATGGCCACAAGTTGTTTTTTTCGCGCGCCGGAGTGGCGTTGGCGGTATTTTAGCAAGAAACTGACCCGCGGTGTTCCTGAGCGTTAGGGAGGGTTGTAGCGCGATATACCTAACTGAAACAGCACCACTGGCGGATCCAAGAGGCGCCAAATGGGCCGTGGCCCCCTCCAAAGTCTCAACTAGTATATTTACCCCCTCAAAGGACCAAATTTTAACCGGTCTTCTTTCAAAATACTGTTTTCGGCTATTTTTCTCAATTTAGCCCCCCTCAAAACGTTAGTTTGGCCCCCTCCAAAAGTTGCTCCTGGATCCGCCAATGAACAGCACCGGTGCTCTTGTTCACCGTTCGTTGTTGACTCCAGCAAGCCTTCAAGACCTTATGATTTGTCCCTGAACAAACGCCCTCTAGTCCAAGATCATTAAAGGAATGTGGCACCTTGGTCGAATCCTGGAATTTAGTGTAATTAGGCGTACTTTTAGTAAACAATAATGAAACCACTCATGATTTCGCTGAAAAAATGTACAATAAGCTCAATATTTGGTTTTTTAAAAATACTCCTTTAGAAAAATAAATAAATATCAGACTGTGGATGATGTCAGGATTTGGCAACCACTACCATACTTGAAACGCTTCAAGGGCTTCGATTGGCTGATGCTCATCGTGACGTCAGCATATGTCGTCACACCAGTAGCTCACAACAATGGCCGCCGGCGACGGGGGCTGAGGGGGCTGGTGTCGGGTAGGTTTTAGCTTTTTCTACGGAAATATCGAGTTCCAAGACAAATGAAATATGGAGTACCGGGTTTTCCGACCTGCTTTACAACTTGGCTATCTCAGTTAAAATCACGTTGTGAAGGTGCCACATTCCCTTTAACACGCGCATTGACTGTGGTCTGAGCCACCTTAGCTTTGACGGGGGCCTAAGATCTCGAAAACCACGCTAAATAGCGCAAAACTGTAAAAGGTTTCGGATAACTCATACAATTATGTATGGAAAACTTTTGAGCCATTTATTGTCAGGTCACACTTAAGGTCACTAGAGGTCAAGCCATTCCACCATAGAGATAACATGTAGATGAAGGTTTTCAGTCATTACATATGAACTAATACATAAAGAGTAAAACAATCTAGACTATTAGAATCCCCACAGCAAGCCAAATTGAATTATATATAATATGACCTTGCTAGGTCAAATTAGGTCAAAGATAGGATTTGACCTGTCTTGAGGTCAGGATTAAGGTCGATATATGTCAAAATGCATATCATTAAAACCGCAAAGATAATGTAAAACTAATGAACTTAGAATTAATGCTCCGCCACCATCAAATATTAAGTTATTCAGTTAAAACCATTTTCCATGGAGAGGCCATGTCTTTACATTTTCCCATGTATTTCCAATGGAGACGTCATGGCTCGTAACTGACCTTAGCTCATCGATATAAAAAATACCGGAATATGTTTTGTAGAATTCCCATTCCCATGTTTTATAGCCCATTATGCGATGAGTTTCAATCTGAAAGGGCCACCCTGTTTTGACTTATGCTGTCTTAAACTTTGAGGTGAGGTCACATGACCTGCACTGGTGACCTGACCTGAGATGACCCAACCTTAAAATGTTGTCTTAAGTTGTAGAAATGATCAGAGAAAAGGTATGACAAGTTGGGTGGCGCTAAGCGCCGCCGTTTTTATTCTTTCCAAAAAAACGAGGGGTGGGTACCCGCCCTTCCACCCGTTAATGCGCGTGTTAAAGAGAAGTCCTAAATACCTATGAATATAGGTATCTAGTAATAACTGTAATACCCACAGTCTACGGAACAACCAAAATTTTGAACATACTCCATAGAAATGCACTGTTACCGTCGTTTGACTTCTAAGGCCTCAGCATGTAGGTGGCTGAGGTCGTTGGACAAGCTCGATGGGAGCTAAACTTTTCACAAACGTGCGAACATGGTTATTCATTCTGGAGTTTGGGCACCGTGTTGAATCAACCGCGATGATATTGACCTTTACAATGATGTTTCTCATGAATCCTCACCTTTTCACCAGAACGTTATACCAGAACCTTCGGTCGATGTAGAGGGTGCTAAACTTCAGGGAGTTCTGCGCCCATATCCGTAGGAGTAGATAGGCATCCGAGTAGTGTGGAAGTGCGTTAGTGCAGCATCCCTGCTGAAAGCGGAAATTTCGGATGAAGCTCGCCATTGTGCTGTGGGCATGAGCGTTGCTTCCTGGGGACGCCCCCTCTCCCCCTTGTGTCTCGAAATCCGGAAATCATGTTTGGTTTCAACGTTTAATTATTAAAAAATAGAACCTTAAAAAAACAATGTGAGATATTTTCCAAAGAGAATGTGACTCACTTGGGGCGAGCGGATCTAGCCATCGTGTGTAATGTGGAGGCCGGCCGCCAGTGCCGCCCGCAGTAGCTACGTCAACCCTGCAACAGTCCTGCTATTGGCCTAGTCTCCATGGAAAAAATGCGGTCCGGATCGGACTGCTGATGGGAGTCGATCACGTGACGTTTCCTCCGCTCTATAGCACGGTCTGTGCTAACGTGCTGGGGAAAATAGCTCCGGATGAACTCGGAGACTCCACAATGTATCCTGATCGATGGTCCTGTCTGGATACGCATTTCGGTCATGGAAACCAAGCTATTGCAAATATTTATGGCGTGATATGCGTGCCAGTCACTTACAGTTAAGATTTAGAGTTTAGACTAAGCAAGTCGAAGCAGCCAGATGAAAAGTGATTCCATCATGGCTTGTTTTAAGGCATTAAAGGGGGTGTGCCACATTTGTGATGGGTTTTGAGCTGATATATCAGTTCCGTTGAGCGGGGTAAGAAACCACTATTGGCATATTTCATTCCACCCAAAGCTCTGTATTAAATATTTGCACAGTTGAAACTTCAAAACAAAGGACCGTAATGCCCTATTTCAAACCAGAAAGAAATCCCTTTCCATCTGGTGGCAAGAATTTAATTGGTCTAAATACCACTGTTTCGCAGGCACAATAGTAAGGCTCATCGCAGTATTGCATGCCACGAGCAGTAACCTTGTGGCTAGACTCATAATTGCGCTCAGTGCTTATGTCAAGCCAGAGTAGAGAGGAAAAGGTGATGCTTTTGTTCTGCGCTATTGAAGATATTATGAAAATGGCGTTTCCTGATTTTCAGACCCATTTCGTCAATAGTCATTTTTAGAATTTTGACGGAGTGATTCACCTTTGAGCGACACATTAAAGGTGTGTAAGGACAACTTTAAAACGAGTGTCCCACTTTTAGAATGGGCTTTGAATTGAGATAATAGTTTCGTGGAGCGTGTCGAAACACTACTATTGGCATGTTTCATTTCAGCAAAAGCTCTCTGTTATATGTACGCACGCCTCAAAGCTCGAAATAAAACCCCCTTTTGCCCCCTAGGCCTTGATTCAAACATTTTCGGGATCCCCGAAATGTGGTAGATCATGCCACGTGATAAATGTTAACAAATGGCATGACTATTTGTGTAATGGGTCTCTGGGGGGGGGGTGGGACGTCCCGTGTAACCCATTATCACGGATGGGATGCTCCGATTAAATGAATCTTGCGGCTAGAATTGTAAAACAAATATCACATTTTATTTAACGCAATGATTTTGTGTTGTGTGGAAGGAATTTGTGTCTCCACGGCCCAAGTGAATGAGTCAGGGGTGATTTGTGGACTTGGGAGTTTTTCTTGTACATCGTTCTCAAATCGTATAACAAAATCGATTCAGGGATATATTGAAAATGTTGGCTCCATCATGATTTCATGTCAAAAATTCTAGTTCAAAGCCTAAGTACGGCCTCAGCAGCACCTGATTTCCCGCGGCCACAGCTGTAAACCGTGTAACTCCTGAATGGAAGTGGTCATTTACTGGATATCAGTTCCGCCCCAGTCGATTGATAAAAAAGGAGACTAGGGTTTGTGTAAGACCTAATGCCCTGACCCTGAAAACGGCTTTGGAAGACGGTTTAAAAATTGATCACACAGATACTGCAGGTGCATGTAAGCAGGGGCGTCCTCGCAGAACTTCCACTGGGGGACCCGGACTGGCGATGACCGTGGGTGGGTGGGGGGGGGTCGATGACAGTGTGGTAAATTTTTTAACGTTTTTGATGCGCTTCATCATCGCCAGAATTGTAAACATGTGTATAGCTCTACGCATGTAATCAGGCTAGAATAAAGAACTTAGGTCGAGACCCAAAATTTTGAAAAGGCGTGCCTGTTGTTTACCAGTTGTGGGGATCGTGTCTGGCTTATTCTCAACGTCCATGCATCTAAAATGAGTGTTGAAAACGCTTGAGATCAAAGAGTCAGAATTAACGACAAATCCGATGAGAAAAGACGGGACCGGGTTTGGCGGGCGGATGCTGCCCTGCCTGGACCGGCGCCGGCGGCGGTGGCCGGTCGTCCCTCGCTCCTCTCTCCCTCTGTCCTCTGAGTACCCCGGTCGGGAGTCGTGAGTCACTGCCGGCTGCTCGGGAAACCGGTACTGCTCAAGGCTGATGACTCCCGCCCCGTGACCGTCACGAAACTCAGCTGCAGCTCAGCGGCCAGTCACGTGACTGCTTTTCTCTCCAGAGTGGGTTCTTAACGGTTTGTTTGGACTTTATTCCCAACGGTTTTGGTGAAAAAATTGTGGGCGAGGATTGTAAGGAGTGGCTGATTTTCCATTTTATATATCGCGATGTGTTCGAGGGCAAACGAGAGATTATATCAAGAAAAACTTAACATTCTTTTAGACTGTAGGCATTTTACTGTCTTTTTCTTCCTTAACATCGGATTTCAAAACTGAAATATTAATTGCAATTTGTTCAGAAACCAATGGAGAGAAGTTCGGTATTTAGGACTTCCTTGCCAGGCTGATGTATGTCCGACGCTGAAGGAATAACCTTACAAGAGCAATTGGTCACATCAGCGTGACTACACACCCGACTTTATCGTGCCGTCTCAGTATGTGTTGAGGTCAGTGTGAATGTATATGTATTGGAGGTTCTGCTTTTGGTCCCGGCGTCCCGGCGCCGGGACCTGACGCTAGTCCGGTAGGGACTTGGCCGGGACCAACTTCGTCTGTGCCGGGACTTTCCGAGATCTCGGGGCATTGGAAAGCGTGATGATCTCATGTAATACATGTGTTCCTTTGAGCCTGTATCGGATTGCCGTTAATTCACTTCTAACAAATTTAATTGGTGTTCTTTGAACATTTTGCGAATGAATAACCTAATATCACTAAGCACATTCTAAAGAAGTCTCTTATTTAAACCTTTTAAACCTGTAGTCTTTGTATATCGTAAAAAATCGGATATCTTGGTTGGTTTCAATCAGTGACGGCGGGATGTTCGAATTTAATGGGGGGACACCATGGGCTTTTCAATCCATTTTTCCAGTCAACGCCATAGGGTAAGTGCTAAAATTTCTGATTTAAGGGGGGTCACCCTGCCTCGGTGCCCCTCAGTTCCACCACCAGTGGTTTAATTTGATGAATTATCAGTAAGATATTCAAATACAGCCCTGATCATACTAGAAATGTCTATAAAACAACTCTAGAGCACCAAACAAGGTTAATAATAATAATTGTTGGGGTTTAACGACGCACCAACTGCCAGGGTCATACGGCGTCGCCAACTCTCACGCTGTTGGAAGGGATTTTGGGGATCAGATCGACTTATTCAGAGGCTCCGCCGGGACTTGAACCCGGGACCGGTGGCTTAGAAGACAAGGGTGCTATCCACTAAGCCACCTCATCCCCCACCAAAGAAGGTTAGAATTCCGCTCATAGTCCAGGGGAATAAGAATGGGATCGCAATAAGTTGTGTTTAAATTGGAATGACATACGAAAATTACCCATCACGTTTGGCTAAAATGGTTAATGCATACGTGGAAAATGCTGGTAGTGTCCCCCTTTTCACCCAGTAATTTTGACGGGACCGGTGTCAGGACCAGGGTGGGTCTTGCCGGCACCAGTCGAGGCTTGCCGGCGCGGCGTCGAAAATTTTTAGAAAAAGTAGACGCCGTCTGGTATCTAGGTATTGGACGCCGCTGGCGCCAGGGGTGGCTGTGCCGGCGAAATCTCGT